>OY723386.1:59952072-60054572 GCA_963210295.1 Ophion ellenae | reverse complement strand
TTGACTACTCTCGCAAAATCTTTTGCAATGATTTTTTTAATTCTCTGGTACTGTGCAAAACGTACGCTATTGTTCCGTCTTTCGACTAAATGAAAAAACAATGATGATTGCTTTTATTCACGTTATAAAATGAATTATATATGTTTCTAAAATAAATTTAAAAAACGCTACATTGGAGAATTTGCATATGCTTCGGTTACGAGGTGATCGAAGTGTTTGTAGTTGGGTCGAGAGTGCATAGAGGTAGCAGCGATTATCAGTAGCTGTGACGATAACAACTTTCAAACAAACGTCTCGATTACGTGACATTTTACCAATTCTATGCTTATTGTTAGAATACCGCCACGCGCTGCAAAAGTGAATAATAATTCGCTGCAAGAAGAAAATTCCTATGCAATCAATTCGCAACCTTGAGTCTATTCAAATCGTAGCAAAATTTCTCATCAAGCGATTCGTTTCTTCGTGCCTTTTGTCCGAAGCACGGTTGTACCAGAGTTGATAACACAGATGCAACGATACAAAAATTAGGTAACATTCTTCTCAAATTGAAATTTAACAAACGTAAACTGTTGGTGAAACTTCAGAAGCGTTTTTCTCGAAACTATGTTTTTCAAAACGGGGTACACGATTTATTAACATCTGATGAACGGATTGACTTGAAATTTGGTACACTTATTCGGTGTAGTAGTGGTGGTTAATGTGCACCGACGTTTTTCTTCTTAACAATTTTTTTTTATTCGTTATTCACAATAATGATTCTATTTTTCCTCGAGAAATCGCGAAAAAAATTCATAATTTTTTTTTATCGATTGGAACTCGCCAATAAAAAAGCTCGCTAAAGTCTTAGCCAATATTATCTATACTGAGAAAAACAGGTTTTTTTTAGATCAATCAGGTGGCCAAAATGAAGTACACCGTCGAGCCCTTCACGTTGAAACATTCTATGCGAGACTTTTTATAACTTATCTTATTATTAATATTTTTCATGGAATTTGATGCACTACTTTGTCGTTTCGTATAAATCGTTCGGTCATTTATTTGTACGTACATTACACACAAATAAATGTGCAAACGATTTTTTAATCATCTTACTCACCCCTTCAAAATTAATTTTCTTTAAATAACTGATTTTCGAACCGTCACAGTAGCTTAACCCTTTAAAAGATCGCAGTTCGTGTATTATGCTCGACGAGCAGTCGAACGAACCCAGACTTGTCCACACTATGCAAAAAAAAAATATTAAAAAACGCCTGTGCCTAAAACCTGCCCTTTCGCTTGAGAAGGCAGTTTTAAAGAGTAACATCACTGTAGAACTTAAAAAATGGTTGTTTTTTTTATTATATTTGTTTAAGAAATGCTTTGAACCATATAGATTAAGGGGGAAATGGTTTGGTACCCGTAAAACAAAGGTCCGTAGGCCCGTGTGGGTCTGCGGTGGCAGCGGCTGGCCCGTGTGCGAGATGTCGCGTCGACCGGTTTTCTCGGAACACAATTTTTCAAAACGGCACACAGCATTACTTCAACAATTTTCAATCTTTTTTATTTGAAAGTTTAACCACAACTTTGAAATAACATTTCAAAGTGAACCACGTAGGGGATTTTCGATTAGTTAATTTAAACAATATTTGGGTGTACTTTCAAAAAGCGGAAACCGAATTTTAATCTGAAATTTGGCATACACCTTCCTTTTAATCGTTTAAGAGATCCCTGAAAAGGATTTTTGGCGACTAGCAGTAGTTTTCGAGATATTAAATTTTTAAGTTTTTATGTCAGGTTCCGAAGAGCCACCCCTCTGATCAAGTTGAAATTTTGCACAGACAGATTACACGAAAATCAATATTTCAAAAATCCCCTACATGATTCACTAGCTACACTCATGTAGATTACATAGATTTTTCTCTTCTTTTTTTCAGATTTGAATTGGCACCAGTTGTAGTGCGTGCCGCAGATTTCCTCAAGTTCAACATGCCTCGGGAGAATTGCTGCAGGGTCGCCATTTTGTAATATTTTACTACAAATTATTTTGGAATATACGTAAGAATATTGTAAGAATAATTCCCGTATTTCAATACATGAAATGTATCAAAGTTGTACAATGCAAATAATTTTTAGACTTATATACCAATTAAAAAATCGCGCATTGATTGATCGATTGGCATTGCTAAATGCGAATTGAAGATGCTGTCCTCAAAACTCTGAGGAATATTATTGATACAGGTCGGCTTCCCTAAACAAAAATTATCATGAGATAGCACTAAACAATATAATCTTGCAAGCTTAATGTCCGATATACTTATTCAAAAAATATAATTATAACCTTTTTGGCAACTTGGTGATGATTCACTCTCTCTGATTATTTGCATTCGTGTAGCCAAAGGCTCGATGCTAGTCATCACGGGTTTTTTCGGTTTTGCTTGCAAATTGTCGCTGGTCAAACCCACTTTCTTTGAATCTTTCATTAATGGTGGGCTTCGAACGCTGTTTTCATTTATGTCATAAAAATCGTTCGACTCATCCGAGGCTGAATAAGCATCTATAACAAAAAATCACTAAATTAGTTTTTTTTTTATATTTCGTATATTTGAAATTAAAAGTAAGAATATTATTTTTTCACTCGATTGCTCTCGAACAAATTTTTCTTTTCGCTTTTTCGACCCTTTTTTGGTTTCCTCCGTAACTGGCGATAAAGCAGTTTTATTTTATCGCGCCATTGATTTTGTTTCTTGGAATCGATTGTGGATTCGTCGCAGCTTGAAATCCCTTTCAGCTTTGCTCCGAGCGGCAGAAATGTTCTCTATAAAGAAAAAATTATCATGAAAATCCATTTTCATACACTATAAAAAATTGTTATGGGTTGTCTCCCCAGTTTATTAGAAACTTACCATAAAAGCCGAGACACCGAGCATCGTGTAATTGCCATTTTGAAGAATTTTTGTCCGGTATTGCTCGCTTCAGAATGAATGGTCCAACATTTTTTGTATTCGGCCACCAACATTGTTTTGAATTTTCAGTAAGCCAGGATGATGGTATTTCCGACGATGACCCGAGTTCACAATTTGTATCGTTGGTGAATGTGACGACGGCATACGGTTTATGCATTTTACATTGAAATAACCCTTTTATGCATCTAATGCACAAAATTCGATATTATACGCGTATGTACATTTATTTTGTTATCTTAGAAAAATGTTGAATATTCTACGATTGGACACAGTACATTACAACTCTAGTTTAATATTACGTGTGGAAAATAGAATTGTGCCAAAGACTATATAACCTCAAAATCCGCTTCGAGCACTGCGAAATCACGTGACGTTTTAGTGATATCTTGTAACATTTAAGTAATAAATATGTATTTGGGATATATTTCCAATTCGTTGAGATGGAACATTTTCGTCGCACCTGAACGTCAATATCTCATCTTCGTGTGATGAGATTTATACGAAATCATGTTGCTTTGCAGGTACAAATTTAAGTTAATAATAATTTCAGTGAAGTTACGGAAAAATTACACTTTCATCGACATCGACTCGAATTTGATAACATTTTTGAAAAATTTGCGATGCATCGATTCTTGTACATTTGTATTTCTTATGATTTATAACTGAAATTCGTAGAATTTTAGAATCGCATGGTTTCTCAAAAAACGATCGTTCACGTTCGAATAATTTACCAAAATTACGATTTTTCGATCTTTGTGTACAATTTTTACAATAATAAGTATCTCTCCGGAAAGAATACGAATACACTTATCACCATTTTTTATGCTCAAAAAATAATCTCCATAGGTTAAAGATTTTACATTCTCCTCTTCTTCATTCGAGTCTTTGTCATTTGAGAATGCAACTATTGGATAGTTTATTATTTCACGTGGATTATTAAGAGCAGACTCTTCTGCAAGTCTGTTAACAATCTGGGCAAGTGACTTTCCCGTATTTTTTAATTTTCGTTTCATTTTCTGGAGATCATTTTCGAATTTGAAACAACTGTAGGAATCCAGTGGGCCAAATGACTTTACATCGTTGCAAATATGCACAAGATTGTGAATATTGTGTGATAAGTATTCAAATTCACAAAGGTTTCCGACGTTTTTAACAAAATAGATCAACAAGGACTCTGCATAGTCATTCAAAGAAAGATGGCATTCTTTGCTGCACAAAATTCTAATAGCAATACTTAAACTCAAAAAATGAGCATATCTTTTACTATCTAAAATATCGTGAAATATTACTGGCTCGGAATACAATAGTAGCTGGCGAAATTCAGTAGCTTTAAAACGGTCATATTCGTACAGACTTCTCGGCTTTCTAGCAAATTTTTTCGGCGCTGCAAATTTTTGTAAATTGAACCGATCATTGGCTTCTTTAATAGAATGAATTGACAACCGAACATTTTTTTTACCTCTCAACCAAAAAGCCAGCATTTTTTTCACAATTCCGAGACAAACTAAATGCATGTAATCCAATGGGAATTGGCTTACCATACCGAATTATTTATTTTCTCCAGAATTGAACTCTTTTTGTGAAAATTTTCATCTGTCTTGGCTGCAAATGTTTCATCTGTTCGCAGTGGTGTTCGACTGGTTTTAAACCAATTTACCTTCTTGAGAACACTTTCCGCAGCCATGATAAGCATTGTGCTCTTTTGTACTTGTGACATATACTTTCGCGGGTGTATCGCATGTAAAAACATTCAATTTGCAGAAGATTGTTTTCTCTTCAACCACAATTCCATTTTCTTGTATAATATTCACCCCAGCAACCATTATTTCCAAAAATTCATTAGCATCGAAGGGGTTTTCTTTGCCAAGCCATCAATATTGACATTATATAAAACTGAGTTTGGAATATCTGACTTTGAGAAATATGACAAGATGGATTTCTTCAATCCAGAAGTAAGAGAGAAGTGATAATATTGTCCTGGTTCAATTTCAACCGTAGTAATTGATTTCGGAGTCGACAATAGTGAGCGAAAATCGGATGGTAATTCTTCCTCATGTCCATATCGGCCTAGTATGTGCAATAATTTGTTAAACCCAACTTTTTCGATACAGGAATCGATAGCCCATTGCTGAAGCTCACTTTTTATTCCACGATTTATTTTGACACTTTTGTTGTTGACACCAGTGACTGTCGACAATTGTGACAGTTGATCGAGCTCGAACGTTTTGACATCTGCAGAAAGCACAATATTCGCTTTATCGAGACCAGATTATCGTCTTTTTCCGGAATCAGCATCTCTTATTGCCGTATTTTGAGCGAAAACTTCCGATGCATTTTTGTCATGTTCGTTAATGTGCATTATTTCCGATGACGAGCATTGCGGGGCTTGATTATTTTTTACTGTGGAAACTTCGAGTTTTTCTGGCACGTTAACTCTTATTTTTTTCATTTCATATTTTGCATTTTTCATTAATCTTTTTAAATGCCTTTTCGTTATGTTATTCAGTTCTTTAGTTTTCACATTCCCCATTTTTTTCCACTAGATCTGTATGAACACTTTTACTGAACTGTACGAAACTCTAAAAAATATTCAGATAAATAATTGATAAAAAATGCGGACGCACATATGATGCTTAGGTTATGTAGGGTTTGTAACATAACCTCAAAATGATAATTGCTGACATCTTGTAACAATTACGTAATAAATATGTTTTCGGCACATTTTCGATCCTATGAGATATAACATTTTTGTCGCTTTTTGCATATCAATATCTCCTACCGGTGTGACGAGATTGTTATGAATCAATGTTATTTTCTAGATACGTAACTAATATTACATCTGACTCCCCAGATTTATGCATAGCTAGTAAAGAGCAAACACATGTAACTAAGATGGTCATCATTTAACATGTATTTTTCATCCTATGCATGGAAGTAACACAGAAGCAGATTCAACTACATCATAACTATGACTTTGTAGACACACGTGTCACATATTTCTGAGATATTTTGAATATATTATATTTACGTTCATTACGAGAAAATTCTAACTCTGCGACGAGTATTTTAATATAAATCTATTATAATATTGGTTGTATAAATATTTCGAAAATAGACTAAGTTGCGTTTGGTGGGCCCTTAATATGCTTCCTCGCTCATTTTTTTCTCTTATCATCGTATATAGAATATAAAAAATAGATGGGAACAGTGATGCTATTTTCGTGAATATACTGAACATCGATTCAGATACACTAATTATACTGAGATATTATCGGTAAATTGAATTATCTTCGAAAAAATGATTGCTCGATCAATCGGGGAATATGTCTGGTAGCTATTTTTTCCATAATCTTTCTAGTTGGTATTCCATTGTCCCATCTGTGGACTACCAATAACCAAAAAACACAATGATGTCAATTTTTGTTTACATTATAAATGTGATTACGTTCAGTTTGGAGATAAAAAACACCATATTTCGAAAGATTCGATTCGATACTTTGGAGAATTCGCGTATGCTTTCATTATGCGATGATGGCATTGTTTGTAGTTGGGTCGAGAGTGCATAGAAGTAGCAGCGATTATCAATAGCTGCGGCGATAATACTTTTCAAGCGAACGCCTCGATTACGTGACATTTTACCAATTCTAGGCTTATTGTCTGAACACCGCCACGCGCTGCAAAAGTGAATAATAATTCGCTGAAAGATGGAAATTCCTATGCAATCAATTCGCAACCTTGAGTCTATTCGAATCGTAGCAATGTTTTACATCGCGCGATTCATTTTTTCGCGCCTTTTGTCCGAAGCACGATTGTACCAGAGTTGATTACACAGATGCAACGATATAGCAATTAGGTAACATTCTTCTCAAATTAACATTAAAAAAACGAAATTAGCCACATTATTATTTCGACCAGAGCCAATAAAGTTTTCATTAAGAGGTTAGACCACTGTGAAAATAAAGAAAGCTCGTTCGTCTCTTGAAACAACTGCAATTGAAAAGTAAGGCCAAACATATGGTGCAAGAATCGCACGTTGAAGGTTAACTTACGTTTACAACGATATGACTGCTGCTAAAACACCAAAAGCGCATTTGGTACACTTCAGTGTAATAGTAGTTTAGTGATGAACGACATTTTTCTTCTTAACGATTTTTTTCATTATTTATTATCAATAATGATTTCATTTTTTCCACGAAAAATCGAGAAACAATACTGAATTTTTTTTTATTGACACACGCATTAAATTCTGTCAAGTCTTAGCCAATATTGTGTATACTGAGAAAAAAACTTGTTTTTTTTTCAGAATAACCGGGTGGCGAAAATCAAGTACACCGTTGAGTCCCTCACGTTCAAAAGTCCTGCACGAGATTGTTTGTAACTTCTTTTACCTGACGTGTGTCAGGTATAGTTTTCTTGCCGTTTCAACAAACTAATTATCTTTATATCGAATCTTTAAACCGGGTGCTTGTCGAAATTATCATATAGTTTTCTTAACTAAAGTTAAGAAAACTATGCGGATTTCGACAAGCACCCGAAATTCGCAATTTCGCGAAGAAGCAATTCGAAAGCACAAGAAATTAAAATTTCGCGTTTTCGAGTGGATTGTCATGAATTACTCGATCCAAGCAGTTATTGCGTACTTGACGTACAATTCGTACTTTTTATTGCGATCTTTGTTCGCTCTGGTACGCAAATTTGACAATTGAATTCCTTGAAGAGAATACTTTTACGTACCTTGGTGGCTCGCACTGCTTAGCCATACCGCCACGGCATCACTATGTTTAAATATCAATTGCTTAATTGCTCTTGAATATTTTTAATAAATAAAAACTTAAATTTTGCAAGACTATGTTTCAATTATGTGTAAAATCCCGACCTCGTCATCCTAATACTCTCATCAGGAATAAAATGTTCGCAATCGACCTGTTTTTCCAACCCCAAGATGCAGACCCATCAGTATGCTTTCACACCCATCTGTTTTACTTATCATCTTATATACAATAGAATATTCAAAATAGATGGTAACTGTGAGGCTATCCCAGCACGAATACTATGTATTCGATTGCAATACACCAATAATACTGAAGTGATTATTGGTAGGTCGGATTATGTACAAAAAAATGATTGCTCGATCAATTGGGAAATATCTTTTATAGTGAATTTTGTTCATGATCTTCGAAATCTGTATCTCATTGTTCCATTTGTGTACTAAATATCAGTGAAAAAATAATTATGTTTATTTTTATTTACATTATGAATAAAATTACGTACATTTTTGGAATTAAAAAATCATTTCGGCAAATTCGCTTGCTTTCTGGTTATAAGGCGAAAATATACCTGGGTGCATAGAGGTGGGTGCGATTATCAGTAGTTTCAACGATAACACCTTCTGAGTGCGCCACCAGACTACGTGACTTTCCATTACTCGTTGTTAGAACACGGATAAGCGACAAAGAAGTAAATGATTATTCGCACAAAGATGGAAATTCATATGTACTGTATTGTGACGTATATACACTTGCCTATATAAATCTGAGCAGAGTTTCAAAATCACGCATTGTCCTCTTTTCCCGTCTCGTACCATCAACGTTGGCAGCCTCCAAGCAGACAAGTTCATCCGAAGCAAGATTAAATCTGAGCAGAGTTTCAAAATCACGCATTATCTTCTTTTTCCGTCTCGTACCATCAACTTTGACAGCCTCCAAGCAAAGCAAGTTCATCCGAACCAAGATTTTACCGGAGTTAGTTATCCGGATACAACTATAAAATAATCAATAAGGTAACATTCTTCTCAAAGGAAATTAGAAAATATAATTACTCAGATTATCGTTTTAACCTGAATTAAAAGAGTTCCCATTAAAAGACAGCAAGTTATGCACAAGTATACTTATACTTATACATTCACAATTCGCTGGCTGAGAAATCTCAATATAGCTGTGTCAGCTATACTTTTATTGTCTTGAAAACGAGCTATTCATCGGTATCCCTATTTTTATCACAGGTGTTCTCGAAGTTCAATTGATTGAGCTGAGTGAATTTGATCTTTTGTTAAATCAAGTTTTCAAACGGATTGTCATAATCTCATCGCACCGAGCGGTTAATAAATACTTGAAGTACATTTTGTACTTTCTGTATTGTGATTGCTATTCGCTCTGGTACATAAATTCAACAATGGAATTTCTTGCCGAAAATACTTTCAGGTGCACGGTTGCGAACTCACTGCATTCTTCGAAGACCGTCATGAAGATCTTTTTGTCATTGGTGTGCCTCGCAATTGGCGGTAAGTACATTCGAAATGAGTATCGCGACGTTAGATCGAGAATCATCTTCGACAAGTATTATCATTGTCTGCATAAACGACCATTCGTAAAGCCAATACGAGTAGCTTCCAGACCTGAACGGTACTAACAACTTAATCAATAATGGAATCGTAAACTAACTTCCAGATGAGCTCGAGACTTGAAACTTAAAAACATAGCTCAGAACTGGATGACAGATAAATAAACAGACAGGCAAAACTGTCACAGAGAGAAAAAGAGAAACAAAATTGTGAAAAAAATAAATAAAGAAGTAAAAATATAGTTTAGTGAAAGAGAAATTGTTAAAAAAAAAATAATAATATTAATAGTGAATAGTGTACTAGTGACGATTTATACGACAGTCAAGGAGACAGTACCCCAACGCAAGTGACGCCTAGAGAAGGAGGAGCAAAATTTCACACACACAAGCCTAAAAGCAAAAGATACAATTATTTATATTAAAAAAAATTCACCACGTTTTCAAAACGAACTAAAAAGTAGAAAATAATTTCTCCCAGCCCCATACAAATTTATAACCCAATACAGATTCCTAACCGCATACAGATTGTCCTGAAAATTAGTGATTGTGAATTTTGAATAGGTATGAAAATACTTGTGACACTTAAAAAACGTGCGGCGCATGCATAGATAATAGTAGGGAGTGTAGGGAGCAGCTGTCGTTGAGAAAACTCACACAACAGTTCATATCATTTGCAGTGTAATAAAATTGTTAGTGACTCAGGTGAACTATTAATGTATTAATTATCTATTGCATGCGCCCCACGTGTTTCGTTTTAAATCTTACAAGTATTTTCATGGGTATCAAAAATTCATAATTACAACCTTTCACGACAATCTGCATGCGGTCAGGAATCTCTATTGGGTTATAAATCTGTATGGGGCTAGGGGAAATTATTTTGCACTTTTCAGTCCGTTTTAAAACCGTGGCTAAATTTTTTAACAATTTAATTCGTAAATACAAACATTATGACTACTGAAAAATCGTCAATAATTGGGTTTCGCCACGACTTTTTTTTACAATCTCAGTGCATCCCTCAAATGCTTGCCCTGCGACGTTTTAAATTTTGCTCTGTTGTTTCCCCGAATGCATGTATTTTTAAATCGAAATCTCAAGGTTAGTATGGGGTTTAGCCGTCGGGGGTGAAGTACGAGGGGGGCGGTCTATGCTTGTGCACGGAGCCGATAGAATGTTACCAACGTTAGCTTTCAAATAATTGTCGTATTAAACGTACTTTTTCGGACTATTTTTCTACATCTATTTGTAAAAATATGCATTTTTAAACATTCGGTGATTATATTAAGTGTTTTGATTGCTTTGTATAAATATTTTCTGTTACTTTTTCTCGCACAATTAACGCGAAACGAATTGGCAATGTCGTAAATCGTGGTATATCGTAATGCCCAGGTTGGCAGAAGTGTCGCGAAGTTAGAGACATATGCGCTGCGTACGTACCCTCAATATCGGCCCAAGGGGCTGTTAAAAAATAATATCAGTCCGCGTAAAAAAATACCGCTGTACAGAAAAAGTGTGTACCAATCGCTGTTTATAATCTAAAAGAAATAAAAAACGTCAATAATCTCAAATTCCGATATTGTAAAAAAAATGTATGTATGAAAAAAAATCCGCGTTATCGTGTCTTTGCTTGGAAATGTCTAGAAACGTATAATTCCGAACATAGTTATTAAATTAATGTTAAGCAATTATTACTAATTAAGATAATAAGTACCACTAATATTCATAGTTAATTATCCTGACCGAGTAGTTTGAGATTCCCGGGCATAATTACCGAATACCGATTAGGTAGGTAGCATTTGTGCCTCCTATGACGTTACCATTATTGCACCGTCTAATATTTTGTGTGCTTCATTTTCGCACAAATTTGCTATAAAAAAGATTGATAATTTTTTAACGGTAGTGAGAATCCTCATTTTCACGGTACAAAGGGTTAGTCCGATAATTAGTCGAACCGTATCTATTTTTTCAGCTCTGTGGTAAAAATCCCTTAGCAGAAGATATTAATAATGTATTGAAAAATGATCGGAAGTTTTCCATAAGCGTAATGTAATTAAGGGGTTAGGCCACTCTAGAGGCCGAAAAAAGGCACTTTGCCGATTCTTTTTCAGAAAAACCACAAAATAAATCGAGATTACAAAAAAGGTTGTTTATCATACACATCATTGACTGTATGCAATAATTTTTTTGAAGCGATTAATTTCAAAATGGCGGCTGTGCAGCGTTGATCTCAAAACTGCATTTTTTTAAGTTGGCCGAAAACACTACTTAGACAATTTTCAACCGATTCACTTGAATTGAAATATATCTTGAAAAATACATTGTCTATGAAAGTACGTGAGATTTTTTTTTATATCGCCTAGGTCATTTGTTATTAATAATTATCCGACGATGTTTTAGGCAAATTTTTTGAAAGTTTAAAATCGTCGCGTTCGTGCGAAGCAATTGTCATCGGATTTTTCTTCCGAACTTGATGCTCCTGTAATGGAAATCTTACTTACCGATTTTTCGAACCATCCTATTCGTTTTATCTCGAAATTCAAAGTTAGCGGTAATCGCTTTTGGCATGTAAGCACATATTCTGTATAATTTGTGAGATACACAATATTTTTCGATTCAATGTGACCGCAAAAATCATCCATAATAAATTTTCTTCGAAAGCATTCATACTATTGCCGCTCAAAAGCACAGAACATTCAATAAGCAATTCATAAGTAACAACAAATTATCCGTATAGGTATTGTTGTCGAAACAATAGGCGCCCGTCTAGAACGCGCCAGTGGTGGAACGCCTGTCTCAATTGAAGACGCACCTTGGGTCGTATCGTTAAGACGGACTGGCCGTCATGTATGCAGTGGTGCATCAATAAGCACCCATCATGTTCTGACCGCAGCCCAGTGTGTCCTGGATAAATCATTCAGACCACTTTATACCACACGCGTGATAAGTGGTACGGACAAACTCGACCCAAGGGATATTGGACACGGGATAGAAGAAATCATTCCAAACGCAGACTTCCTAAGAGGAAATTCCTCCTGCGACATTGCTGTTGTCAAGGTACGAGAACGAAAAATATATTTTCCACGCTCTCTATCACTTTCATTTGTGACCCTGAATCTATACGTCATCTGAATTCCTAATATATCGAACCACTGAATTGTTAAATCATGAATGATATATGTGGATACGTTTGTAGTTCCGTGGTTACCTCTAAATCAAGGTCATCGCATAAAATTTAAGTTAACTGCCTGAACGTTTCACCAGTTTTTCCCCACTACGTTGCAGGTATCGGTGCACTTCGAATGGAACAGAAACCAATTAGAACTGCCAAATGCAGGGTTCCGGGGTTCCGTGGTCGCCACATTGATTGGATTTAAAAAACATCGGATTGCAGGGTTGGACACTCGACTACAAGAATTGCGTGTAAAGACACGGCCTACTATCCCAAATAATAACAATTCAGACAGTTCTAACCAGGTCTTTTATGGAACGTTAAAAGGTCGCCAAACTATAGGCAACGTAAGTACTTATGCTACGTAACCTGTTCCCGCACTGATCATGTGAATCAATTTTCTCCATTTTACGTGAGATGTTTCCATTAAACACTCGTATGCTCAAACTCTTCGAAAGCACGGATCAGAGTCATTACTATTCTGCACTATGGTACACGTAGCCATGAAGAATTTTTACCGCCGAGAATGAGAGAAGTTTCCCCGTGACTGTTTGTCTACATGGAAATGCGATGAATTCATTGATGTATCTGTGGATGATCAAGATCAAGTACCTTAAAAAGAAGCACAATCGAAGCTGTATAAAGTAATTGAAGACGAAGCGGATTCCTGTATTTTCCCAAACAACAGCATCATTTCGAACGCCACAAAAAGTAGCTCAATTACGGAATGCAATTTGTTCACTATAACATTGTAGATTACCAAAAAAAATGGGCCGGTTGATCGCGAATATTTCTACAGTGCGTGTTTTAGATTTCGCTTATGTTGTGATGGATATTCATATAATCTTTCTGGTATCAATATAATCGCTCGGATTTCACTCCCTGAAAATCCTATGGGGACGTCTTTGACCAGATTCTTCCTGCTCATTCGTCTGCCTGCCGATACCAAAGCAGCCATGTATATGTACATATTCTTGTGTAGCATGCTTCATATACCTCTCATTGCAGGTCGATCTGGGTGCAGCACTGGTTTATGAAAGGAAAATCATCGGAATAGTTTTCAAGATACCTAAAACCAACTGGAAAGGTTGCTACTTCATAAACGTGGCAACATTTAAACCGTTCATAGAAACGTCCATGGTAAGGTCTTCCAATTTGGAACGCCAATCAGTAATTAAATGGGCGCCGAAACGTCCTCGCCTTTGACTCTGTTACATGGATATACGTTTTAAAATCTGCATGCGAGATGTAAATTAGCATCGAAGAACTAAATAAACATGTGATTTTCCACATTCTTCTGCGACACAAAACCACTCTATTGCCTAATCCTTTTCTCAAAACGCTGGTTTTTTACACGCATTTGTTGCTCCGTTATTGTCACCTTCGAAAGATAGACATTGATCGGTCGTGAAAAGAAAAAAAAACCTACCGCGATGTCCTTAGCTGAGGATTTTTTTGCGAAATTACACCATGTCAAGTGCACATGCAAAATAATTCGTGAAAATAAATTTGACTGAAAAAACGTTTCCTGCAAACAATTTATCACGGTATTAACATTTTTCCGGCGACGAGTTTACTAGATGCCGCTGTCATCTTCGGTATCTTCAATTAGTACATACTACTTTAATTGTCCAAGAAGAATGAAAAAAAATAATTTCAGAACGAAAGTTCAATTCAAGAGCGCAAGCACCTAAATACTGGTGAAAATGTAACTTCGTTCTAAGAGATTTAAATTTATTTAAACGTAGATATACTGGCTCGGAGGAAAATAACACCTTTACAAATTCTATTTCTCGGAAAATATTGCGAGTCGCCAAAAATCCTTTTCAGGGATGTCTTATAGCACGAAAATGAAGGTGTATGCCAAATTTCAGATCGTAATTTGGTTTCCACTTTTCGGAAGTACACCCTTTTCTTATCTGTACTTTATTGATCGATCCTGTCAAACCGATTTTTCAAACTGTTAATCAAAATATTTGGGATCGACGCTAGCGTTCAGTTGGTTATTTATTTATTGCTCAACAGTGGACTTTATAACGATAACACGAGTAAACAAATCCTGAGAAAAATACATACAGACAGTAGAAAAATTAAAAAATGCTTTTTTCACCGAAAAATAAAAAAGATCGTGCAACATACATGGGGCTGATTCTAGCAGGTATTGCTACGAGGCATCTGGATTTTCCTTTCGGACGTTACTTTTCGGGCCACTCCGTGTATATTCTCTAATATACATATACGTATATTTTAAAGGATTTTTACAAAACGAAGTAGACGCCGAAAGCTTGACATGAAAATGCGTCAAAAGAGACGACGACAAACGAGATGTATCTATAAAGCTGCGCTAGGGATCACCGGATATTGTTGGTGAATTTTTGTTCAATTTTTTTTTCTTCTTCACCCAGCATCGTCGATGATCATCGCGCCTCTTGGCGCCTTCCCTTACGCATTATCCTCCGTATCTCCATTAATAAACGCGACGTATCCTTTTTTCCGCGTTTACTTTTTTGTACGTCTCGCGGGAGAGATCTCGCGACACTCGAGAGCGGCTAAGGTTCATCTATTCGTTACAGTTCTCTGAATGGATATTGTTTTTTTGTATTTCTTACCCTCGTTAAATTATCGTCCACGAATTTGTAATTTCTCGCGAGCGCTTCCGGATGAGACTCGATTGGCGCTCAAACGGAAGAAACGTAACGGCTTGTCAGAAACGGAGAAATGGCCAAATGATTTTTAAGTTTGTAAAGGTAGACTGGAGAAAATAATTTTAAACGCTTTGACAATAAAAAAATGCCAAATAATAAAAAGTTCTCTTGAACACATTGTTGGTTGTTTTACTGTCTAAAAAATTCGAATTAAACTCAAAATATTTTTCATTTTACTTCAAACAATAGTTTTATTCAAATGCTTTCTTTTGCAATTTGAACGTACAAAAGAAGTGAAATAACTCTTTATGAAAAATTCGTCATACGAATTTGTATTATAATAGTAATATGGTTTTTTTAGAAGAAATATTGAGAAAAATATTATTTCTAGAATTTCGGAATTTTGTGTACATTTCTAGTAAACTTGCTTGGCTTTTTCATAAATAGTCATTTCACTTCTTTTATACGTTTAAATTGGAAAATTGATCATCCAAAAAAAAGCCATAGTTTGAAAAAGAAAGGAAAATATTTCGAGTTAAATGTGAATTTTTTAGATAAGTAAATAACCGAAAATGTTTTCAAGGGAACTTTCTACTACTTGACGTTTTTTTCACTTGTTAAAGTTTTTTAGGGACATTTCATATCTTTTTAAAACCGAAATACTTCATTTTCTGTATTTAATTACCGATACGTTAAGTTTATTAGGATGGTGGATTTAACCGATGCTACTCGGGGTCGCCGAGAAAATATTAAGTTTTTCCTTCTCTCCGAATAATCAAGAGACGCGGCAGCGTATTGACGCCAAGTGATAAAACAAATCGAAGCCACCGATCTCGACGCCACTGACCGACTGACGAACACGCCGCGACTCTTTATCCAGTAAGATGGGCTTTTAGCAGACGACTTTTAACTTTCAATCGACATTACGCGAAAACGCAGCGACAGATCGAAAATCTAATGACATTTTACCAATGTAATGTTATTTTTTGCTATCGATTATGTTTGGGTCATTTTTGTATCCGTGTACTCAATCCCCTTGATCTCATAACATTCACCGAATTTCCGAGCGAGTTCACGACTAGAAATTTTTCCACCCTCGGTGGGTTTTCCGAATCAAATAAAGTCTTTCAGCCATGTGATAAACATGAAACATACGCCCTTATTAGGATTGATTAACATTTGCCTGTCAACATCCGCAGTTGACGCATTTGAGACGCTCTGCGCAGCTGCGAGAACGCCACATCCGGGCGAACGCAGCGCCTCCGAGTGATGCACTGAATCCTTCGAAAGAAAGTTTGAAATGCTACTCAGAGGTTTCCACGCGGACAGTACTGTGGAGAAAGTCTAACGAATCATTGCTTTGAACCCTTGTAGTTCTTCGCCTGGGCACTATTGCGAGTACAACGAAAGCTGAGTATGCGGTAGAGAAATTTGTGTGCGGTTCAGAAGTATCTGCAAAAAGCTTGCGTGTCTTGAAAAGCGCAGAAAGACTACAAAGTGCAGCTTTCGCACTCACCGTACACATAGTTATAAGCGCTGACTCAAGTTAATCCATGTGTCTTGACAACAGGAAAAGTAATTTTCTTAAACAATGAATATTCATAGAACAACTGTAAATTGTTACACAGCATTTCCAGTGTACTTGTGCGGTATCTCCTTTGTACTTCTATCTAATGCTGATATCATTTTTTTCCTATAATGGTATCATGACTTTTTCAAACTAAAAATTTTCAAAAATATCATTCCCAAGCTTTAAAATCGTTGTGTACATGTCTAGTAAACTTGCTTGGCTGTTTCATAAAAGTGATTGCACTTTTGTTGTACATTTGCATTAAAGAAGTAAAATAACACCATTTTTTTAACTTAAATGAAAAGTGTAGTTTGAGATATTTGAGATAAATCAGAATTTTTTATATTGTTAAACAAGCGATAACGATTTTGAGGGATTTTTATTATTTGGCGTTTTTTTTAACTTACAAAAAAATCATATGTACAGGGCTGGTTATTGGTTACGATCCGTCGAAAGGGTCGTAGGACGCGTTTTCCGCTGTCGAATAACCCAGTAATGTTTTATGCAAAGGTGAACTATTTTCGAGACATTCTTTTTTTAAAGTGAGGGGTAGGCGACATAAAAAATATTTAAGACTTAATTAACATTTGACTTAAATAATATTTCTGGATCATAAGTTTTCGCTATTCAGACCGTTCGCCTTTTCGGCCTATCGCTATTGTAACTGACTTTTTGGCCCTTCGTTTTAATGATTTCGAAATTGTAAACCATCATAATATTTACAATTCGATGATTTGTCGGCTCGAATTGTTCGGTGTATTTATACCGGAAAATCGATATTATATCTCTCATTATTTTGTGAAATCTCGAATTAATTTTCGCTACAAACCAATAACGACAGATTTGTATTCACAATTTTTATAAACTATTTTACAGACTGTCATAAAATTGATCTATCTATATTGGAACGTTCGTCATTACTGGACTCGGAATCACGGTCCTTCTGAATATTGATCGATTAAATTTCCGACAGCCACCCCACTTTTTTAAGCCTCTATACAGAGTGCCCCACTTAATATGCTTTCGCGCTCATTTCTTTTGCTTATTATCGTATATAGAATCTAAAAAATGGATGGTAACGGTGATGCCATTTTCGTTAACATACTGAACAATCGATTCTAATACGCTAATCATACTGAGTTATTATTCGGTAAATCGAATTATAAAAAAAAAATGATTGCTCGATCAATCGGGAAATATCTCTTGGAGTGATTTTTTTCATAATCATTGCAATCGGCATTCCATTGTCCCATCCTGTGTACTAGCAATACGTTTTAAAAAACACAATGATATCTATTTTCGTTTGGATTATAAATGAGATTACGTTCATTTTGGAGATTAAAAAAAAAACATATTTCGAAGGATTGGTAGTTTTTGCGATAACTCTTTTCGAAGAAACGCCTGGACAACGGAACGTGACGTTTTTCCAATTCACTGTTCATTGTTAGATGCACGCCAAGGTGTTGCACAGCATTTTCAGTGTGCTTGTGTGCTACATACGTTGCAATATTATATAATGGCGTTATCAATTTTCGTGTTATAATAGTAATATAAATTTCTCAAATGAAAATAACATATCCCGAAAAATATTATCCCGCACGTTCAACCATTCTGTGCACAATATTTAAATAAAGTTATTTTCACTTTTTTGTACATTTAAATAATTAATTAAAAATACATAATAAAACCATTGCTTGCATTAAAATAAAAAACAATTACAACGTGAATCAAAACTGTCTTATGGGGTAAAGAAAGTGACAATGTTTTTGAGTTTTTTTTTAAATTTCTTGACGTTCTTTTGATTTATTTTTATAAGTGTACACTAGTGATGCCAGGGGCGGGTGTACACTAGTGATTCAATTCTGGGCACTTGAAATAGAAATGAGCTTTTTTGATATCTACGCGGAAAATGTATTTTCTGCTACGCCGAGATAATACTGCAATTTTTCAATTTTAATCTACAATGTTTCTACGTAATACTTGCCTTGATAAGCCTACTTTGAAAAGAATATAAAATATAAGTGATTATAACGTTAAAATGATCAAAAAATGCGATTTTTTAAAATTTTGTATAGTGTCTAGTAATAATTCCACTAGTGCACTACCTAGTAGCTAACCACAGTTTACCGGCTCAGCTTTTATTGCGTAAAAACCGGCTAGGGTATACGTCGAATCTGATGAATCAATTAAGACCTCAATAGATAGAAAATGTGAAAAATGTCAAAGTCATTTTTATCAAAGATGAATTATCAATTTATTATGTTTATATAAAATATATAGTTAGAGTAATATAAAAGTATTTATGTTAAAATATTATTTTTTATATAAATATATGAATATTATGGGTCAAATTATCAATGATCATATTATTTATTTTAATAGCTCGATCATTATTTTTATTTTTAAATATTTTATATAAGAATTTATTATGAAATATTTATTAAATTCTGTATATATAAAAAATGTTGAAGATATATACACACACACATGGGGCAAAAAAGAGAATGCACACCCCAAATAATTCGGTAAACTCAATTCCAATGGAAAAACGTTTTCTGCATAAGCTTTACGGTTCCGAGGGAGATAATCGATGGCGATGTCAATATTTTTCTGCCGACGCGCTTACTCGATTCGGCTGTAAATTTCAATATCGTAATTTGGAACATGCAGGTTCAACTGCCTCGAAAATAATGATAAAATTGAGCTTTCTAGGTTAAAAAAACCCAAAAGTTATGGCACTCCATAAATCTTAAGATATTGCGGGCATTTGAGTTGCCCAGCGTGTCAGGCTAAGACTAACATTGTTATTACACGAGGTACGAACGATATCCGTATTGTAACAACACAACAATTCTCGAAAACTAAAATCACGAATGTCTGTGTGTGAAGTCTCTTTTGAAGGGCAATATCCAATCACGAATAGGACTAATTTAACAATAGTGTAGCAGATAACCTATAGTGTAGCGCCAGGACAGAGGAACATAAAAGTGTTATTTTGAGCATTTTATTTTGTCATCGAGAAAAGCAGAATTCGAGATTTCCAAAGCAATGCTATTTTATCGATGAATCAGTGGTTTTTCTACTCGAGTAATGTCATTTGTAGCGTATTCGTACATAAAGTCAAGTGCATCGGACCCCACTTAATTAAAAAAAAAATCCCATTACTTTCTGATGATGACGAAAGTGAATAACTCTCGGACGATAATGGTGTCCCTAAACTCGTAAATATACTACTGGAAGAACTATTAAAATACACTAATAATACCGAATGTATCGTCGGTGGGTCAATTGATTCGAAAATAAAGATAATTTCTTGATTACTCTCTCAAAATATTTTGCAATTATTTTTTTAATTCGCAGGAATTTTGCCAAACGTACGCTATCGTTCCACCTATCGACTAAATGAAAAAACAATGATGATTGCTTTCATTCACGTTATAACATAAATTACATGTGTTTCTAAAATAAATTTAAAAAAAAACGCAACTTCGCAGAATTTGCATATGATTCGGTTTCGAGGTGATCATAGTGTTTGCAGTTGGGTCGAGAGTGCATGGAGGTAGCAGCGATTATCAGTAGCTGTGACGATAATACCTTTCAAACAAACGCCTCGATTACGTGACATTTTACCAATTCTATGCTTATTGTTAGAATACCGCCACGCGCTGCAAAAGTGAATAATAATTCGCTGCAAGAAGAAAACTCCCATGCAATCAATTCGCAACCTTGAGTCTAGTCAAATCGTAGCAAAATTTCACATCAAGCGATTCGTTTCTTCGCGCCTTTTGTCCGAAGCACGGTTGTACCAGAGTTGATAACGGATGCAAAGATACAAAAATTAGGTGACATTCTTCTCAAATTAAAATTTAACAAACGTAATTGCCCACATTATTATTTAGACCTGAGCCGAAAAAGTTTCCATTAAGGGCTTAGTCTAATGTGAAAATGACGAACGCTCGTTCGTCGCTTGAGACAACTCAAATTGAAGAGTAAGACCCTGCAACTTTTGATTAAAACGATAGAACTGCTGGTGAAACATCAGAAGCGTTTTTCTCGAAACTATATTTTTCAAAACGGTGTACACGGTTTATTAACATCTGATGAACGGATTGAGTTGAAATTTGGTACACTTATTCAGTGTAGTAGTGGTGGTTAATGTGCGCCGACGTTTTTCTTCTTAACGATTTTGTTTATTAGTTATTATCAATGATGATTCAATTTTTCCTCGAAAAATCGCGAAAAAAATTCATAATTTTTTTATTCGTTATGATTGGAACACGCTGATAAAAAAAACTCGTTCGAGTCTTAGCCAATATCATCTATGCTGAGAAAAACAGGTTTTTTTATATCAATCAGTTGGCCTAAATGAAGTACACCGTTGAGTCCGTCACGTTGATCTCTCAAAAACTATGGTGCGTCGCCACAAAACCTTTTAAGGGATCTCTTAAAATGTCAAAAGAAAGATGTATGCTAAATTTGAGATCAAAATTCGGTTTCCGCTTTTCGGAAGTTCATCCCAATATTTATTAACAAATGATTGTCCTTTTTTTGGTGAAAATTGAATGACTTTATTCAAACACTCGCCAATTACACAAAAATCAATATTTCTAAAATCCCCTACGTGGTTCACTAGCTACGCTCATGCAGATTACATAATTTTTTTTCTTTTTTTTTTCAGATTCATATTGGCACCAGTTGTAGTACGTGCCGCAGATCGTCTCAAATTCAACATGCCTCGGGAGAATTGTTACAGTGTCGCCATTTTGTAATATTTTCCTACAATTTTTTTGTAATATACTTAAATATATGCTCAATAACTACCCCAAGTATTGTTTCTCTCTCACCTTTACTTCCGCACATAACAAATTGTCAAAGAAACGCTTTTTTAGGCCTTTACAGTGGGATTACCCCTTAAACAAATGTTGAGTTCAGAGAAGGATTTAATTGAAAAGATTTCGGCAGCTGATAAAGATGAGCTTGAAGACCACGAAAACAAAGTTGACGTATTGTGCACAAGTCCGAATTTCTTCGCCTGCTCCTCACTTGTATATATAGTTCTATAGAAATTATATACAAGTCTTGTATTATATACAAATTGTATATTCGTCTATAAGTATACTTGGCCTGATACTAACCACGGCTTACTTGCCAGGCCATCTTAATGTAGCTGAGTCGGCTATATTTTTATTTCCTTGTTAACAAGCTAATCATCTACATATCTATCTTTGACACGGGTGCTTATAGTAAACGCCATAATTGTTTCCCTCACAAGGAACATCCCTCAGGTGACACCCTTCGATTTTGTTGAAATTTGGATGTGTTATAAAGCACCGAAAAGTAAGCGATACGTATTTTTTTATCGGCGGAAAAACGGTTTTAACGTCTGAAACGCACCCTTAAAAAAGGGATTTTTTTTCGTTTTTCGTCGATAAAGTTTTAACGGTACGAGATATTAAAAAATTTCAAATTGCAACAATGTTTTTTTGTGCACTATACATTGGAGATGAGAGCGATAACGTTATCGACGAAAAACAGCCCTATTTTTGAGGGTTCGCTTGACCCCTTAAAAGCGTTTTTCCGCCGATAAAAAAAATACGTATCGCTTACTTTTCGGTGCTTCATAACATATCCAAATTTCAACAAAATCGAAGGGGGTCACCTGAGGGATGTTCCTTGTCAGGGTAAATGACCAATTTCAAAGCTCAGTTGATTCAACTTATGTTATTAAATGTCACGTTTTGTTGAAATTTAGTTTTTGCGCGGAATGTCGTAACCTCAATAATCCAAGCAGTTATCACGTACTTAACGTATATTTCATATTTCTTTTATTGAGATTATTATTCACTCTGATACGTCAATTCAACAACAGAATTTCTTGGCGACAATACTTTTGGGTACACGTTTACGGTAGCTTGCACCGATTTTCCATATGGAACAACGCGCGGAACTTTGCTCAAATAAAAATAACGTTATTGTCCTTCAATATTTTCCCCTAATAGCAAACTCAAACGTCACAAAACCGTGTAGTGATTCTGTGTTATATCCCGATCTCGTTATCCTGATACTCTCGACATTAAAAAATTATTGCAAATCGACCTGTTTTGTGGGTCCCAAGCTCATGGAGACCCTTGATATGCTTTCTGGCTAATTTTTTCTCTTATCATCGTATCCACAATATAAAAAATCGATGATAACGGTGATGCTATTTTCGTAACTATACCGGACATCGAATCAAATACACTAATCACACTGAGTTATTATCGGTAAATTGAATTCTTTTCGAAAAAATAATTGCTCGACCAATCGGGGAGTATCTCTTGTAGTGATTTTTTTTTCATGATGTCAATTTTTGTTTACATTATAAATGAGATTACGTTCATTTTGGAGATGAAAAAAAAAAAACACCATATTACGACGGATTCGATTCGATACTTTGGGGAATTCGCGTATACTTGGTTACGCGGTGATCGAATTGTTTGTAGTTGGGTCGAAAGTGCATAGAAGTAGCAGCGATTATCAGTAGCTGTGCCGATAATACTTTTCAAACAAACGCCTCGATTACGTGACATTTCACCAATTCTAGGCTCATTGTCTGAACCCCGCCACGCGCTGCAAAAGTGAATACTAATTCGCTGAAAGATGGAAATTCCTATGCAATCAATTCGCAACCTTGAATCTATCCAAGTCGTAGCAAAATTTCACATCACGCGATTCGTTTATTCGCGCCTTTTGTCCGAAGCACAATTGTGCCAGAGTTTATTACACAGATGCAACGACATAGCAATTAGGTAAGATTCTCCTCAAATTAACATTTAAAAAAACGCAATTGGCCACATTATTATTTCGACCTGAGCCAATAAAGTTTTCATTAAGAGATTAGACTATTGTAAAAATAAAGAAAGCTCGTTCGTCCCTTGAAGCAACTTGAATTGAAAAGTAAGCCCACACATATGGTGCAGGAAACGCAGGTTGAAGGTTAACTCATGATTACAACGAAAGAGGTGCTGTTAGAACTCCAAAAGCATATTTGGTACACTTCAGTGTAGTAGTTTAGTGCTGATCGACGATTTTCTTCTTGACGATTTTTTTTCATTATTTATTATCATTAATGAGTTCATTTTTTCCACGAAAAATCGGAAAACAAAACTCAATTTTTAAAAAATGCAAACACGTATTAAGCTCTGTCGAGTCTTGGCCAATTTTACGTAAACTGAGAAAAAACTTTTTTTTCTGGTTAACCGGGTGGCGAAAATCAAGTACACCGTTGAGTCCCTCACGTTCAAAAGTCCTTCACGAAATTGTTTTCAACTTCTTTTATTGTTAATATTTTTAATGAAATTTGGTGCACAGCTTCGTCTTTCCGTCCAAATCGTTTAATTACTCCTTTAAAATAAATGTCTTAACTTACCCTGAACTTCGGGTCCCCACAGTTGCTTAACCCCTTAAAAAACTACAGTTCGTTTATCATACTTGTATGTATACTTGTCTCTAAATTGTATACAATTCGCGTATTTTATACATATTGTATATTTGTACATGACTATACTTATACTAATACTAACCACAGTTTATTGGCCGGACAACATAAGTGTGTCAGGTATAGTTCTCTTGCCTTGTCAACATAATCATTATCTTTACATCTATCTTTAGACCGGGTTCTTGTTGAAATTATTATATATTTTTCTTAACTTTCAGTTCGCGTTTTCGAGCGGATTGTCATGAATTGGTCGATCTAAGCAGTTATTGAGTACTTGACGTACAATTCGTACTTTTTATTCGCTCTGGTACGCAAATTTGACAATTGAACTCCTTGAAAGAATACTTTTAGGTACCTTGGTGGCTTGCACCGATTACCCATGCAGCAACGACAGCACCATGCTCAAATATCAATTACTTAATTGCTCATTAATATTTTTTAATAAATAAAAAATCAAATTTGGCAAGACTATGTATCAATTGTGTGTAATATTCCGACCTCGTCATCCCAATACTCGCACCAGCAAAAAAATATTCTCAATCGACCTGTTTTTCGAGCCCCAAGATGCAGACCCATCAGTATGCTTTAAGGCGTTACCCCCACTTGTAGCGCAAAAAAGGCCTTTTTCATGAATTTTTTTAAAGAAAACTACAAAACTTTTTTAATCGATCAATATACCAACTCAAAGAACACATCTTGAAGAACTTTCAGTAATTTTTTTATTGAAAAATATTACATTGTTTAGTGGCAAATGGCCGTCAATGAAATAATGTTTTTATATGCACGGTTTGCGGTGACCAACATTGCGGCGAAGTGGATCATCTGAAAAAAAAATGCGGATGGATTTAGTCAAATATAAGTATAAACTAGTCTTTAATCGAAGGATTTTAAAAAATATTCTTTTTTCACAAAATGGCGGTCAGTCAAAGTTAATGGTTCGATTTTAACGAAAAAAACGGCCGTTTTTTTGGCTATAAAACGGCCATTTTCTTTCGAAAAAAAAAATCGAACGATTAAAGACTACATTTTTATGTATTAAATAAGCCTGCAAAATTTCAAGAAGATCGGTTCATTAGTGTTCGAGTAATCTTGGTCACCGACTTCAGAAATGCCATTTTGAGAAAAACGCGTTTAAAATTTCTCTTTCAACGCTCTTTCAACGCGGATTCTTCTCTTTCA
This sequence comes from Ophion ellenae, assembly GCA_963210295.1. NCBI lineage: Eukaryota > Metazoa > Arthropoda > Insecta > Hymenoptera > Ichneumonidae > Ophion > Ophion ellenae. The sequence continues at coordinate 60,029,254 of OY723386.1, read as the reverse complement.
ACGCTCATATCTCAGTCAATTTTGTTCGGATCGACTTGAAATTTTCAGGACATATTCTCAGATACTTATCCTTAAAAAAAATGCAATAAAAAAAAATCGATTTTTTCAAAATCGCAAGTGGGTGTAACTCCTTAACGCGCATTTCTTTTACTTATCATCTTAGATACAATAGAATATTCAATATGGGTGGTCACAGTGATGCTCTTTCAGCACGAATACCATATATTTGATTGCAATGCACCAATAATACTGAAGTGATTATTGGTAGGCCGAATTATTTACAAAAAAATTATAACTCGATCAATTGGGAAATATCTTTCATAGTGATTTTTTTTCATGATATTTCAAATCTGTATCTCATTCATCCAGTTGTGTAGCAAAAATCAGTGAAAAAACAAATATGTTTATTTTTTTACATTATAAATAAAATAACGCACATCTTCGAAATGTATAAACCATTTCGGAAAATTCGTTTACTTTCTGGTTATGAGGCGAAAATGTATTTGGGTGCATAGAGGTGGGTGCGATTATCAGTAGTTTCGACGATAACGCCTTTTGAGTAAGCGGCCAGACTACGTGACTTTCCATCACTTCACTGCTCGTTGTCAGAACACGGATAAGCGACAAAGAAGTAAATAATTATTCGCCCAGAGATGGAAATTCATATGTACTGCATTGTGACCCATACACACTTACCTATATAAATGTAAGCAGAGTTTTTAAATCACGCATTATTTTCATTTCCCGTCTCGTACCATCAACGTTGGCAGCCTCCAAGCAGAGCAAGTTCATCCGAAGCAAGATTTTACCGGAGTTAGTTACGCGCATACAACCATAAAAGATTCAATAAGGTAAGATTCTTCTCAAAGGAAACTTGAAAAATAGAATTACCCACATTATCGTTTTAACCTGAATTGAAAGAGTTCCCATTAGAAGACAGTAAGTTATATACAAGTATACTTATACTTATGCATCCACAATTCACTGGCTGAGAAATCTTAATATACCTATGTCACCTCTACTTTCATTGTCTTGTCAATGAGCTATTCATCGTTATCCCTCTTTTGACCACAGGTGTTCGTTGTATACACCAGAGACTTTTCCTTCATTTTTATATGACCAATTTCGAAGTTCTATTGATTGAGCTGAGTGAATTTGATCTTTTGTTCAATCAAGTTTTCAACCGGATTCTCATAAACTCATCAGACCAAGCGGTTATTGAATACTTGAAGTACATTTTGTACTTTTTTATTGTTATTCTCATTCACTCTGGTACAAAAATTTAACAATGGAATTTCTTGCCGAAAATACTTTCAGGTGCACGTTTGCGGATTCACTGAATTTTTCGAAGACCGTCATGAAGATCTTTTTGTCATTGGTGTGCCTCGCAATTGGCGGTAAGTACATTCGAAATGAGTATCGTGACGTTAGATCGAGAATCTTCTTGGACAAGTATTATTATTTTCTACATAAACGACCATTCGTAAAGCCAGTACAAGGAGCTTCAAGACCTGAACGACATTAACAAGTTAATTAATAATGAAATGGTAATTTCTCACAATTTATACTTATAACGTAATGTAACGATAAAAGAGGAGATACCTTCGCATGAGTTATATTGATCGTTTGACGTTAGCGACCACGTACGTCAGCATTTTACCACGTTTTTATTTACTCGCTTTGCTTGCAGTCTGTTTGTCTGTTCGGTACAAATTTTGCAATCGATTTCAAACTAACTTCCGGATGAGCTCGAGACTTGAAACTTCAAACATAGCTCAGAACTGAATGACAGACAAATAAACAGACAGGCAAGTTGATCACAGCGAGAGAAAAAGAGAAAAAAAAATTGTGAAAAAAAAATAAAGAAATGCAAATATAGTTTAGTAAAAGAGAAATTGTTTTTAAAAAAATAATAATAATATTAATAGTGAATAGTGCATTAGTGACGATTTATGCGATGGTCAAGGAGACCATCATATGGTGAAGGAGTCTCCCAACGCAAGCGACGCCTAGACAAGGAGAAGCAAAATTTCATACACACAAGACTAAAAAGCAGAAAATACAATTATTAAAAAAAAAAATAACTACGTTTTCAAAACGAACTAAAAAATATAAAATAATTTCTCCTAGCCCCATACAGATTTATAAGCCAATACAGATCCCCAACCACATACAGATTGTCCTGAAAATTTGTGATTGTGAATTTTTAATAGCTATGAAAATACTTGTGAGACTTAAAGCAAAAAACGTGGGGCGCATGCAAAGACAATAGTAAGGAGTGTAGCGAGTAGCTGTCATTGAGAAAACTCACACAACAGTTCATATCATTTGCAGTGCAATAAAATTGTTATTGACTTAGGTTAAGGGAGACTTTGTCCTTGGAGTGCCATATTTCAGGTGTTTACGTTTTATTTTTTTTTAAGGAAACGAGTAAAGCTTTTTAAGTGCAGTTTTTTTCTTGCTTTTATTCATGATATACAGAACGTTAAAAAAATTTTTTTTTGAGAAAAAAACCAAAATGGCGGCCGTTGCAGCTCCGCGAAAACAGGTCCTCAAATCGCGGGAGGTAAACGGCTGACATCACTGCCCCCTCTTTGTTGATCTGAAACCCAAATTCAAAGCATATTATCAATCTGTGACCCTTTGGCCATGGAATGACGGATGGGTTTTTCGTTTAGTACAAATTTCGGAAAATGGCGGCACATTAAAAAAAATCGAATTTTCGCGTTTTTTTCGCATAAAAAGATAAATAATAAATGCAAAAATGTATCTATCGAAAAAACGATCCGTCATTCCGTGAAGACATATTTTCTGAGTATGCACTCCAAATTTCAGGTCGATATGTCAATTACAGCGGTCAAGAGAATGTTTTCGATAAAAACGCGTTTAAAGTTTTGTAATGTGTTAACACAAACGTGTTTATAATTACCGCTAATCGGCAATGCCTGGTCCATAGAGGCATCCCTCTTCTTCTTCTAGCTGCTCATGTTGAGCCGCTAACATCTCCCGCTGCATTTCAAGGACAAAGTCTCCCTTAAGTATTCATGCATCAATTATCTATTACATGCGCCCCACGTTTTTCGTTTTAAATCTTCCAAGTAATTTCATAGCTATTAAAAATTCATAATCACAAATTTTCAGGGCAATCTGTATGTGGTCAGAAATGTGTATTGCGTTATAAATCTCTGTAGGGCTAGGACAAATTATTTTATACTTTTAGTCCGTTTTAAAAACGTAGTTAAAAATGTTTTTTTTTTAAATAAATTTAATTTGTAAATACAAATATTAGGACTGCTAAAAATCGTCAATAGTTGTGTTCCACGTCTCTTTTTTACAATCTCATTGCGTCCCTCAAATGCTTGCCCTGCGGGGTGTTCAATATCTGCTTTGTTATTTCCCCAAATGCATGTATTTTAAAATCGAAATCTTAAAGGCAATCATTCTAATTAAAACATATTGTTTCCCTATTGGATGTTAGGAGTATCGCGTTCGTGCGAAGCAATTGCCATTGGATTTTTCCTCCGAGTTTGTTGCTTCTGTAATGGAGATCTTACTTACCGATTTTTCGAAACAGCCTATTCATTTTGACGCGAAAATCGAAGTTAGTGGTTATCGCCTTCGGCATATAAGCACATATTCCGAATCATTTGTAAGAAACACAACATTTTTCGATTCAATGTGACCGCAAAAAGCATCTATAATCAATTTTCTTCGAAAGCATTCATAATATTGCCGCTCAAAACCACATAACATTCAATAAGCAGTTGATAAATAATACCGAATTATCCTCATAGGTATTATGGTGGAGACGACAAGTGCCCGTGTAGAACGCGCCGTTGGTGGAACGCCTATCTCAATTGAAGAGGCACCTTATGTCGTATCGTTAAGACGGGGTGGTTTTCATGTATGCAGTGGTGCGTTTATAAGCACCCAACATGTCCTCACTGCGGCGCATTGCGTTCTGAGTGGAACACTCAGACTTTATCACACACGAGTGGTAAGTGGTACGGACAAAGTCGACCGAAACGATGTTGGACACGCGATAGAAGAAATCATTCCACACGAAGACTTCTTGAGGGGAAAATCCCCCTGCGACATTGCTGTTGTCAAGGTACGACAACGAAAAATATTTATTCCACGCACTTTATCAGTCCGATTTGCGAGTCTGAATTTATACGTCAATCCGAACGTATCGAACCACGGAAATATTAAATCACGAATGAATTGTGTGGATCCGTTTGTAGTTCCGTGCTTACCTCTGAATAAGGATCATCGCATTAACTTTAGGTTAACCGCCTGAACGTTTCACCAGTTTTTCCCCACTACATTCCAGTTGTCAATGCACGTCGAATGGAACGAAAAGCAAAAGCAAATAGAATTGCCAAATGCAGGGCCAATGGGTAACGTGGTCGCCACGTTCATTGCATTTAAAACCAAGAAGACTAAACAATCGGACGTTGGACTGCGGAAATTGAGTGTTAAAGCACATCCTATTATCCTAACTTCCGCCAATTCAGATGATTCTCATGAGGTCTTATATGGAAGATTCCACCATTCTCAAAAAATGGGCCGCGTGAGTACTTGTGCAACGTAACCTGTTCCGCACTGATAATGTATATCAATTTTCTCTATTTTACGTGAGATGTTTTCATTAAACGCTCGGATGCTCAAACGCTTCGAAAGCACGAATCAGTCGTTACCATTCTAGATTATGACCCGCGTAGAAATTTTGACGGGTCCCAAATCAGGGCCCGTTCAGGTTGCCTGACTGCCCTGGTAGGGCACCAATAAGACAGCCCGAAAGGGCCCTACGAGGAAATGTAACGTTGTGTCACATAAGGGCCTGACCTGGTTGCCTGATGAGGCCCCTATCAGGTTGCCTTATCAGAAAGAAATATTTAATTTAAATAGAACCTTTTTAAATCCAATATGTTTTTTCCATGTCTCACGGCCTGCAATGATCTTATTCGTTTCAGCTATTTTTTTCGATATAAAATATATTCAAATTGAATAAATAAAGATTCGATTCGAATAAATCTTTATTTGCTTACAATATACACTGTAAATCCAAGTGTCCTATATGGATAAAATATTTCAAAAATCCAAAATGGAATGAACCACATAATTTAGGGTTCTACTGCAATGATTTTGTATCATAATTCGTCATACCCTGGCCTGCTGACATGATTTTGTTCGAAGAGAATATTTCGCTTATATGGGTATTGAACCTAGTACCTTCCTACCTATAGCTACGCACGCTGCCCCTATGCTACCGAGTGCTTGTAACATCTTGGTCGCAGATATGGCATAAGAGACCAAATGAATTCCTATAAATATTTGTTGTATCGAGTTAAGTATATCAATTAGTTGATTTCATTGTGATAATTAAAGAGTTCTATCGAATAACATGCTATTGATGTTTCAAACTTAACCTTATGTATATATGTATATATATATATATATTAGGGTGACCGTTATTTTGGCTTAGGTAAAAAAAATTTCACGTTTAGCAAAAAAACTAATCAAGATATGAAGAAAAAAAATCTGTGTAAAATTTGGACGCGCTGGGATACGGAGAACACGTGCCACCGAGCAGTTTAATTTTCAAAAATACATGCATTTTTTTAATGGCCGTACTAAAATATTCATTAGTCTCATAATATTAATTGAAAAATCTGGAATTGAGTATATTGATTGTACATATTAAGAGGTACAAAATATATTATTTACTGATTTTTTTCCATCAATTATGTACAGTCGGGAGTAGATTGGAAAATTAATAGAAAATTTGAAAACGGACGTAGCGGTTTGGTCACATTGTGGCGGGAAATCGAAGCAGTGAATTAATTATCGGAGCGGATTTTTTATGCAAATAATAATATAATAATCGTGTATTGAATGCTTCAAAATGATATTTTTTTCTTGAGGCTGCGAGAAGATTTTGAAACTGTAGTGGCGATAATACAAAATATAGTGCAGACAAATAGTTCGAAATTTGGTCGTGGCGCTTCGTCCGCTCATTTTTACCGACCGAGTTGGTTTGTCATTGTTGGACATAGAAAAAAAATATAACACGTGAAATCTTTACGTTTCGGTAAATTTATTTCGGTTTTACGATGTGGTTCCAAACGGTATCAGGTTTTCCAGTCAGAGTTTACTTTTCTGCTCGATAAAGACATTGATTTATTTATTAGTCCCGAATCTATGGCGTTTTTTGAACGATTTAAAATTGATTGTACTTTTCTCGACACCGATGTATCTGTTTGGGACTCAATTGGGCGCGCAATTGATTAAAAAAAATGAATCTGTCATGATATAGCGGAGCGAGGGATCAAACTTATCACCGATTCTAAAAATCGATTGACTTATGATGAAGATCAAATACAATTTCTTCTTCAAGTTGTCGCCGAATAACAAAAAAAAAAAATTCCGAACGTAAACAAATGCACTCTACTTCAATCATTTCATAGATGGACTGCTATTGCTTATGTAATATTTCATGTAAAGAAAAACATCAGTAAATAATATATTTTGTAACTCTTAATATGTATAATCAATGTACCCAATTCCAGATTTTTTAATTAATATTATGAGACTAATAAATATTTCAGTGCAGCCATTAAAAAAATTCATGATTTTTTGAAAATTAAACTGCTCGGTGGCACGTGTTCTCCTTATCCCAGCGCGTCCAAATTTTACACAGATTTTTTTTTTTTCATATCTTGATTAGTTTTTTTGCTAGACGTTAAATTTTTTTTACCGAAGCCAAAATAACGGCCACCCTAATATATATATATATATATATATATATATATATATATATATATATATATATAATTCCGCTCTCTTGGCCTTACAAACCTGCCAAGATCTTCTAACACGCATCTGAGTTGCATAACGTTTTTTGTCGCCGTTTCAATATCGCCGATAATGAAAGAAGTTTCCCGGCGACTGTCCGCAAGGAAATGAGATCAGTCCACTGTTAATAATTTAAAAACAATAATAATCGAAGCTGTGTAGAGTAATCGACGACGAAGTGGATTCCGATATTTTTCAAAACAACAGCACCATTTCGAATGTCATAAAAAGTAGCTCAATTACGGAATCAAATTTGTTCCATGTTACATTTTAGAAAACCAAAAAAAAATGGGACGTTTGCTCGCGAATATTTCCAGAGTACGAGTTTTAGATATTCGCTTATCTTGCTTATGATGCCATCTTAATGGCATCAATATAATCGCTTGGCCTTCACTCCCTGCCGATACCAAATAAGCCATATATATGTGCATATACTTGTATAGGATGCTTCATATGCTTCTCATTGCAGATCGATTTCGGTGGAGCACTGGTTTACGAAAAGAAAATCATAGGAATAGCTTTCGAGATGCCGCCAAAAATCAACAGAGCCTGCCACTTCATTATCGTCGCAAACTTTAAAACGTTCATAGAAACATCCATGGAAAATTCTGCCAATTTAAATCGGCCATCAGTAATTTCATGGGCGCCGAAACGTCCTCGTCTTTAACTATGTTACATGGATACATGTTCTGTACCCTGCATGTAGAAATACATTTTGCTCTATAGAAGGGTATATCAAATTGAGAAATCTGCGTGCAAGAAGTAACTTAGAAACCGACGAAAATAATGTATTACCCGGAAACGGGAGCAAAGAAATAAATAAACATACGATTTCCCACATTCTTCTGCGACACAAAACCACTCCATTGCCTGATGGTTTCTGCAGAACGTTGGTTTTTTACACGCATTTTTTGCTCCGTTATTGCCACCTTCGAAAGATAGGCATTGATCAGTCGTGGGAAGAAAAAAAAAAATTACTGCGATGTCTATAGCTGAGGATATTTTTTGTGAAAGTGCACCATTTCAAGTGCACAATTTGTGAAAATAAATTTGACTGAAATAACTTTTCCTGCAAAAGCTTGGCAGTTCCGAGGGAAACAATTTATGACGGTATTAAGATTTTTCCGGCGACAAGCTTATTAGATGCCGCTGTAAACTTTGGAATCTTCCATTAGGACACACTGTTTTAATTGTCTAAGAATAATGAAAAAAAAATTGCAGAACGAAAATTCAATTCAAGAGCACAGGCACCAAAGTACTCGTGGTGTATCCGCATTCCCGGCCGATCTTTATCTTGAATCCGTTCTTGGAGCTGTTTAGTTGACTTGACTATTTTGACTTGACTGTTTAGTTGACTTGACTATTATTATTATTATGCGTCATAATCAATCCATGATTTTTATATGCGAAATACGTCAAACTCAGCAAAGGACGTCTGTAGTAACGCTTACGATGCTACCGAATGACTTTATTCGATTGAGCAAGCCGATGAAAGTGGAATAATTTTTGTGGTCAAAAAGTCCGCTCGGAAATTCGGCCGATATCACGAGATTGAGTAGACCGATCGAAAAACGACCCAAACAAAATTAATAGGAAAAAATCACACTATCGCGTAATGTCGATTCAAAGTTAAAAGATTCTCTGCTCAAGCCCATCTTTCTGTATAAAGAGTTGCGGCGTGTTCGTCAGTGTCACGTGTTCAGTGGTGTCGATTTTTAAGAATTGGCGTCAAGATGCTGCCGCGTCTCTTGATAGGGCATATTATGGTATATATTATAGTGCACAGTATGGTATACCGTGTGCATAGTATAGTAAATAGTATTCTATAAAGTATAGTACATAGTATTGTATATAGTATAGTACATAGTATCGTATAAAACATAGTGAGGGGTGTACTACACTATCACCTCACCTGTAGTACATTACCCAGTACTGTATATGGTATATTACATAGAGTGGTATATAGTATAGTGTTAGCATTGCATAAGGTATGATTCCTTTTATTCCGTTCCCCTATCTCTCGCTTTCTCTTCCTCAGAGGGATTGGTGCGAGCTTCGAATATTCCATACGATTTATGGGGCATGGATAACCTAGAAGTTACCAAATGGATCGATTTTCGATATTTTTTTTCGTCTCAGGTATTGGGACGATAAGGTCGATCTTTCGTACACAGATAGTACATAGTCTCGACATGTCACCGTTTTTTTTATTGCAAAATATATATAAACAATGTAATCATTGTTATTTAATCTCAGGACTGTGGCCCCCGCACGGCTCGGTCGCATCCATGATTCCGGTAAGTGGTGTCATCTAAAGTTAAAAATGGAAAATTAAACTTTTAGTATAATGGTTTAGCTACAACCTTACCGGATACTTTTTCGAAATTTTAGAAATTGCATAAATTGCGCTGTTTTTGAGGAAAAGGTCGATTTTCGCCTAAAAATAAATACTTTGAACGTTTATTATTAACAAAGGAAGGAATATGTGAACAAATCATCCGGTCAGTCGAGTGAATATGGTACAAAACATGTCGAATCCAAATTTGAAGTAAATCCGACGATTAGATTTTGAGATATGACGTACGCCAAATTGCAAAATATACTTTCGGGATAAACGCAAGAGTACAAAACGTACTAAATACACTTTTTCCGTACACAATTTTCGTATGAATGTTTAGGTCTGCTCAATATCTTCGGTGGTTTTTTTTATGGTTTCAGGTACGGGCAATACGAATAGGATATTTAGTTGGTTCTAGAATCGTTTTTTTCCCGCTATAAACTTTTTAATTGTTATAATGACGATTGTGACGAAAAAGTGCATTTGTAGAAAAAAGTTTGAAATAAAAGACGTTTCTTTTCTAATTGACAATAAAAATGTGTCTGTTTCATTTTTTTTGCTAGCTCCATCGGTAATGGAGATATGGACCAGGAACATTTTTATGAGAAAGACGGAACGATGAGTGAAAGGGACGAAACGATGAGTGAGAGGTGATGCGATTAATTTTCGCCGCTTATGTCTCCATTATTAATAGAGCTAGTAAAATAAATTAAACATCTTTTATTAAAAATGTCTATATATGAAATGCACTTTTTGGTCCCAATTGTTATTTGAAGAATTTAATCGTAAGAAAGTGCCTTGGTTTGTGGACGACTTGCTTGAGATAAAATCACAATTATTTTTCGTACCTTCAATCTGTCATTCCTGCACTGTATAATAATCAAACAGCTGGTTGGACAAATTCATATCAATGCCCTTAGAAACCATACAATGCACCGCGCAGCAGTAGAGCCGTATCGCAACGGGACGTTCCGACCTGCTCCACTAAAATCCTCATAACTCGGTCAATTTTGGCATTTTTTACAAAATCTTTTAACTAAATCAAAGTCAAGACTCTACGCAATAAGAAAATAAAATAAACCAAAAATCGATTCTTCTAAATTCCAAGTTCCCAAATTCTAAATTCTAAATTCTAAGTCTAAGTCGTAAATTCCTAAGTCTTCGAAATTCTAAGTCCAATTCCTGTCCCTTAAAACGATCGGACGTTTCTATTTAATAACTTTAATAAAAATTACATAGTATCCTTTATAATATAGAATATAATCCGTTTTTCCATATCTCTCTCCCTCCCCCTCCTTCTCTCCCTCTCTCTCTCTCTCTCTCTCTCTCTCTCTCTCTCTCTTTCTTTCCTTTCTCTTCAAAGCCCGGCTACGAAATTCGGATAGTCCATACGATCTGAAAAAACAAAAATTCTCAAACAATTTTGATTCACTTATGCTTATTCGAGGGTACGTTGAAACATATCGATGGTGAATATTCTGGGAGCCCAACACACAGTTAAACTTCTTAGGCTTAAGGTAAAGGCAATGCATCCTTGGCGCACGTCGGAATATCCTTTAAAGATGTGAGGAAAAGAGGGAGAGACTAGCGCCTCTGGCACGTCCGTCCTTTCCCCTCTCTCTGGAGCTTTTCGAGCCTGTCAGCCAGCTCAGAGCCTCTTCTTCCTCTTGTGCGTTTCCGCACCTTCTCCCACGATCCATTAAAGTAATGAAGACAGCGAAGATGAGATCCCGCCAAGTCTATACGGACGATAACAATAACAATAATGTGCGTGCGCGGGAAGGGCGTCTAATCCTTGCGTGCTATACCGCGACGAGGTAAACACCAAAGGGCTGCCCTATACACCAAGAAATTATTCGAGCTCTCGGGCACATCCGAACAAAAGAAGTTCCACGCGAACTGGAACAATTTTTTTGCGAGGACCCTGCTTGTTTTTTGGTTCTGTCCGATTCGGAAATAAAATTCTCGAGCACATTGTTCTTGATTATTTTTATTATTCTTGATTGTTCTGATAAAAAAGTTGGAACTCGAGGATAAAGCAAGGTACTTTCGCCGTGAAAAATAAGCCCAAGACTTTTTTTTTGTTATAATATAACGTATTTGTACGTATATAACGTACTTTTTAAGAAATAATATAACGTATGATAACGCATTTTATTTCAAACATTATTTTTGAAAGGAAAGATTTATTTACCATTTTTAGACATAGGGTATATTTTATTACTACGTCTGACTGTTAGATGGTATTTTTAGGTATGGTATTTTTAGACCGTATCGCTAAAAAACTAATCGACCGATTGTGGTGAAATTTGGTGTAAATCTTTCTAACATTATTGTCTAAACCATGACCAAACATTTTTTTTATAATAAAAAGTAATGTTTTTTAATACTGCAATATTTAGCCACTTTTTTTCGAAAATTCAATCTTTTCGTTTCAAAACGTACCATTTAATCGATTTTCAACATTTTCCACTTTTTCTTGGTTCATTGTTTTTTCGAACGAATTAAAATTTTATTTAAATTACTAGGTTCCTTGATTTGCAATCAGAAAATTTACCACATTTTTTCATATTCAATACATATTTATCCGTCTTGTTGACAATCCTCAATTGAAAAAATTAAACGTTTAAGAAAATGTTTTGCATTACCGCCATTTCGGTGTATACGAAGGGATTGTCCTCTTTCCTGGGTAGCACAAGACGTATTTATAATTTCTACGCCTTTCGGACTTGGCTAACAACGAGCGACAATGCGCTAAATTCGTGGTCGATACGTTTTGCGGGCTCGGTTATAGACGCTCAGAGTACAAAAGGCTCGCGGGAGAAGCCTCGGGCCCTGCGCCACACTGCGGCCACACGGCGTACTACGTCTATGAATTTCCTAGTTCATTCGAATGAAAACATCCAAATGGTCCCATTTAGCCTACACGACTAAATATATTTTGGACTAAATAATGTAATTACATAAATAAAAATTGTAAATAAAAAGATAAATTTAAATAAATTTAAAAAATGAAATACATAAATTAAATAATTTATGTTTTTATAAATACATTACATAAATAAATAAAAATGTAAATAAAAAGGATAAATAAAAAAGTATTGAGTAAATTTTAATAAAATATCAAATACCAATATTATTAGAATCATAATTTTGTATTACTCAACGGTTTGAAATATATCTTGATTCAAATAAATAAATGTATTTGAAAAAAATCACTGGAACAAAAGAATCAAACTAAAAAAAAAATACAGACAATTTTTTTCGATTAAAATTAAAAGGCATCTTTTAAACGCATTCAGGGGATCTCAATAAATCTTTTTTTATCAGTGCACGTATATTATGCTGCTTTATTTTGCCTTTCGATATCACACGTTGAAAAACTGTTCCAATCAAATGTAAATAAATGCAAAAATATTTTTTGAACATTAATTCTTTTTTTCAAGAATTGAAAATCAGTGTTTTCAAATATTTATAAATAATCAACAAAAATCTCGAGGGGGAAAACATTCGCTGCTGGACGAAAAGAAGAGTAATAACTTTCCTCTCGTCCAGTAACAGGGAATATTATCAACCTCGTTCTCATAACAAAAGCTAATTCATTCCCGAAACAAAATCGCTGTGCAGAATAAAATCCATTAGGACGAGAAACCCGGTTGTTTCAAGCACGAGGAAAGACGATCCGTTTTCATCATATATACCTGTTTCACTTTCAACAATAATTAGCAGGAAATACGATAACGACACATAAATACGAAATTCGTCGAGAATTCACCGACCATTTTTTCCCAGCTCGAAGCACGTTTGCGAGTTCCACTCAACCTGGAGTTAATAGAAATGACCTTGTGAATTGAATTTTTTAATAATTTTTATTTTCTTTCCTCGTTATACTCGTGATCGAAAGAGGGAATTCACACACGTCAATCTCCTCGAGTCCCTGGGCGGCCTCGCTTACGCGAGCTAAATGTCAAGCCCAATCGATGCGACATTTATGAGCACTCGTTTACCCATATACGCAACATATATGTGTGTATGTTTGTGCATATGGAGAATACAATGGCAGACAATACAGCTGTAGTAATGACATATAGGTTGTTGGAGTCCTCGGGCCATATGTCGAGCGGGATTTTCGCCTGTTGCAACGAAATACGACAGAAAGGAGACTTTCTCTCTCTCTCTCTCTCTCTCTCTCTCTCTCTCTCTCTCTCTCTCTCTCGGGGAAAGAGAATTGCGGGGTCGCGTGCCTTCACAAGAGCTTTTGTCGGTATAATTACGTGCTCGAAACTAATGAACGTCTAAATATTCGTAGGAGTCGCGACAAAACGAGTCAGAGGGAACGAGAATACGAGGTATATCGCGAAACTTATTGACTTTCATCGTTTGGCTTCGAGCGCCTTTTCACATGCATTATGTCGTCGCAAAGTGCATATATTCATATGCATGTAATTATTCGTATACACATCTATATATATATATATATATATATATATATATATATATATATATATATAGGGTGGCCCAAAACGTGACGATCTTTTTTAGTTTTCGAGAAAAAATGATTTTTTATTTTACTCTTTTGTGTATGTTTTTTACAAGCTTTTATATAACTTGCTCCGTTCGTATGACTGTCTTTCCCGTTTATAATTTGTACTCCATTTTTCAAGCACTTGCTGGCATCCGATTCAGCTGAAATTTGGCATACCTACGTAACTTCGGCATAAATGTTCGGCAAAATTGAAAATCAAAACTGTATAACGACATAAAGTCCCTTCTTTAGTCCCACATTATAGGTGCAAGTACTTCAAAGTTATATAAACGTAGATATTTTTAAAATATGAAGAAAAAAAAATCGTAAACGCTTGGGTCGTCAAATGTCATAAGTACGGATACTACTGTAAAATTTCGGAAAAAAAGCCGTAAGATTTTAAAATTTACATTTTATATTTGAAGAATATCTACGTTCATGTACCCTTATGTACTTGCCTATGATGAGTAACCAAGGAAACGATTTTTTTTGTAGATATACTGTTTTGATTTTCAATTTTACGCGACATTATTTTTTACTTTTTAGTACAGTACCTTTTAAATAGAAGCTTGTTAAAAAAAGTTTTTTTACGTTTTTTAAAACTTGTATCCTCGTTATGAAGTGCACTCTTAAGCAATAAATAAATTAGCCACTGAACACTAATGTAAACGCCTTAGATTATATTAAACCGAAGGTCAATTCGTGAGTCAAACATTTAATTATCCTATTGTTATGGTATTCAGATCGATGGAGCTTTGACCGAAAATAGATGAAAAAAAAAATTCGAAAAAAAACCTGAAAAAATTCACGTCAACTCTCAAGAAGCAATGAAACTTTTTTGCTATCTTGACGTTTTATTGTAAATCTCATCGTTTTCGTACTCCGGAGCAATTTTCAAATTATCTATTTTTTCACAAAAGACGAAACATTGTTGGAAAAAAAAATCATAGAAAGATTTATTAAAAACGAAATTGAAGCACAGGCTTCCCCTTTTATGATTTTGGTCGAAGAAATGCGTAAAATTTTTGTTTACTGCAAACGGGATCCGCTCAAAAAGGAACAAAAAGACGACGAAAAATGGTCGTTATCAAAACCGGGTGCTAATTGTAAAAAAATTCGTAAATGTAAAAAAAAAAAAGCCATAATGAAGGTAAATCCCTCTTCTTTAAAATGCGGTGTATTAAAGTGGCCTAGGTCAACTACCGGCGAAATGGTATAGAAAACCGTTCCGGCACTCTTTTAAACTTTTGTCCGGAAACTTTTCGACGGTAGTGTATACAGGGTGTCCCAGAAGTAACGTACGCCCTTCTAGAATCTGACAGGAAAAAAAAATCTGAGACGAAAAGTCCTCAGTCACTTTTTGATCAGACGCATAGATAATTAATGATGAATTAAAATAAATAGCCGATCAGGTGCGCGCTACAACGGAAAGGCAGCGTAGAGAGGAGGGATCAGGGATTGCGTTGTAATTGCGTGCGCCTGAAAATGTGTGCGAAGGGAAAATTCCGAAAGCATGTGTGCAAGTGTGTGTGTGTGTGTGCGAGCGTGCGTGCGTGCGCGTGTGTGTGTGTGTGCACTTGCACACATGCTTTCGGAATTTTCCCTCTGCACACATTTTGCGGCGCACGCAATTACAACACATTCCCCCATCCCTCCCCGCTGAGCTGCCTTTTCGCTGTAGCCCGCACCTGATTAGCTATTTATTTTAATTGACAATTAATTATCTATGCGTTTGATCAAAAAATGACTGAGGACTTTTCGTCTCAGAATTTGTGTTCCCACCAGATGCTAGAAGGGCGTACGATACTTCTGGGACACCCTGTATATATATATAT
Source organism: Ophion ellenae (assembly GCA_963210295.1). NCBI lineage: Eukaryota > Metazoa > Arthropoda > Insecta > Hymenoptera > Ichneumonidae > Ophion > Ophion ellenae. The sequence continues at coordinate 60,013,698 of OY723386.1, read as the reverse complement.
AATATATTGTGACGGAAAATTTTTCTAACCACGAAATCGAGAACCGAATCACGAGAACTGAGTGCGAGAACCGTCACCTTCGGCCGTTTACCCCGCGCGCGTGCACCCTCAATACCCAGGGCACCGGAGAATTTTGTTTCACCGGATTTCTCAACCGGTATGCCCTGGGGTCGGGGGGATCCGCCCTGACCCACCATCGGAACTGGAGAACGCCGTGACATTTATTCCACCGGAATCATAAACGGCATGCCCTGGGAGTCGGGAGACGTCCCTGATTTTTGTATTGCCCGAATAATAACCGGACTAAACTGGATGCACTTTCATGGAATGACGGTTGCGGTAGAGCACGGCCGCTCAGGCTGTGGTTTGTGGTAGAGGGATCGGGATTCACTGGGGAATAGCTTAACTGTCAACGGTATCTGTCACTATATGCGACACCGGTAACATCACGATAAAATAAAATAATTTTTATTTTATTGTACGGGAGCTGGTGGGTTAACCATCCGTGAACTTCTTACGTAGGCAAACTGGATCGCGAACGCGAAAACGTCATGCGCACGGGAGCTAGAGAACACCCGATGTGTGTCTCAAGCGCGAGAGCGAGAGCGCGACGTCACCGAGAGCTGAAATATTATTTCGGGAGCTGGAATATTCTGGTAGAATATTCTTTTCGAAATCTATATTTTCTGCCAGAGTTACCCCACAAACGGAACGGAGATCAGGACCTTTTCTCATCGGTAACATTGACACTCTCGGAGATCACATCCCCGGGTCCCCGTGCGAAAGCGGGCAAACCTCTCCAGAAGCGCGGCGCAGAGATCTCCAGAGACCCAAAATTTGGGCTCATTCAAAGCATTTCATCGCGCCATCAATGTACTGCTCAGTTGATAGAAAAAAAATTAGTTCTGGTTGCCTTTCACATAGTTCTGGAGTTCTATGGAGTTTTTATTGATAGTTCTGGTGTTATTAGAGATTTTGGTTTTCGTTAGGGGGGTGGGGGGCGAACGCCACAAAATTTACTCGAGTGCGATGTTGTAAATATTTGTCTGATTAGGAAGAGATGTGAAGATATTGAACAGAACTCTTGCGGGGGCAACCGGAACTCCAAAGAAAAATTCATTCTTCCAAAAAAAAAAAATTGTGTCCACTCAAAGCATTCCATCGCGCCATCAATCTACTGTTCAGTTGCAGGAAAAAAAAAGAAAATCAATTCTGGATGCCTCTCACATAGTTTTGGAGTTCAATGTACTTTTCATTGATAGTTCGGTTGTTAGGAACGATTTTTTTTGTTAGAGGGGGGTGGGGCAACCCCACAAAATTGACTCGAGTGTAACGTTGTAAATATTTTTCTGATGAAGAAAAGTTGAGAAGATACTTTACAGAACTCTTGCGAAGGCAACCAGAACTCCGGAAAAAAAATTATCTTTCCGAAAAAAAAATTTGGTTCCACTTAAAGCGTTCCATCGTGAAATCAATCTACTGCTCGGTCGATGGCAAAAAAATTAGTACGGGTTGCCTCTCAAATAGTTCTGGAGTTCGATGTACTTTTTATTGATAGTTCTGTTGTTAGTAACGATTTTTTTTCGTAGTTGGGGGGGGGGGGGGCGAACTCCACAAATTTTACTCGGGTGTAACGTTCTAAATATTTGTCTGATGAGGAAAAGTTGTGAAGATATTCAACAGAACTCTTCCGGGGGCAACCAGAACTCCAAAGAAAAATCCATTTTTCCAACAAAAAAAACATTTGGTTCCACTCAAAGCATTCCATCGCACTTTTTATTGATAGCTCGGTTGTTACTTACGATTTTTTTGGTTCGTCAGGGGCGGGGCGGGGGGGGGGGGGGGGGGGTACTTCACAAACGTTACTCGACTGTACTGTTGTAAATATTTCTTTGATGAGGAAAAGTTGTAAAGATATTTAACAGAACTGTTGCGGGGGCAACCAGAACTCCAAAAAAAAAAAATATTTTTCGAAAAAAAAATTTGTTTCCCCTCAAAGCATTCGATCGCGAAATCAATCTTCTGCCGGGTTGATGAAAAAAAATCATTACTGGTTGCCTCTCACATAGTCCTAGAGTTCTATGTACTTTTTATTGAAAGTTCTGTTGTGAGTAACGATTTTTTTTTCGTTACAGAGTGCCAACTTCATCGAATTTACTCGATTGTACCGTTGGTATAATAATTCTTGCAATTTATTGTGCAAAATAATACAAAATGGCGAGGCTCATTGACTATTTTGTATCATTGCCGGCAATGGAGGTTACGAAGGTTTTCCTAGAATTTAAAAAATATTGGAGTAATTTGGTCATCATCGAAATTTAACGAAAGTCATCATATTTTTCATCTATTCCATTACATTATTATGTCAAATCTTTCTTGTTTTTGGGATGTTGCATTAGGATTGTTCATCTCTCATTACGCTGTCGAAAATCGTTCGATTGATTTTCGGCGTCCGAATTTGCAAAAATAACCGACTATCTAAGCTCCACCATAGAAATTTCTGAATTTTCCTAAACTAGAATTTTTCTACTTAAGGTAGAACGAGCGCGCGCTCTTGATTTCTATAGATTTTGTTCGAATTTCAACCGGACATTATTCATATCACTATGTATGTTTTAGTGAAATTTCAGAACAGTCGACTTTTTACATTGGGGGATAATGGGTTTCAAAATTGCAATTTTTAACACTGCAGCGTCTGCATTGACCGAAAGTCGGGTCACATAACTCGTTGTACCATTCTATCGTGTTTATAAATTTTGAAAAAAAAAAAATATTGTTCGATACCACACTAGTTAGGAAAGGAATGAAAAAAGTTTGAATTGCCTTTACGTTTCAGTTTTCCTAATAACGTTCAGACAGACAGAATAATTCTCCTTGGAAAATATTTGTCCCCTATAATAAGAAGACATATGGTAACACCGCAGAACAGTATTGTTCAATATTTCGAGAAAAAAAATTCTCGTGTTCCCAAAGTTAAAAACTTTGATCATAAAAAAACATTTGAGTTATAAATATTGATATTTTACATTGTTTATGTTATCTTTATTAACAAATGATAGTGTTGGTTAATCCATAACTAATTGAAAACTTTGTTCGATTAAAAATTACTTCCGAACGAAAATTGGTGTTGCAGTATTATTTTAAACATGCCCCGCAAACTTACGTCATCGGATACGGGGAACGATGCGGTGTCGTCTTATTATAGGGGCAAATATTTCTGACGGAAAGTTATTCTATCTAAATTTTTATGTAGACCCTGCAGTGTTAAAAGTTGCAATTTCGAAACCCATTTAAAATTTGAACAAAATCCATAGAAATCAAGAGCGCGCGCTCGTTCTATCTTAAGGGGTTAGACTAAGGCAACTGAAATGGTTGGAGGTAAACTTATTATTACACCGATAGAACTGCTGATGAAAGTTTAAATGCGTTATTCTCGAAATTATGTTTTCCGAAACGGTGCACACGATTTCTCGACCTCTATGGAACGGATTGCCTTGAAATTTGGTACACTCATTTAGTGCAACAGTAGTTTACTTTTCACAGACGTTTTTCTTCTTAACATTTTTTTTAATGAGTTATTGACAACAATGATGTCAATCGCCTTGCAAAAACGAAAAAATTCAAAGTTTTTGGTTTTTGATGATTTCAACACGATAGCAAAAAGCTCAGTTAAGTCTTAGACAATATTATCTATTTTAAGAACAAAAAAATGGTTTTTCATATTTCCATTCAACCGGGTGATCAAAATCAAGTACACCCTTGAGCCCTTCACGTTAGAAGGTCCTTCACGAGATTATTTACAGCTTCCTCAATCATTAATATTTTTTAATACAATTTGCTACACAATTTTATCAATGTACATACAAATAGGTGCCTACACGATTCTCCAATTGCCTCACTAATTCCTTCAAAACTTTTTTTTCTTCACATAAACGTGATTTTCGCGTCGTCACAACAGCCTAGCCCCTTAAGTCACGGAATACATTCGCCCAGCGATCCGACGGGTCAATATTACGTATTTCGGTATCCACTTTTCAATGCACTAAAAAAAATAATCCTCCGAGATAATCATTCGATCCCGCACCCAAATGTTCGTTACCACAAAAATGCAAGATGTCTCCAACCCCTCCTCGCCTTCGAGAGCAAATAAAAAAATTAGGACTCGCGAGAAACATCGTTGAGCGAAAATTCCACCGCAGATCCGCGACCCCCGTTGGGTCCATGCAACATTTTTTTCTCATTTTCGGTTGCGGAGAGAGCCGATTTGATAATTATCCCGAGTAATCGGGATCGCGGCGTCCGGCATGAAGGGTATTTTACGTTCGCGTCGAGATACAAACAACGCGAGGAGGAAGTGAAAGAGAAAGGAAAGGAAAGGAAAGGAAGGAAAGATAGCGAGAGAGAATGGGAAGCACATAGAGGGAAAATCTTTAGTCGCGATGAAACAGGTTGAAGAAGAGGGTCCTAATTAATGACGGTATGTACTGCGCTTGACATGTTTACCCTGGCTCGTGCAACCCCTTGCTATATGTGTGCTCCATTCTTTCCAGGGATGTACGGGCGAAACAAAATCCCTCTGAACCTTCTCTACCTCTTATTCTTCTGTCTCCCTCCCTCTCTCTCTCTCTCTCTCTCTCTCTCTCTCTCTCTCTCTCTCTCTTCATTTCTCATTTTTTTTCATTCTTTCCTTTCGTCCTACCTTTCTTCCTTTCTCTCTCTCTCCACGTTTATTTCACCGTCAAAAAGGGGCTCGCAAATACTACAAAACGCGACGAGTCGGTGAAAGTGCAGCGTGAGGGGCTGGAATGGGGCAAGGGGTGAGGCAATTATCGTTGTACCGTACAATCCTCGGTGTACGGACCTGCTACGGGACTCGGGACTTTGGAGTTCTGATTAAACACCGGGTCTCTTAATGGATGGTCCTTCCATAATACGTGACGAGATAGAGCGAGAGAGAGAGAGAGAGAGAGAGAGAGAGAGAGAGAGAGAGAACGCTCGCGATTTAACTCTCGGGGTATCGCGAAATCTACCGAAACACGCTGTATTAAGCGGGCATCCCCTCGCCCCTCGTATAGACTCCCATGCATATATATATTTATATATATATATACAAACAACCCTGCACGCACTGTACCCGCGTCAAGGAATTCAATTGTTCTCGTGCGATACCCCAAGTTTTCGAGGGCCTCATATATATATATATATATATATATATATATATATATATATATATATATATATATATATATATATATATATATATATATATATGTTTGTGTGTGTCTGTATGTGTGTGTGTATGTATGTATTTGTTTCTGATTTTGAGTATGTACACGAGGTATTTCACGTGAAGCGAAGGGATCTTCGACAAACGAAGTAAATATTTCGGAGCTGCGTCAATTACGCAAATTTAATGTGAGTCTCGTGCATGTTTGCAAAGTATATTTGAATGATTAAATCTGGAACGTAATTTCATTTCAGGAGTGAAGTTCCATTAAGTGAAGGATCTGCCTTGTTGGGCCAAAAAATGTTCGATTTTTCACCAATTTTTTATGCGAAAAGTATTAAACATAGAATGTTGATATTTGGTATGTTGACTAAGCGGTCTTTATTGAACATAAAAATATTCTTCAAAGTTTGACAAAACATGGTGGTGGGAGTGGGAGGAGCCACGTATGTCGGTGCGCGGGCGATGACATTCTTCGCTCGCGGACGTCCTAAGTCCCGGACAGGTGATGTGGAGCAAAAAAATTAAACGTATTTTTACTTTGTACAATATTGTTTATAAGTCAAGAAGAAAAATTGAAAAATAAAAAAATGGTGAGCAAAAAACTGCGAAGTTTTTTGGGAAAAAAACAAACTTCCATCCGATCGCTCACTATTTTTTTATTTTTCAATTTTTCTTCTCGATTCTAGGTCAACGTATACGCAATATTGTACAAAGTAAAAATATGTTTGATTTTTTTGCTTCGGATCACCTGTCCGGGATTAGGACTTCTGCAAGCGAAGAATGTCATCGCCCGCGCACCGACATACGTGGCTCCTCCCACTCCCACCACCATGTTTTGTGAAATTTTAAAAATATTTTGATGTTCATTAAAGACCGCTTAGTCAACATAAGAAATATCGATATTCTATATTTAATACTTTTCGCATAAAAAATTGGTGAAAAATCGAACATTTGTTGGCCCAAGGGAAGGCAGAACCTTCCCTTAACGCAAATTAGGAGAGATCAACTCTCTTAGCCGCTTGAACGGGGGTGGAGTGGCATATGTGAGTTTTGTTCACATAGTTGACATTTTGAAATACCTATATATGTTGCAGTGAGCACCCGTTTTTCCTTGTAGAAACTAAAATTTACTGAAAAATGAGTAATATTGAATTTACTATATATTTGTTATATATTCATATTTATATATTATATGAAATGAAGATATATAATGAAATTTATAATACTATTACTGGTGAATTGAAAAATGGATTTATTAACGGCTCATAGCAGCTCGTGGCCGAAAAAAAGAAAAACTATCCGGAAGTTTTTCCTCGCACAATGGGTGCGGGTTTTCAAATGGATTTTTCTACATTGAAAAGTATGCTTTTAAGTATCCTCTCGCATTTTTTTTATTAAAAAAAATTTATGAATGTGGGATAGACAATGGTTTGTGCAGGTTGCTGTTTGAAAAACGTCCTTCGGGGTGACCAATGCTGCTCGGAAACAAATCGTCCGAAATGAAAGAACCCAAACAAAAATCCATACCTTCACTATGGGATGTAGCCATTTTTTCAATAATGAATATCTTTTTAAATCCTTCGTCCAAGCGCGAGATAAATTCATGCAAAAACTAATTTTGCATGAATTTATCTCGCGCTTGGACGAAGGATTTAAAAAGATATTCATTATTGAAAAAATGGCTGCATCCCATAGTGAAGGTATGGATTTTTGTTGAAAAAACTGTATTTTCGGGGATCAAAAAGGTTTATAGGTAAATAGGTAATTTTTATAGGTAAAAGAAGCTTGTAAAATTTCAAGTTCATCGGTGCAGTGATATTTGAGATATCGTGGTCAACGATTTTGAAAAACGCGTTTGAAGTTCGCCGGTTCGCGGAACCCCTGTAAAAATGCCCATAACTTCCTTAATTCCGTATGGATCGAATGGAAATTTTCAGATAATGTTGTTGAATTGTTATATTTTGAGAATCTGTCGAAAACCAATAATCGATTGTTTCAAAAATGCCAACTCGGTGTAAGCCTATTATACATACATACATATATATATATATATATATATATATATAATATATATATATATATATATATATGTGTGTGTGTGTGTGTGTGTGTGTGTGTGTGTGTGTGTGTGTGTGTGTGTGTGTGTGTGTAAGCCTATATATATATATATATATCACTGATATACTTTCATATTACTGTAATATACTAAAATATGCGAATAAAATGATTACTGATAAGTTAATAATGATGAAGCTAGTCTTGTTAGGTTTGTTTGGGTTTGCGAATCAGTTTTAACCAATCCATTTGCTTACAACTAGTTTTGCCTAGTCAAAACAAGTCGTTTGGGTTCATTTAGGTTCAAATTTGTCCAAAATTGAACCCAAACTAAAATTCAAATTTATTCATTAGTAAATTCCAGTTTTTAGTGGAGAAAAAACGAGTTGTAACGGAGGCGTACTGTCAAAACCGGGTTTTGACTGTAACGCATATACGGATAAAGATAGTAAAGCAACAGTGTACGCGAAATTCCACCGGAAGTATGGTAGAGCAAGAATGCCCGAACTATTCCGTCAGACGCTCGTTGTTCCGAAACTACGCGAGAATCGCAAAGTTCTTCCCTCCTTCGTGCTCTGATTGTGTTTCAGAACTACCGCAATTTTGTCCACTGACGAATGCATGTTCGTATCTATGGAGATAGTATTTTTTTTCGACATTTCAATGGCATGTTCAATGTGTAAAACAGGCAGTGCAAAATTACACCCACGTGGATTCTAGAAGCCACGGATTACAATATAGTTATTACAATATAGCGATTACATTATAATTACAACTTACAACTTACATAGAAAAGCCACCATCGGAAAATGTCGCTCATAAGAGTGCACGGAAAAAAGGTACTTGGATTAACAAAATTGTTCATTGATAGACAACCAACGAAATTAAAAATGAAAAATTAAAGTTTTTGCTTATTCCGAGTATTTGTTAGTTCGATGGAGTGAACAATTCTTAAAGTAACGTAATATGCGATTTTTTCGGTAATTAAATCCTGAGTATCCTCCAATGGCGGATTTAGTCAGCCCAAATAATTAGTAATTAGCGCAACAATTAGAAGCAATTTTACTAGTAATGAGTAATTAGCCAAAGTAATAAGAATTAGTTTAATTAGCAATAAGCCTAAGTAATGAGAACTGATTTAATTAGTAATTAGCGAAGATATTGATATTAATTTGATTAGTCATTAGCCCAAGGCGCTACAATTAATCTAATCAGTGATTAGTAGTGAGTCCAATTAATGAAAATAAGTTGAGTTAGTAATTCGTAATTAGCCCAGGTAATTATAATTATTTCAATCAGTCATTAGCGCAAGTAATTAGAACTAATTTAGATTTTTCTCCACTAGAGTTAATAGGAACTCCACGGAATAAAAAAATTACTAAAATAATGCCATAGTCAGTTAATTCTGAAATTAATTTATAAAAAAATGATTTAATTATTAATTCTAAAAATCTAAATTGATTCTCAAAACAATTATTCGGCCCTCCATTAATTTCCCAATGAAGAGACTTGCTTAAAAACATTACTGGTGCATTCGGAGCACTGCACCATATATTTATGAAGGGAAAACCAATTTTCAAGATTTTCGAGTTCGTCCATGGTGATCGCGTGTATTTCGTTGTAAAAGCAATGAAAAAGAGACCGCGTGTAGCGTCACGTGACTTTGCGCAAGCAGCGTATTCGAATATGAATATAGAAAGTTGGCGAGTCAGGAGGGAGTTGATAATAACAATGATTGTGCCGTGAATTTTTCACGCACGTCAGGGAATCCCATTATCGTGAGAAAAACACTCGGGTATACATAAATCCGCGCGGGTCCTCCTCTCTACACGTGTTGGCGCTCGAGCGGCAGTGTCCAACCCTGCGGATACAAAATGCCCGGGGTTGGACTAACGCCGGACGACTTTATTCGCGGCGCGCTCAGGGTGATAAATAAATTCGCCACGCGATGCCCACAACTCTTCGTGTGGCTTCGAGTACATTGGAACACGCATATACACAGGGTGGCCCCGAGGAAGTGACGTCCAAAAGAGATATTTAGATGCCTCGTGCCGATACCTGTCTGAACCACCCCCCGGTATACATTCCCTACGAACTTTTTAGTTTTTGCGAAAAAAAGCATATTTTAATTTTTCTCTTTTATGTATGTACTTTTCTCGCGATTTTTTAAACTTTTCTTATCGTTGTGAAGTGCACTGTTGAGCAAGAAATACATGATCAACTGAACACCTTGAATTTTGATCAAAAGTCCTGAACTCAAGTTCAGGTGATATAAAAAATACTTTTGCAGTCTAAATGACCCTCAGTTTATTTCAAGGTTGACATTTTTTCACCCTTCGTTGACACACTGGTATTTGGCCACGATTTTGATACACTGGGTCCATTTGAGCCGGATAGTCCCTCATCCACCCACCATTAACGTTCCCTTCGGTCGATTTTTATTGAAAACAATCTGGGATCCACTTAAACTTTTCTTAATTTGTCTGCATAATTAATATTCGGAAAACATCAAATTCAATCGTATAAAAAATTGTTCAAAATGTTCAATTTTGAAAAAGTGAGCATTTTACTAAAAAATCATCCCGGTCAAAATGACCCAGTGTGTCAACTTAGGGTTAAATTTCGATTTTTGTTTTTCGACGGATTCTTGAAATATAACATTTCAATTTCAATTTGTTTCATTTGAAATTGGGGGGAGGGGGGGGGTTATAGACTGTTCCAGGCAGTACCGTGAATTGGCGAACTTTAAAGGCGTTTTTCTCAAAGTTACTTTTTCAAAATAAGTGACCGAAGTATCTCACAAATCGCTGCACCGATCAACTTCAAATTTTACAAACTTCTTTTATATATCAGAAAGCACTGCTTAAACGCAGGATTTTTTTTTAATCAACGACAATAGAGCATTTTTTCATCGAAAATCGATACTTTCACTTCAGACTGCGACTATTTTTTTCAAAAATCAATATTTTATTAAGGGCTCTGTCTACTTTAAAACTTTAAAAAAAGCTAAATCGCAAGAAATTGAGTGACACGAAGAGGCAGAAGGAATTATGTATGGTCCAGGCATTGCTGATTAAGTTTAAGTCAGATTTTTTAACGTTTTTTTACAAATTAAAAACAACGTTTTCGGACCGCTTGTTGAAAAAATCTCAGAAACTACTGAACTGATCCTTATAAAAATTTTAACTACATATTCTGTACACTTACCGCTATATAGCGTACCAGAATTATTGCAAACTTTTAATTTTTACTATTTTTTTGGCAAAAACATGCAAAAAACACGTTGTCAATTTTTTTTTGTCTGCCATTTTGTTATTGTTGCAAATAAATTAATATTAGAGGTACGGGATATAGCCACTGTCACACTAAATATAAAACCATTGAATTGTTGCGTTTCAAATGGGCTGTTGTGCAGATTTTTTCAACACCGCACACCTACCTACTTTTTGAGGACTGACTTCCGTTTACCTGGCATTTTCACACTAAAAAAGTGGTTAAAATCAACAATTTTTTTGTTGTAATTTAGGCATGTTTTTGTTAAGCCTAACAAGTTTGATATCAATAAACATAAGAGTATTCTTTTAAAAAATAATAAAAATAGCGCTTTTGTCATGCATCCAAAGTAGACAGAGCTCTTAAATCCTTGGTCCAAGCACTAGATAATATTATGCAAAAACTAAATGTGTGAGAATTTTTAATTTTGGATTATTAGTTCCCGAGCAGGCGTGGTCACCACGCAGGACGTTTTTCAAACAGCAATGTACAAAAACCATTGTATCCATTACGTTTATAAATATTCTTCAGTACAAAAATTGTAAAAGATACTTCGAAACATGCACTTACTGTGAGCATAAACAAACTCGAAAATCTGCACATGTTTTCCCAAATGAAAATCGCGAAAATTTCTCTTTTTTTCCGGCCGCAAGCTAGGGGTCAGTCTCAAAAAACTTCTAGGAGGAAAGTACATACACGAAAAAGAAAAATAATAAAAACGTATGCTTCAGGGAAAGTCGAAAAAAATTGAAAATGCTTTTTCATTGAAAAGTAAAAATCGTAGAACATACGGGGGCTATTTAAATCGGTAGGTATTGATTCGAGATACCTCGATTTTTCATAGATGGACGTCACTTTTTAGGCCATCCTATATATACATTTACAAAGATTTCTGTGCATATACGTACATTTACAATTATAATATACGTACAATTTGAACTTGATTTTGTTTTCTTTTTCTCACCGTCCATTTATCTACTTTAAGGCGTTATACGCAGTTGCAAGGCCAAAAAAGTCGTTTTTTCATGATTTTTTTCTGGAAAAGGATTTTATTTGGGCAAAACGAAAAGTATTAGGCAGTGTAGTGGCATTTTTTAGCTTTAGATTGGCATTTTTTATGTTCCAAAATATTCATTAACATTGCCCCGAAAAAAAGTGTCCGGCGATGAGCAAAGTATCTCCGGTTTGGATTATCTAAAATGAAAAAACCAAAAAGATTTTTTTAGGGGATAAATGAATCCAGGTATTGATCGATGGAATAGACGAAATTTTAATTTTTTTCGTTAAATCGTTGAAAAAAAGTAGAAATAATTATCGGAAATCTTCCTTCGATCAATACCTGAAGAATATATCTGACAAGGTTGTGTTAAAATTGCAGACCGATCGGTTGAACTGTTTTTGAGAAATCGTGCTCACCGACTTTTGAAAACACCGTTTTGAGAAAAACGCGTTTGAAGTTTCAACAGTCAACTTTGTAGCGCTCCGAGCGTCCTTACAAATATGTCCTTACAATTACGAAATTTTCAGGGATTATACTTACATATTTGTACATTCCGAAAATGCAATTAAGAAAGTCCATTTTTTAGATTTCTAACTGCGTATAACCCGTCAAGGAAGAAAAAAAATTTGTCGCGAACGCTACGAACCGTCAAAAAATATTTACAGGTCGCTCAAGCCTCCCAAAAATTTAAATTTTCATTAAAAAATCGATTTTTTTTTCGTTCGCTCCTCACCCATACATTTTATGCTTCGTAATTTTTTAATTGAGCAAGCGAAAGCTCTAGCCGGCGAATGAATATTCAGTGGTCGCTCAAGAGTTTCGAAATTTTCAATTGTCGCGAATTTTTTTCTTCTCTCATAAATTTAACTCTTTGTAAAATGTTCTAAACAATTAATCCTTTTTTTCTATACGAACGGATTTTTTAAATTTACCTCACACTTATACCCCGATGAAACGGGGACCTATAATTTTGTTTACGGACAAGAGCTTTAAGGATTATTTTATGAGAACGAAGATTATAATTCTTGGGTTAGTAATGTGAGGTAAATTTGAAAAATCTGTTTCTAAAGAAAAACGATTAATTGTTTTTAAAATTTACAACACGTCAAATTATGAGTGAGATGATTTTAAAAAATGGCGAAAATTGGAAATTATTAAGCTCTGGAGCGACCACTAAATATTAATTGAACGGCTAGAGTTTTCGTGAGGTTAATTAAAAAACTATAAACCGTAAAATTCATGGGTGAGAAGTAAACGAAAAAAAATCGATTTTTTTTAATAACAATTTAAATATTTCGGAGACTTCAGCGACCTCTAAATATTTTTTGACCGCTCGCAGATTTGGGGACATTTTTTTTTTCTTTAAAGAAGATAATTGGACGGTGTGAAAAAGGAAAAAAAATAGGGCTCAAATTTGTGCCACCCTAATGTACGTAGATCACGTACGCAACGTCGAGGAAAAACGATCCACTCTATTCAGTTTTGGGTTATCCTACCAAATCCTACTACCGCAGAAAAATCTATTCCTTTGTTTAATAGCACATTGCTAAAAGAAAAATGTCACTCGAAGAGTCAAGAAGTCTTGCATTGCGAATCAAATGCATCAAGGAGCTCTAGCTTCTTCAGCAATGGAGTAAAGCATGAAAAATCATTTCAACCCGAAGCTCCATTGATCCGCCTGAAAATTCAAAGCTGTGGGAAAAAAATAAAAACGTTAGGTCGAATCGCGATATACAACATAAGGGCTCGGACAACATCGACAAGGGCTGACCCCACTGGGCTCCCATTCAGCTGGTCGATTCCGAGCTATTTTTAAGTAAGTGACACATGAGTCCTGTACATCGAGTGTAGAAAACACGCAGGGGTAAATTTTCGCGCGCTAACCCACGTGCCCGGGTTGGAAAGGCGGCGATTTTGGCTAGCGAGAGAGTGAGCGCGACAGAAAAGAAAATGGCTTCGATACATCGTAGACACACTGAATATAACTATGCAAAAAGTGATTTTGAAGATATTTGTTTTCAAGGACCGTCCTCATAACAAACAGAATCTGCTGATAGTCAACGTTACATATATATGACACGTTCGAAATGATCGTTTACATCGTTATATATATACATACGGATATGCGAATACACTTGTCAAAGGAAAAGTTCGCGGTGTAGCCCCGCGTGAAACGTTTCTCCGCTACGAGGCTTTCAATGCCCATGTCCGTACACATCCACGGCGGACGAGGGCAGCACAGTCGTTCTCGGGGTGAATCGCGAGCAATTGAATGGCGCGGCATTGTCCAGCGTATTCTGACCGTGTGATATTGCCGAGTGAAGAGAAAAAGAGAGAAAGAGAGAGGGAGAGAGAGAGAGAGAGAGAGAGAGAGAGAGAGAGAGAGAGAGAGAGAGAGAGAGAGAGAGAGAGGGAGAGAGAGAGAGGGAGAGAGAGAGAGAGAGAGAGAGAGAGAGAGAGAGAGAGAGAGAGAGAGAGAAAGAGAGAGAGAGAGAAAGAGAAAGAGAGAGAAAGCCAGAGAGACAGAGAGAGAGAGAAAGAGAAAGAGAGAGAAAGCCAGAGAGACAGAGAGAGACAGATTGGGGAAAAAAGAGGAGAAAAAAAGGGAAGCGAGTGAACTCTGGCGAGGAATAATATCGAAAATAGGGTGAGAAGGGAGCTTCGTGGAAGAATCACGGATGGCGCTGTGTCTCTCTCTCTCTCCCTCTCTCTCTCTCTCTCTCTCTCTCTCTCTCTCTCTCTCTCTCTCGCGGATTTATGGGACTGTTAGACCTAAAGGAGACGTTAAATTATGTCTCGCTACAACTCGACCCCCTCGAAGACCTCTCTCTCTCTCCCTCTCTCTCTCTCTCTCTCTCTCTCTCTCTCTCTCTCTCTCTCTCTCTCTCCCTTTTCTTTTACTTCACCTTTTCATATCAAATTTATGTTTGTCCGCTTGCGCGCGCAGGTTTCGGAATACCGCAATTTTGATTTATCGCCCACGCTACGAATACAAATTGACGGCGTTAACTCTCGTTGGCCGTGATTAATCGAAGATCGTTATAAGGAATCAAGATATTTGCGTGTGCGTGTGTGTGTGTGTGTGCCTGTATTTGTTGCTTTCGTCCCGATCGTGAAATTAATGAGTCCAAATTGCGACGAGGATCATACACACTCTTCCGGATATCCTTATCTCGAAGTGACGTATATAGATTTATAGATTTGTCGTTGCTGATGTTGTGGAGAGCGACGATCGGCGCGGGGCAGCGCAGACACAGGAAAAGGGTCGGATATTATAGACTGTGGAGCGGGAGAGGAGAGAGAGAGAGAGCGCCCCGGAATTGGAGAGACCGACAGGGATAAAGGGCCGACATAATGCGCGGACAACTTCAGAATATCACGTAACGAGGGACTCTAAAAAATATAAGGGAACTCCGACGCCACGATTGTCGTGGGTCAGTCTACCGTGGCTTAACTGCAAGTGTCTATTTTTATTATTTCTCTCGGCGCTTGACGTGCTCTCCCTTATATTCTTACCCTTTCCCCCGTGGCGACTTTGACGTTTTTTTTTTCTTCGTCTTCCTCCCCACCCTCCTCTGTCTTCCTCTGTCGGCCTTTCCCTCTCATTTTATTTCGCGCCCGTCCTTCGTCCCCGAATCTTCCAGCGACTGTCCGCGAAAGAGTCATGGATTCTCGCACGGAAGAGTCGCGTTTCCGCGGCATTGCCGTGACCGGGCGGAGGGAAGGGTTGGGGGCGGGGTTAACTGAGGGAATTGCCGGCGATAAATTTAAGACGGTTACTGCCTTTCGATGGCTTAATGCGGGGGAAAGGAATTGAGTGGCTGCGACGATCTTTCCCTTTATACATATACAGGGTGTTAGGAACGTCGATGCAAAGCCTTAAGGGCGTAATAGACCACCTCGGTAGGAACATATCTAACCTTGGTTACCTTAGTCCAAAGTCTAAGGATTTCGAGTTATCATGGTAAGTATTATTTTTGGAAAATTTCCCAAATTAGGTACTAACTGTTTCATAATGTTCAAACAGACACATACAGAAAGATACAGAGAGATGTCTGTTCAAACAGACATCTTTCCTTTTATACATATACAGGGTGTTAGGAACGTCGATGCAAAGCCTTAAGGGCGTGATAGGTCACCTCGGTAGGAACATACCTAACCTTGGTTACCTTAGTCCAAAGTCTAAGGATTTCGAGTTATCATGGTAAGTATTATTTTTGGAAAATTTCCCAAAATTAGGTACTAACTGTTTCATAATGTTCAAACAGACTTATTTGCGTCTTAGCTTAATGTGTATTCAATCGACAAACACCAATACAATCGTCTGTATCCACACAACTAACAAAATGGGACGTGTTGAATAATTAAAAACTTGTGAAAAAACAAAAATACTTCTTATGTTAATGCTATTAGAAAAAAATAGCATCAACATAAGAGGTTAACCAGTTAGTACCTAATAAGAATCATACTTACCATGATAACTCGAAATCCTTAGACTTTGGACTATGGTAACCTAGGTTAGATATGTTTCTAACGATTGACCTATCACCCTCTTGAGGCTTTACACCGACCTTCTTAACACCCTGTATATATACATATCACAATTGTTGTTATTATCGTTGGCATAATAATAATTATTATTATTGCGATCTTATTATTACAATTTTATTATCATTCATTAACTTTTGACGATTAATATTATTATAATTGACGTTTGATTAGAAGATTAATTCGACTCACAAATCTTGTTATAATCTTTTTTTTCAAGGAGGGGGTAAAAATGCAAATTACGCACCGTAAGACGGCCCTGTGGGCTGTTTCGTGTATCGGAATGGTGATATACCGACTAAAACATTCCCCTCCCCTGTCCGCCCCGCGGGGTGGTAACGCGTTAGTATTACCTCACCCAGGCGGGTCCTGTCCATCATCCGTCTCGTTTCGTTTGCCAGTCCCATTTACATGTCCTGTCCCCTCATTCATACTACAGACATCCTCATTCATACCCCAGTGATGTGTCCAGTCCTCCGTTCCAGTTGTTATTTCCGTGTCGTCCATCTGTCGCACGCA
The DNA here is from genome assembly GCA_963210295.1 of Ophion ellenae. NCBI lineage: Eukaryota > Metazoa > Arthropoda > Insecta > Hymenoptera > Ichneumonidae > Ophion > Ophion ellenae. Next base: position 59,997,073 of record OY723386.1, on the reverse strand, counting down.
AAGAATGTGTTCCGTATCGTCTCGTGTATGTCCGCAGTACTTACAGTCCGGCGTCTGTACTAGTTTCGTGTTATGTACATAACTTCGAAAATATCCGTGTCGCGTGAGGAATTGGATCAGGTAAAAATTCATCTCCTCAAATTCCCGTTCGCTCCACGGTCATAGGTCCGTTATCAATCGCCTGGTTGTCTCGGTTGTCCATCGTGCGTGCCAGTTCGTCAGGGTCTTCTCTCTTTCACGCTCTGCCGCATTACCCATTTCGGTCCTTTCGTCGCGTTCGAAAATTTGTTTTCGTTTGGTGGCTAGTAAGTCTATAGGAATCACGCCCGACACCACCAGGATCGCCTCTGTCGAGACGGTCCTGCAAGCGCACGGACTGTCTCTTGCACTATCCCCCTGTCTTTGTACGTACGTCATCGTCTTCCTGTACTTTTTTTTATGGCCAGCGCGTCCGCCTAGACCTTTGCGTGATACAGATGGATCGAGTGGGCCATCGTCATCAGTAGTCTCCGTATAGACGGTCTCGGTCCGTGCGTATTTGCCATCAGGCGGCGGAGCGAAGTGACCTTTATCGCCGCCTTCTCGGGCATCCGTTTTATGTGGGGCTAGAAGGTCAACTTCGTATCCACAGTCACCCCTAGATACTTGGCCTCTCCCCTGGTCCCCGTACATTCTGTTTCGACTGGCATCGGAATGATTGTCGGTATTCGTCGTCTCGTGAGCATCAGGAGCTTCGTCTTGTCCACTGCAAGAGACAGTCCGTGCTCCGTCATCCATCTGTATACGCGCCTCATGACTCGATTCAATGTCAGCTGAGCCAGATCTACACTGCGCTCCACGATCACCGCCGCCACGTCGTCAGCATAAGCGACGAGAGATGCGTTGCGCAGCATGTCCAGTCTCAGCAGGTTGTCGTACGTCACGTTCCATAGGTCCGGTCCTGGGATTGATCCTTGCGCGACACCCGCGGTGATACTTCTAGTCACCTGTCCGTCTGCCGTCTCATACGTGATGCGTCTGTCGTTGAGATAGTCCTTCATTACCCATAGAAGATAAGGGGGAATCCGGAGAGTGTTTCCCAGTGCCCTCAAGATATCCCCCCACCTAGCCGAGCTGAAGGCATTTTTCACGTCTAGAGTCACCAGTATCACTAGGGACCTTGCCGCGTGACAGGCCTCGTTCGTCCTCCTCACGGTTACGATGACCTTACGGATTGCCCCTATAGTCGATCGTCTTTCGTGGAAGCCGTGCTGGTTCTCAGACAAGCCCTTGGTCGCCCTTATCGTGTCTGTCACTTTCGGTCTCAGGAGAAGTTCGAAAACTTTACCCGTCGTGTTCATTAGACTCAATGATCTATAAGAAGACGGCATATGCGGCTCCCCTTTTCCTTATTAAGGAGGACCAGTCTAACCGTCTTCCAGCGCGTCCTGAACGTCCCTGTCTAAGACATTCGTTGTACATATCGAGGAGTATCCCAGGCCTCAGGCGTGCCATCAGCCGAAGGACCTCCCCGGGTATGCCGGCCGGTCCAGGTGCTTTCCTCGCCTTCATAGTGGTCGTAACTTTAATAAGCTCTTCCTCAGTGAAGACAGTGTCTCGTCTTTCGTCCACGTCCGCGTCCACCGGTTTCTCCCTCGTCGGGTGAGTCGGGAAGAGTCCGTCGACGATCTCTTCCATGGACGTCGCGTCTTGGAGTTCCGGCCGACCTCGAGTCCCCAGTTTCTGGGTCACAGTCCCGTAACCCTGGCCATAGGGGTCTTGGTCCACCTCCTCGCATAGCTGTCTCCAGCAGCGCTTCTTGCTGTATTTTATCGCGTTTGTCAGCGTCTTCCGTGCCATTTTGTACTCCGTCGTAAAAGCAGTCGCGTTCGGCCGGCCCCTTTCCCGAGTCCGGTACATTCGCATCTTCACCCAAATGCAGAGCCTCCGCAACTCGGCGATGCCTCCTGTCCACCATTACGACGCTCGTCTGTCGTGTCGGGTGCTCTTGCGCGGCATTGAAGCTTTGCAGAGCCCTTTCGTCAGTTTTAGTGTTTCATCCACGAGTCGTTCGGTCTTTGTACGTTCCGTCAGTTCGCCCGGTACGTTCTCTGAGGATTCGACTGCTTCCAGCAGCGCCCTCGAGAACTTATAGCTCTCCAGTCCTCGTGTGTTCCACCGTGGTGCCTGCGCCAACCCGTTGCGTCGCGTCGTTGTGGGTCCCGCCACCTTAAACACGATTTATTGGTGATCGCTGGCTGTATAGTCGTCGATCACCGCCCATCGCCTCATCAGCCGCACGATACTGTCCGAGATCATCGTCACGTCCGGTATCGAGGAGTCCACGCGCGGTCTTATGTACGTCGGTACGTGTCCCGTGTTTGCGACAGTCAGGTTAAGCCTTGCTGCCAATTTCAGCAGCAGCTGTCCACGTCTGTCCGTCCTGGTCATTCCCCACTCGATCGCTCTCGCATTGAGGTCACCCGCGACTATCAAGTCACCCGGCAGCTCCCTCATCGCGCCCTCCAGTCTGCCTGTCTTGTCCTCGACCTCTCTGGCGGAGCAGTTTGAGGTCAGGTAGACGCTGACGTAAGTCAGGCCGCCCACCCTCACTCAGACGTAGTCGTCCCCCGCTCCGCTGTCGAGCATGCGCGTTCTGGTACCTCTGACCCAGATGGGCGAAGTACCCGCACCGTTTGGGAACCATGTCCAAGTCGTCGTGTCCCTGTATTGTTCGCTGAGTATCAGTACGTGATCATAACATGTGCTTCCTTTTTTGTTGCTATTATTAGTTCCATCAACATTATTAACATTATCACCATTTTAATATTGTCAGTGTTTCTTTGTTCATAACAATTAATACATTTTTATAGCAATTAGTTATATATCTCAAACGATATAATTATCATTAGTTACAATAATTAATAACAATTGATAATGTTATTTTATGTTCATTCATATTATTATCGACATCATTGTTTTTTTTTAATTTTTATCGTGGTAAAAATGGGGTAAAAAAATCTTTTAAAGACCGTGGAGTCTCCATCGCGCCGGGAGTTAGGGGTTGCCCCCCAAAATCCAGAGTGACGTTAATGCGCGTATGCTGGACTCTCATCCCGTTTCAAGGGGTCAAAAGGGGGTCATCCGTCTCGGCCAGGGTTTCCACGAGATGTATAGCAGCTAAACGCCCCGTCCCCTGGAAAAAAATGACACTTTTTGGTCAGGGAAGAGAAAACCTCTTCTGTCCGCTGCCCAGCCGTCAACTGCGTTAGCATTACTTCCATCTGGGCATCCTGTGTAGGTCCTCTCGCCTCTTTCGTGTCATCTCACCTGGTCTTGGCTGCTGATAACCGTCCTTTCTCATTTGCTCAGTCACTCTAGCATCTGTCTTCATGCTTACTCCTAAGGACCTTTAACATCATTGTTATTATTATTATTAATAATAATAATAATAATATTGTGTGGTTAGAAGATCAATTCAGTTTGCAATTATTATTTCTATCACGTCATCATCATTATTATTGTTGTCATACTTAACAATCATAAATGAACGAATCATCAGCACAGGGCGGTCCTCGAAATGTGACGGGCTCGTACGAGAACGACATAACCTCTCAAATTTTCGAAAATAATTTTATCATACATGGTCAAGATTTTCCAGAGAAAAACAGAGCATCAAGCCCTGTAGAATTTACAGACGCAGAGCTTGACGATTTTTCCTCGCCCTAAATATAATTGACTCTGAGAAATTCTAGATCGAAAATTTCAGCTATCTTTCTCGCACTTATTTAATGTCGCGTAAAACCGCTTCCTCTTAGTCTCAAAGACTAAAAATGGTCCCCATCCAACGAGTCGATACTCCCAATGAGAAAATATGTTATATTTCGAAATCTCCGCATATTCCGCTCCACCTCGTTCATCGATTGACGGAGGATCCTGTTTTTGCCCGATCCTACCTCCCGCAGACGCATTCGTAATTTGACGAACCGTGGAGTATCCGCTCTCGCAGTTTACCGACGCGTTAGCGCATTGGGCTTTTGCACATTCGTAGCCCCATCGGAGACAGTGGAATCGTGCCTGCCATGTTCTGCGGCAGGCGAGACGTTCCCTTTCTCCTTCTTAACCTTCCGTTCGTAACCTTTCGTGTGCAATCACAGTTGCCGCATGGGTCCGCCGACCAGGCTTCCGTGGGCTTCTACACGCGCTCGAACATCCCTACAACGACGTAAACGAGTCCGCGATCATGTGCTTGTGACGTCGAGTGGCTCCGCGCAGTTCCGCCTGACGGCGGAAGGACATAGCCGTGAATCCTAGGAGCGCGCGAACGTTTCGTCCATCCTACCATTCCATAATCCATTGTGTCCAGTCCCAATTAAACGGTGCTGCCATGCGTATGGTCAGGCACTAACAGGCCGTTCCCGACGTGGTCGCTTGAGACTCGATCTAAACTATATAGATATATGTATGTAGGTGCGTGTGCGTGCGTAGATGTATGTGCGTGGGTGTGTGGGTCTCGATGTATATGCGTGAGCGTGTGTGGGTGGATGTATAAGCGTGGGTGTTTGTGCGTGCGTGCGTGCGTGCGTGCGTGCGTGCGTGTGTGTGTGTGTGTGTGTGTGTGTGTGTGTGTGTGTGTGTGAGAGAGAGAGAGAGAGAGAGAGAGAGAGAGAGAGAGTGAGAGGGAGAGAATATATTTATATATATACGTATTTATTGACAATCCATATATATATATAATTATACTGTGTGCTCAAAGCTTTAGAGAGAGAGAGAAGGAGAGAGTGGGTACGCACGTACGCACATGCATCTCCACCTCTGGCCTCGTACGGATCGGGACAACCGCTGATTGGGGAGCATCTGGACCACGTTCCTCACGGCAATTACCGGCTCAGCTTCCGTCTACAACTGCACCCTGTCTGTGGGTTTATATATATATATATATATATATATATATATATATATATATATATATATATATATATATATATATATATATATATATATATATATATATGGGGAAAGACGATTTCGAGGGCCGTCCTCATAGTGGTCTATCATCCTCATAATTAACTTTATGCAAGCCCCAGCGACTTCAAAATTATGAGATTAAAATTTGCTGGAACGCGAAGATTGAAGTATCGTTGCAACGCAATGAATTTTTATGTTTTTTCCACTTGCTCAAATTAATTTTCGCACATTTTCCCTACGCGAATCCCTTAACCATTTTTAAGATGCCTATTCGAAGATCTGCAATCGAACCTGTGGAAACGAACATGTTGTATGGTAATACAAATTAGGAAATGAAAAAATTAAAGGAATTGTCCGTTGTATTTCAACGATGCCGGCTTCGTCGCCATTTAGAATTACGTTTAGATAAATGCGGGCGGAAACAACCTTCATATTAATCAAGGTTGTTTCAAGCACCGTTCTGTCCTCAAGTCACGATGGTAAAGTTTGCGTTGGAATGCAATTGACATTCTTTTTTTTGAATTTCTTCGTTTTCTTTGTAATCCAACATTTTTACTTGCTAATTCAAGATGTAGATCTCTGATAAGGATCCTGATAGTGGAATGTAAATTAGCCAAACAAACGTGAGCTGCGAAATTTTCGTTGCATTATAACAAGCCAAACTTTAATACCGTACAAACTCACCGGTGCGAATGAACAAAAAAAAACATAAGGACCGTTCTCCAAGCAGCCGGAAGTGCTGATAGCCAGCCTTAGAAAGATATCGCGAGTTCGGAAAATCCGTTTCTCATCCATATATAGGTATGTCACGTTAATTATAAAATTGGGTATTCCACTTGCATTGACCATTTATAATTAATCATTAAATTTTAACTTCTAATTTATTATCAATTATTCATTAATCATCCATAATTCACTATTCCTAATGTATTATTAGTGAATTATTCACCATTCATGATTAACTATTTCTAATGTATTACCAATTTATTATTATTCATCGATTATTCCTCATGTATCAATTGTATCATGCAACAATTCGATTATCAACTGACACGTCGATCATCTTGTCACATTGAAATGTCACTATTCTTTTTTCCCACACAGTGGAAAGTGCTCTTCTTTCAGGAAAACCAAAAATTTACTTGCCCTCTCCTTTACAGTTATACCTATCATAGTTTTTTACTTCACCGTTAATTATTTCAAATACGACATTAATATTATCATTATTGTTGTTATACTCTACACGAGTAATTACTATACCCTCGATATCTACAGAGACACCTTTTTTTACTACGTCACCAGAAAGGGCTAAAAAAAAGATGATCGTTCTGAATTCACCCCCCCCCCCCCTTCTTCATTGCTCCCTTCCTGTTCTTCTTTGCCGTACCTCCGGTAATATTGGCGTAATTGCAATAATTTTCCACCGTTGCGTTACACGCACTCGGCGTTAATACGGGATTGAGATGTGCGATGCTTATCTCGAGGTGTGGCCCCGCAAAAACTGCGGATCGGTAAATGATACCGATGTACTATTATATATATATATATATATGCATGTATGTATGCGTGTACACACACACACACACACACACACACACACACACACACACACACACACACACACACACACACACACACACACACACACACACACACACACACACACACACACACACACACACACACACACACACACACGCACACACGCACACGCACACACACACACACACATATATATATATAATATAGTGTGCGTCTTCGCGGGTACATAGGAAGTCGAGCACCGCCCGTGTTCACGGGGTAAGGTCAGTGCCGCGTATTACATGAGATGGTTAGTGATGCGTGCGTTAACGTCGGTCTTGCGGGACGAGGAGAGGAACACAGAAGCGCAGCTCGTACGTACACGAACGCGAGAGACCACGTGGGGAAAGACGCGTATGGCGCGGTTTGCGCGGCCAGGGAGACGTATATATAATATATAGTACGTCCTATAGTCAACATGCAATATGCATCCTGCGGCGCATATATATTATGGTGCATCACGCTGACGCGGTCAGTGTATTCTATCTGAAGACCGAAGAGGGACGAGGGAGAGAGAGGGAGCAAGCGCGATCGAGTCGGTGGATTACGCACGGAAAGGGTTAACTACATATACACGGGTTTGGATAACGGGTGTCGTAAATGCAAGTTGATATACTTTGGGAATATGAAGAAGATTGATGAAGATTCCTCGACAATTGGTTATTTTTATTTCAGTGTTATTATTGTTTCTTTCGAGGCGTGTATGTATAGAGCTGAATTAATAATGAATATGATGGAAATACAGAAATTAGGGGATAATTGTATTTTTTTTATTCGGTTGCAGAGATTGCTATTTATGTATAACAGTGGAAGAAATATTTTGTTTAACCCTTCCGTGACACACTGGGTGAGTTTGACCCAGACGAATTTGAAATGAAATGCTCAATTGCCGAAAATTGAATGGTGTCGATAATTTTTTACAACTGTTCAATTTTATATTTTCCGAATTTTAATTATGCAGACATATTAAGAAATGCTTGAAGTGTATCCCGGATCTTTTTCAATAAAAACCGACCGACGGGCTGTTAAGGGTGGATGGATGAAGTACTATCCAGGTAAAATTGACCCAGTGTGTCAAAGACGTGGCCAAATATAAGTGTGTCAAGGAAGGGTTAATGGAACAGTGCTTAGCATTTAGTGAATTTTGATGTTCGGCATGTAGTGAATTGTAAAGTTTTGTTTCAAGGGTACGGTTTCCAAGCCCTCCTCCAATCGAGCTGAAATTTTGCACAAGCCTTCCTTTTAATATTTTAATACAACCCCTAAAGGGATTTTTGGCCACGCGCAATAGTTTTTGGATTTGGACTTGTTTGTGGTTGTTTGGGCTTATTTGTGTTTGCTTGGGTTTGTTTGTTTGCACAAAGCGGAGAGCGCGATAACATTCAGTGGGTATAAAAGTATTTGTACACGTCGTCTTTTTTAAATTATCCTTCGAAAAAAATAAAATGCTTTATTAAGTTTCTGTGCTCGATAGCTTATCCTAAATATACATGGGCTCTACTTACAAAAATTTGGGAAAACATTTTTAAAAAATTAAGCCAAATTAATATCACTATCGCGGTAGAAAAAAAAATTAAGCCAAATTAACATCACTATCGTGTTAGATGTACAAATACTTTTGTTACCCACTGTATATCGGGATAAACGGTGACGTAGCAGACATAGATATAATCGGCGCGTGTTTAAAAAAAACTTTAAAATTCAATATCGCAAAAACTATTGCGTGTCGCCAAAAATCCCTTTTGGGGTTGTCTTAGAATATTAAAACGAAGATTTGCGCAAAATTTCAGCTCGGGGGTTCGGAGTCTTATCCAGATCATATACATATGAGCATTTTCGTATTTCCGCACTTTGAATCGCGCCACCCTGTATATGTATATGTGTGTGTCTATATATATATATATATATATATATATATATATATATATATATATATATATATATATATATATATATATATATACATACATGTATCAGGCCAGCGACGTCGAGGAGGGTGCAGCGAAGAGGGGTAAACTCGTAGTACTACGACTCGTACTATACGCACGTGCGTGCGTGTAACGCGCTGGAGGAAGCGATAACGAACGTCGTTGCACTGGGTGCAGTTGGGACTGGCGGCGCGCGTATGTGCATACCCCACCGATGAAGGCTACCACATAGCCTCGGGCGTAATTCTCCTAAATGTATGCACGCGCGGCGATGTATGGGGAATTCCGATTCAAATTTACCCATTTTTTTAAATAACTAAAATCGGGCTTTTCAATAAATTATGGAGAAAAAAAGTTTCAATTTCGTCATTACACTTGATGGGAAGGGTTGCTCGGAGGGGGAGGGTGGCATCTCCGGAAATTCGTGGAGTGTCTTCGCCAACTCCTTTTATTATTTATTGGCAATTGATCTCCTCGTGCACTATTGACTATACGCAATAAAAATTGAGCGACCAAAAAAGAGCCACGATTTATCGCGTAGCGAGAAACGTCGTAATAAAAGAATGTCCCTTTCCGGAGCAACAACGGGAAGGCGCGAGAGAAAAACGGCAGTACGCGTCGCAATAATGCGCAAATAAATGACAGTGTGGGCGATATTCTATTTGTCTCTCGTGAAGAAAAAATCAGACGTATGGGGGACGGGAGTGGAGGACGAATTTTTTCTTTTCTTCAAATACGTCGCAGCAGATAAACGAGTACGAGGATGGTGGTAGTATGAGCAAATCATTTTTGCGATAATTAGACCGCGCGCGCTGCAGGATGACTGATAAATTCCCTATCGACCAAGGATGTTACGGATTCTCATTCTCCGTGTTTGTATGCACTCTCAAATTTCCCGCGGAATTTGGTCGAAGAGATAAACAATGGTCAATTCATTTTCTTCAGGATTTCATGATCGAAATCCTGTACATTGGAATCATTCGTTGCACATGCATGGTGGGCTGGGATACGGTTCGAAATATTTTCTCAGCTCACAGTAAATATTATAATTGTTACATTAGCATTATTGTAAGGTACTGTTTATTTGGTTTTCAATAACATGGGTTTGGCTTTCAAATAACAATAATTGCGAACTGAATTGATCTCCCAATCAAGCAGGAATCATAATAATGATAAAAATAATTTTTATCAGTATTATGATGATACTTGGTATGATGTCGAAGTTTGCATTGTTGGATGCATTGAAAACCCTTCTTCATTTTTGTTATTATCTGCACCATTTTTTTCCAAGTTAATGGTTATGGAACCCTGATAAGGACCTGAAAAAATGTTCCACTGATTTTTGTACCCTAAATAGGCGAAAAAAATTGGTTGACACTACAAAAAATGTCATTGCATCCCAACGATGCAAACTTCGATACCATTTATCGGTATTATTATGATAATAATTGTTATTGCGACTTTATTATTATTTATTAATGTTTCATTATCATCGTTATTATAATCGATGTTCGATTCAAAGTCTAACTCGATGAACAATTATTGTTATTATTAGTATCATCCTCATTATTAATATTTTCCTTTTTTCAATGTTATTATAGTTATTTTATTTATAACAATTAATAAACTGTTATAAAAATTAATTATATGACTTGAGGGAGGACACCATTTCGATTGGCCGAAAGAAGGTCGTTTTCCTCTAATTTTTTTTGTCTACTAGATTATTTATTTGGGATTTGTAAAAAAGTATGCTATTAAGCATACATTGAACGTAGCACATGTATATTTTTATTTAAAAAAAATGAACAACCTCATTGAAGTATGATAGAGCCTCTGTATGAAAAATGTGGTCCAACAGCCAGACTGATAACCCGACATTGCTTGGTCTGAGAAATAAATTTTTTTTTTCCATCTGCATAATTGTAGTTCTCGTTGTACATAGACGTTTTTCGAAAAATAATGTCACAAAATGTCGTGTTTGATAAAAATGTATTTTTGGCGACATTTTTACTTATATTCGAGGGCTGGAAAAATACTAAATAAAAAAAAACGGCTACGTACAATGTTCGTTACTGCAATTACGAAAACTTTGTATTTTCCGGTACTTGAAAATCGAACAATCATAGCTAGAGTTGTGATTCCGGCCAGGTAGAGAAAAGTCCTTTCGAGAAAAACGCGATTTAAAGTTGTAGTACACGTAAATCATAGCGCCACCTGCTCTCATTAATCGTCTGTAACTCATTCAATTTTCAATATTTCAACTTGAAAATATTTTCACAAATTCTTGAATATGTACTTTGAGAAAAATAAAGAAAAAAAATATCTTTTTTTTATCCGTCACAGTGGTGTCGGATATAAGCGAACTATAAAATTATTTTAGCTATAATGATTACTACCAATAATATTATTTATTCCTTAATAATATTATTGTTAGTTACCGTTTCATCAGTATTATTATTATTCTATTATAGCTTGATTGGGAGATCAATTCAGTTCAAAATTATTGTTATCATCATTGGTATCATTATAATAATAATTGTTATTGCGATTGTATTATTTCTATTCATTAATGTTTCATCATTATAACTATTATAATTGATGTTTGCTTTAAAGGTCAATTCGGTTGACGAATATGATTATCATCATTATTATTAATATTGTCACTATTTTATTATCATTATTATTATTCATTACCCTATCATCATCGTCAGTATTATAATTACTGCGTAATGAGAATATTAATGTTGATAAAATCAATTACTATTTCTATAATTATTGTTGCTATACAATCCTAATTATGACCATACTGAATATCTGTAAAAACCATTTTTTTGGTACCCATCGGTACAAAAAGATCGAAAATAATGTATTCCGTACGACAAGTTTTGGCGTTGAAAGTGTTGAACGTACATAAGAAAAGTGAGAGAGAGTAACAAAGCAACGGGATGAAAGATCGCAACGAGACAGTGGCGAGATCGCGAGGGGTCTCCACCGCGCTGGTTTGTTCTGCAATAACGCCGGCTATTGTTGAGCTTATCAAGCGAGGCTAATTGGACGCAAACAGCTGTGTGGCTGTCAATGCGCGCACGAACCATAATTCCGCTTAAACCGTGTGTCCCCGCGAGTTATATATATATATATATATATATATATATATATATATATATATATATTCACTACACTTGTAAAGCATTGATAATGTAATGGGGCCTATCCAGAACAAAAATTTGCTTCAAGTAAGTACATGTGGGAGGTCCTCCTATGAAACAAAAATTAAAAAATAAGATAAATTTTTAAATTAACTTTCGTTGCCTTCCAAATTATTTTTAAAACTTTTTAAGGGGTTGGGCTTTTTACTGTGGAAATGTCTAAAAATCGTTCGTCACTTAAGGCAACTCAAATTGAAGAGGAAGATCCAACATATGGTGCAGGAAGAGCAGATTAAAAGTAAATTTATGATAACAACGATATAACTGCTAGTAAAATTTGAAACGCGTTTTTCTTGAAAGTATGTTTTTCGGAACGGTGTACACGATTTACTTGATTACACTTATTCATTGTAATAGTAGGTTAGTCTTGACCTTAGTCTTGTAATAGTAGGTTTTATTTTAAGTTGATTAGTTGATAACATTAATGTCATTTTTCGAGGAAATTGATCGGTCAACTCTCAGCGAATATTATCTATTTTCAGAAAGAACTCTCATTTTTTTAATAAACTCGGTCAAGTCTCAGCGAATTTGTGATTGATTGAAAAGCTCGGCCAAAATCAAGTACATTGTCGAGCCCCTCACGATCAAAGGTCCTTCAAGAGATTGTTTATAACTTTTTTGATATTTGATTGATATTTATTGCAACATTTGGTACTCAACTTTGTTAATTCACATACAAATAAATATCCAAATTATTTTTCAATCATCTTATTTATTCTTTCAAAATTAATTTGTTTAAATAACCCTGATTCTCTGAGCGTCACAGTAGCCTGACTCTTAATTATTTTTCAACTTTGAAATTTATTTATTTTTACTTTGAAATTACTTTTTGATTTATCAAATTATTATTTAAACTTTAAGTTATTGTTCAACCTTCTAATTTATTTTTTTATCTTTGAAATTATATTTTAAATCTTCGAGTAATTTTGTTAACTTTTCAACTATTTTAGTTATTGAATTATCTTTTAAACTTCAAAATTCAAGAGTTATAAATTAACTTTACGATAGCGAGGGATATCGATGGCAAATTATCTATTTAATATAAAAAATTAATCTAGAGATTCAAAGTGACACTCTAACTCTGGTAGTTTCGCCCTCGACGAAACGAAACCCCGCTATAAGCGACCGAGAATAAGGCGAATAAAAGTTTCTCTTGTATCGGTAAATATTTGCACTGCACGTTCAGGGGGTGTTTTTAAAACGAGAACATGGTATTTAAAAAAGCAGAGATACAGATGGAGCAACATTCTACGAAGAGAATTCAAATCAGCTGGAGCTTATGTACATACATAACTGCATGCATTGACACATGTGTGTGGGTGTGTGTTTGGCTGAGGTTTTTTTTTCGTGTGAATGGAAGCTCTCTCGTTCGCAGGATAAACACGAAGAGTGAAACGTGACGCTTTTAATAATCGTATACAAGTCTCACAATACGAAGATTTCACATTCTCATATGAAGCACATACATACAGGATGATTCACAACCTTTCCTTGCCGAGCATATTCGGTGAGTCATTGCGAGCAATTTTTTTAAATGTCATGCAACATAATTTGGCCGATATATTCGCGTCCAACGTCCAAATCGTAAACAATATCTTCAGACTAGTGATCTTTTTTTCTTTATTTTTTATTCAGTTACAAAATAATGAACACGGAGACTAGCTTTGCAAATCGATAATATGATTCAAGACTTTTCGTTTATTATTTAATAGTCGAAGAAAAAATTTACGCGTGAGCAACAACTGAGCCATAATCTACTCAAAAGGAACTTCACTTTAGTGTTCGCTTTCGATTTTGTTGAAACTCATATATGTGATGAAGCATTGAAAACTATTAGACACGTATTTTTTTATCGGCGGAAAAACGGGTTTAAGGGCGTAATCCACCCGTCAAAAAAGGTGTGTCTCCACTTGATTTAATTTTTTTTCGACACATTCTTCATCGCTTTACATCAGAAGAATTTTGATTTTTGTTTCATTCAGATCGGTGGACTGCTTGTGGTTGAAACTGCAAAACCACCCCTCGACATACCTTTCTTTGGGGGGTGGTTTCCCCTCTTAACCCTCAAAGTGTGAAGGGGGGTCGAATGTGTCCGGTCCTAATGCGGGAAAAAAGTGATTTTTCCGCGCATTGCTTTATATTTGTTTAAAAAAACATATTAAAAATAACAATATCCGAAAAATTCTTATTCGTACTTCGAAAGGACATCCTAAGGATGAACCATGAATTTTTACAGATTTTTTCATCAACAATTGTGTGCTTGGTAGCGCGCCGCCGAAAACGACCCCCCTTCGCACTTTGAAGGTGCCAAAAACCCCTTCACACTTTGAGGGTTAAAGTCGGTTGGTAATTCTCTAGATAAGTGACTTTTCCGACAAATATTATCCGATTTCTCCGATAAAATATCATTTATTGGGTTATAAATGACGATATTCAGTCGGAGGAAGCTGACATTTTTCATTAACAATTTTTTGACAGCAAAAAATCGCTCAAAATCATTTCAAATTTTTCAAAAACCTAAGCAAACAAACCTAAACAAAACCTAAACAAACACAAACAAACCCAACATAGGCGTCCAAATATTCAAAAATTCGCGAACTTCAACCCGAACTCGAAAACCCCATAAATTTTTATGGTGCGGGTGAATTTCAGTTTCTCCCGACTGAATATAATCATGTATAACCCAATACATCAGAAAACAGCAAAAAAAATAATTTTAGGCTCATTTAACGGAAAAGTCACTTATTTAAAGAATCGCCAATTGTTTTTCCACCGATAAAAAAAATAAAAGTCTAAGAGTTCTCTATGCTTTATCACATGTGTGTTTCAATAAAATCGAAGGCGGACCCTTAGCGATTTTCTTTGTCAGCGTCGGACTTTGAACGCGAATATCTCGGCCATTTTTTAAAAAGCCCAAAATTTGAAAATTGGAAAAATGGCGGCATGCTAAACGTTGATTATTAATTTTTTCCATTTTTCTGACCATTCAACGAGTTTTATAGACGAAAAAAAAATTATTTCGACTCAATTCTGCCATCAACGTTGAAAACCGGTCTACTGGAGGTATGTACCAAATCTGACATCAATGGGCCCAGTGGTTATCGCGATATCGTGGTTGCCGATGTGAAAAGCATAGATTGAAGACAAACGCGTTTAAAGTTGGTGCGTGTCGACCGCGCTCCACGAGCGTAATCCTTATAATTTCAATAACTCGCCTAGTTGTATGAGTACCATTAAACGGTTTTCACATACGCATTCAGAAAGGTCTGTAGAATAATAAAACAAAATTGAGAAAAACGATTATTTCATATTTCTAGACAACAATACTGCATTAAGGCTATGTTACGGTGCGAAAATCGGGGTTACTTAAAAAAAATGTAAGGAATAAGCAAGATGATTGGAAAATCGTTTAGACATTTATTTGTAGTACATTGACCCTTCGTTGACACATTTATATTTGGTGAAGATTTTGACCCACTGGGTGAATTTCATGGGGATAGGACGCTATTAATCTGCCATTAACAAGGCTTCGGGAGGTTTTTATTGAAAAAAAATCAGGGATATACCTCAAACATTTCTTAACATGATCACATAATCGGAATTAGAAAAGGATAAAATTAAATTGTTGTAAAAAATTATTTAAAACTTTTAATGTTGGACGAGTGAGTATTTTATTTCAAATTCGTCTGGGCCAAAATGACCCAGTGTGTCAACGTACGGTCAACAAAGTTCCGGACCAATTTTCATCGGAAAATATTAAAATTTGAAGAAGTTATAAACGATCTAAATAAATAGAAAATAATTTAAATTAATTTTAAAACAATACTTTTTCAAATTTCTAGATAACAATACTGCTTAAAAAAAGCGTTTTGCTCGCAGTGAGATACACTATATGCTTAGTAAGAGAGCCCTCGTAGTTGTGAATCACCCTGTGTACCTGACATGTGCTGACAATGTATATATATATATATATATATATATATATATATATATATATATATATATATATATATATATATATATATATATATATATATATATATATATATATATATATACACACATACATACAGGGTGTCCTGTTATGAATGGATAATCCTGCACCTGTCGGTAGGTCAGATCATGTCCTTCTATATGCTGGAATGTCATTGTAGTAAAAATTCCACGGTTTTCGAGATAAAAATCATCTGCTTTTGTTTTGTCGCATGTTATTTCTACAAATGATAACCTTTTTTGACCCTGTTTTTTTTTTAAATACTCTTTTTAGAAACAAAAAAGCCCAAAATCACAAAAACCGTGGGACTTTTTATTAAACTGAAATTGCAGCATATAGTAGGGCATGATCTGACCTATCGACAATTGGAGGATTATCCATTCATGGCAGGACACCCTGTATATATATATTTCAGAGTATTACGAAGCTGGTTGCGTGAAAATGTAGTAAAGCTGCGCGCACGACGCTCATGAAAAAAAAACAGAGACATAACAGACATTAGCCGGGTAGGATTTTTTTTCTTTCGTGTATTTTCCATTTTTTTTCTTTTTTCTTCCGTTTCAAGCGTATGTGTCGTACACACGACACGCATGGAGCCGCAAAGAAAAGGGAATTTGCGCGAGGCGTTGGCACACGTGTCGTGGCGCACATGTATGTAGCGTTAATGTCTCGTGTCTTCGTTCACTTGTGTCGCTTTTGTCAACCGCAGTTGTTCGCTTGCAGTCAATCCTCGCCACGAAACAACTTGTCAGGCACGTATATTATTGTACAGCTCGTGGATAAAAAGAATTGACAGGCAAACCCAACTTTTGGGCTGCGATGTTGTTTGGGCTGGTTTGGGTCGGCGCTTCTTGATTTTTCCGGCGGAAATTGTTCGCGACCAATTGCTTTTGGGCGGATAATAAGCGACTTTATTGCCGTATCTTTTGGGGTGGGAAATTTGGGGAAAAAGTGGTTTGTGTCAATTTTTAAAAGGTTTGCGTAAACTTGAAATTTCGAGAAGACGACTTTTTTGTTTTGCATGGTTTTATAGCCTAGGGTGTTAACTATAATTTGCAACAAAGATTTTGTAAAAATTATGAAAATTGACCGAGTTATGTAGATTTTTGTGGAGGGTCGAATAGCCCACGACACTACGGCGAACAGCTCTGCGGCGATTTATTTTTATTTTTTGCATTCTCCTCGAAACTGTTTTGTCAAACGGTGACGGTCGTATCTCAAAATCTATTGGTCCGATTCAGTTCAAATTTTTATAGAGTTTATAACATTTCCTATCGTACGAACGGAGGATTTTTTTATATGCTTATCTATTTGTTAATGACAAATTATTACAGCTGTTTTTCTTGGTAAAAAGTCGATCTTTTTCCTACAGCTCGGCAGTTTCGTAAATTTCAATATTTTTAAAAAATATTCGCTCATACGACAGTCTCATTATTAGAGTCAAAGACCATTTTTAATTTTAAAATTTTAAAATCACCCTAGTAGCCAACACCACTTACAACGATAAATAATAATAATAACGATAACTGCACTGCTTATCTATATTTTTCAATACGAAAAAAACTGAAACTTGGCAAGACTGTGTATTAATTGTCCGTAAAATCCCAACTTCGTCATCCCAATCCTCTCACCAGAAAAAAATATCGAAAATCGACCTGTTTTTTGAGCTCTAAGCTTATGGAGACCCGTTGAAATGATAAATGGTGGTCTTTAGAATGATAGTCAATCGAAAATAAGAATGTGAGGGATTAGGCTACTGTGGAAATGACGAACGCTCGTATTGAAGAGGGAGGTCCAGCACATGGTGCAGCAATCGCACACTGAAGGTTAACTTATGATTACAATGATATAACTGCTAGTAAAACTTTTACTCGCGTTTGTCTCGAAACTATGTTTTTCAAAACGGTGTACACGATTTCTCGACATCTAATGAACGGATTGACTTGAAATTTGGTACACTTATTCAGTGCAATAGTAGTTTAGTCTTGACCGACTTTTTTCTTCTTAACATTTTTTCCACTAGTTATTAACAATAATGATGTCAATTGCCCATGAAAACGGAGAAAAATAAGTTCTTTTTTTTCGTTGATGATTGAAACGCGATAATGAAAAAAATCTCAGTCAAGTCTTAGCCAATATTATCTACTTTAAGAAAAAAAAACTCTTATTATTTGTTTTAGATCAACCGCGTGACCAAAATCAAGTACTCCGCTGAGCCACTCACGTTTAAAGGTCCTTCACCAGATTGCCTATTACTACTTTGATTACTTGAACATTTTTAAATTTAATTTTATACACCAATTTGTTAATGTACTCACAAATAAATGACCAAACGATTCTTCAATCATTTTACTTATTCCTTCACAACAAATTTTTTTTAACATCCCTGATTTTCGGGTCGTAGCTTGACCCCTTAACAAAAAGATCTATCGCCATAAAAAAAGAACGATAATTTAAACGGAAATACAGTTTTTTTCTCTAAAAAATAAGTTTACTTGTTATCAACTTTTGTTAATCCTAAAATCTAATGGCTTCTTTTCGCAGTGTTCTCGACAGATCTTGTCGACTGGATTGTCCTGAGGGGAGGGTAGCTCGAATGAAATAATTGCATCAACTATACAAATATTTATAGTTATGTTTAATAATAATAATAATAATAATAAACGTAAATATATTTATAAAAATGTATATATCTGCATCTTGAGGGAATTAATTGTGTGAACTATATATATATATATATATATATATATATATATATATATATATATATATATATATATATATATATATATATATATATATATATATATATATATATATATATATATAGTAAATTCATCTCAAATGCGAAAGCTCGACAATTTTCGACGGTTTCGAGCATGCGGGTTTATCGACTTGGAAACTAGTTTGTGGCGTCCAATCCTGTGGAGAAACGACGCATATAAAATCTACGAACAATCTCCCCTCTCTCAATCCCGCTCCCTCTCTCCTGCAACCCCTTCAGTTCTACTTCCACCCACCCGAGATTAGTCGATAAATTCTCAGTTTCAATGCTCTACATAGGTACGCAAATGCACGAGAGCTGATTTACGTCCTCATAGACGAAGATTGTTACGATAATTATAATAATAACCGCAAAAAATAAGACAAAGGTGCCCGGAAGTATAGCTGATTGAGAATAAATCGTACGTGCAAAAATTCTCAACGACTAGAGACTCGAATTACTCGCAATAGCGAGTGGACTTACTCAGGCACGCCCGAGTCGAAATTTTCGAGTCGCGTTCAACCCACAAAATGAAGGCGAGCAGAAATCGGCGTGAGCGGATTATTGGGTATCTAAAGGAGGGTACAATGTTTGAAAGTACCATGCGTTAGAGCCTCCGATGAACCTCCGGCATGGCAGAAAGTAGACTTTTTGACTCAAAGGAGGTCAGTGAGGCTCACAATTGAACCTACGGAACCTCAGGTCAGCCTACTTCGAGCGCTCCCGCAGAACCTACTGCCCCCCCTTTCGGCCTACTGTACACTGCTAAACAAAAAAATTAATTTATATAGCATCTATTTAAATAAAATAGGTTTTTTCCTTGTCTCACAGCCTACTACGATCATATTTCTTTCGAAGATATTTATATATATTAATAAAGATGAGATTCAAATTAATCTTTATTTGCTTACAATGTACACTGTAAAGCTAAGTGTACTATATGCATAAAATAGTTCATAAATCGAAAATAAAATGAACTCCTTAATTGAGAGCTTTACCACAAGGATTTTTATCGTAATTCATCATTCCCTGGCCTATAGACATGATTTTTTTCGAAGAAAATATTTGCCCTATATGCGACTTGAACCTAGCCTACCTACTCCTAGCTACGCTCCGCTACCCCTATGCTACCGAGTGCTTATGACATTTTGGTCGCTGATATGGCATAAGAGGCCAAATGAATACCTCTAACTATTTGTTGTATCACATGAGCTATATCAATTAGTTCATATGATTGTGATAATTAGGAAGTTTCATCGAATAACATGCTATAGATTTTTCAAACACATACACACACACACACACACACACACCCACACACACATATATATATATATATATATATATATATATATAAATCCTCTCTCTCCACCTTCTCTACCCCCCGCCCCTTTGATATGAGTGTTGCAATAAAGATGGACCGTTAGTTCAATCAAATAAAAGAATGGTTAACTCTACGAAAATTCTATTTAAGGTAAATTAAAAAAAAATAACTAGATCCATTCAGTGAACTTAACTAAATTGTTTTTTTGAACAGATGAAAATGTTGAACTGATGAAACCGAATCACAGATTTATTAGGATCAAATAAAATATGTAGTTATTGGACGATATTAAATAGATTGATTTTCTATAAATAAACATTTTTGAAATCAATAATTTTAATAATGGAATGCAATAGGAAAAATTTGGTTCTATGAAAAATCTAGTTAATTTAAATAAAAAAGAATCAAATAGACGCGGTTAGTTAATATCATATTTAGCGGAAAAAAATAAAAATATGCTTCATACATACACGTGGAAATGTTTTTTAAATTTTCGACGTGCTAAAAATGAAAACAAAGAAAAATCAAACATTTCATTTAAAATCGACGGTAATCGGCCGTCGCCATTTATCAACTCATTATTGAATTAACAAAAAAAAAAAAACGAACAAAAACAAAAAGAAAAAATAAAGAAAAAATCGAATCAGGTTGAATTCTAAACCGACAATTTCAATCCTTTGGAACATGAAATAGACTATAATTAACACCCTAACGTTCCATATAGATATCAACATTATATGTAATTTAGATCTACACTGCCAGCCAAAAGTTTTCGGACACTCCACATGATCGCAAAACTTTTGAGCGCTGGATAATTGCCAAATAATGTTAGAGTAATATAATTCATTTCATTTATTATTTCACGAAGATACTATAAAGATCTATATAATTAAGTAATTATACAGAGCTTTATAGTATCTTCGTAAAATAATTATTATTCTACCATAAGTTTGCAATGATCCAAAGTGA
Source organism: Ophion ellenae (assembly GCA_963210295.1). Taxonomy (NCBI): domain Eukaryota; kingdom Metazoa; phylum Arthropoda; class Insecta; order Hymenoptera; family Ichneumonidae; genus Ophion; species Ophion ellenae. The sequence goes on along the minus strand of OY723386.1, from coordinate 59,976,357 downwards.
TATTAAGTTTTGCAGTTATCTGAAGTGTCCGAATACTTTTGACTGGTAGTGTATATTTGAATATATTAATGCAACTACATATTTCGAATATAATATATATATCTATAGTATTATATAATATATACCGTCGCTTAAAAGTTTGGATACACCAGTCGATATTTCTTGCTGCACTGAAAGTTACACAGCTTCCTAAAAAAAAAAGATAACCAAATTTACCGAACGGCGTTTTGACGGGAATAAATTCAGCTTTATATTGCTTTTGTGAAATATTTTTTTATAATTTTCTTTTCGACCCGGTACGCACTTTTATATGTGACTGATTTTCGGCTTTTTTTCCACCATCGAGAATTGGGCGCATGACTTATGAAAAAAAAGTTTGTTACGTTTATCCATGATAAACTTGAACGGGGTAGCAGGAACTCCATTTGCGTTTTTTATAAAGTTTTGTACGATTTTTTTCGCAATGTTATTTCATTTTTTGCTAAAAAAGACTCATTCTAGATAATGCAATGTAACTCAAGAACTAGAGGGCTTAAGAAGAAATGTCAAGGACGAAAAACGTCGCGTAAGCTTATACTGGATAGACTGGCATTTTTTAAGAATTTTCCTGCGAGATTTTTTCTCACAGGAAAACGCCCATTAATCCGATAGAATTGGAGTAAGACTGTGAATACAAGCATTCTTTTACGAATTGCCTATAAAATAATAATAAATCGATATTGAGCAAATTTGATTGTTTTCACATATTAATATTGCACTAATAATTTGATAAGGGGACGATGTATTTTTATTAATTTCGTCTTATTTTCGTCATCGAACGGGTTACTGATCAGGCCACAATGGAATGATGATGGGCGAGATATCGAATTTGGGCCGAAAGCAGGTTAGGTGGGGTCGAGGCAAGAGTTTGAGATTGAAAGCAGGTTAAGGAGGCCTGTGCTCTGCCCGTTTCACTAAAACTGGGGGTCGAGAGAAGGTTTGGGAGGTCTAGCCGAGGTTACCCTGGACCAAGAGGAGGTCTCTTCATGGCACTGAACTCGACAAATGAGGTTTCGTCGGTTCAACGGAGGCTGGCGGCTTATGTATTACAAAAGAAATGGGTCCTGCGAGGGTTCAGAGGAGGCTAAAAATTTCGACTCGGGCGTTGATCGCAAGTTGAACGCTCCGATCTTGAAGTCTTTGATGAACGTCTCGATTTCCTGGGCTATTGCATTGCTCTGTACGAGCACACCATACATAGGCGACTCGAATAAGCTCGCTCTTTCATTAAATCTGCCTGGGCCCTAAAAATCGAGAATTCATTTGCTCGATAGCAAGCGTCTGGAAACAAGTGAAGGAGCGTGTTTGTTGGTCATTTGATCATGATATTATTCTGTCCTTGTACAGGGTGCTTCACAACTAAAGTATCAACATGACCGGATATTTTTAATTGCCTCCATTTTTTTTGTGGCGAACATAAGTAGAGTAATTTGACAACGGGAGTCAGGAAGTATTGAGGTTTAAGGCCTTATATACGCGATTTCGCCGATTTTCGAAGGTACTTTTCTGGACGGGGTTAAAAAAAAATTACGCATATATTGACAACGTTTTTTTTACAGATTATTTATGCACATGATTAGGTATATGTAAAAAAATCAGAAACATTAACAAATGGCGGAGATATAACATAATAAAGCAACGTATTTTTTTTTGCACGCGCGTTGATGGTGAAAGTTCCAGCATCGATATGGGTGTCTGAAGAAAAAAATGGACATATTTATAATTGCATAATGAATGTCTCTTCAGTGTGAACCAACAATATTATAAGAGAAATCATTACGATAAGAATGCGAAATTTAACATTTTATTACTCAATCTTCTGTCGGTATTCTATTTTTTATTTTTTTTTGTGTCATTGAAATTTTTGTTTCTGTGGCTCAGACGATAGGTGATGATATTAAGAATATGTTGTGAAAATTTCAAAAAAAGTGTATCGTGGAAATATGTTATATCTCCGCCGTTTGTTAATATTTCTGATTTTTTTTACATACACTTGACCATGTGCATAAATGATCTGTAAAAAAATGTTTTCAATATATGCGTCATTTTTTTAACCGCGTCTAGAAAAGTACTTTCGAAAATCGGCGAAATCGCGTATATAAGGCCTTAATCATGGAGAATTACACGATCGTGCAACGCATGGAAATAGTGAAAATTCACGACAAAAATGGTGAAAATTCGGCAGAGACGGTTCGAAAAGTCTGCAACCTGTCACACTGCAGGCGAAATAATGCAATTATTGCAGACGAAGTTTCATGGTCGTGTTATCTGGCGCCGCGGCGATGGTAATGAGAGATGTAGACCAAGATGGTCGAGGTCGAGGATTTAGAAGCTATGAAGATTCCGTCGACCGTAGAAGGCCTACACTATGGGCCTGGTATCGATGATTCCATGTAAGGAGACAAATTTCATGATTTATTCATTCCCAAATTTTCAAACGCGTTTTTCTCAACACCACGTTTTTCAAATCGGTACCCAAAATGTCTCGAAAACCAATGAACCGATTGCCTTGAGGTTTTTTGTGGCTATTCTATACACCATTACCAAGTATTTGTCATAGGATTTTTTCCGTTACTTAGTTTTTGTTTTACAGGCAAAATAATAACTAATTTTGGGCCCAAAAATCACTATTTATGTTCAAACGTCCGCCATTTTGTCATAAATGGATATTTTCAAAATCGGCTATGACAAGTACTAGATTATAGTATTTAATTTAATAATCTTTTTGGTTTTTTTTTTTCAGATGATTTTTGAAGCAACGCCAGTGGGTACCGTATACGCAGATTTTTTACGACGCTCCAAGGGTCATAGAATATCCTTGTATATTTTTGATATTTTTAAATAAAAAAAATTAAACATATTTTCGAATGTATATACTTTAAGATAATTCAAACCCCAATCCGAAATTTCAAATAGTTTTCCTTGAAAAAATTCACAAAAATGACCTTTTTCCGACTCCTAGGTGTATATCTCCCCTTAATTGGCCACACCAAGATCGTGCGATTTGACGCTATTCTTAGGGGTTTTCTGAACGGAAAAGTCTATGCCAATGATCCGCAGACCATTCCGGAGCTCAAGGAAGCAACTGGGCGCACCATTAATGAAATTAGTCCGCAATTATGCCAAAATGTTATTGAAAATTTCGTTAAAAGAGTGAACGTTTTCAACCAGGGAGGAGGCGGCCATTCATCGAATATTGTGTTCCACACACAACCTCCATGTTTCTACCTTATATTAAAATTAAAATATTCGTACTTTTCAAATAAATAATACGTTTTATTAATAAATAAAAACGTCAGATCATTTTGAGACACCCTTTATTAGGTGTACAAATGAGTTCTCAGCCTTTTTTCATGAAAATAATTATTTGTTTTTTTTAAGTCAAGGTACATTTTAATCGGCAGAGTAATCTCCGTTTGCTTCTACATATCTGCCCCACCTGTCACGCGGATTGAGCATTCTTTGGCGGTAAAAGATTGTGGTATTAAGTCGATAAAGTCGGTAATGGAATTTGTCCTTCATCGAACGTTTTGAAGTGGCTATTAGCCAAATGATGTTGGATAGATCGGTATAAGTGAAAATCCGATGGAGCCAAGTCTGGTGAACGCGTCGGGTGTGGCAAAACTTCCCTGCCCAACGAATCTAAAGCGTCTCTGGTCCTTTTTGCTGCGTGTGGTTTGGCATTGTCATGCAGCAACATAACCAGCCCAGTAGTCCAGTAAAAGAGACGAAAACCCAGCACTTTTTAGTGTAGAACATGCATTTTTGACCGAAGGTAGATGGTTGCATATTGAAAGTAAGTCCAATAAAATGTTGCCCCTCAACTCGCCCCAACCCTAAGAAATAGGGGTTGAAAAGTTAAAAATCGCCGTATCTAGATAATTAATAGCCTTATTAAAAAATGTTTCAAACAAAAGTTGTTTGGAATAATAAAATACGTATAAAGTTATCTGACGTCCAATCCTCTATCTTTGAAAATAGTGGTACAAAAACACGAGAGCACCACTGACCCAAACAAGGACCCAGCGATTGTCTACTTCACTCGCAAACGCATCAACCCCGAATTTTCGAATCGGTTTTGTGCGGCTATTTTCAAAGATAGCGGGTTGGACGTTAGATAACCATATACGAATTTTATTATTCCAAACAACTTTTGTTTAAAACCTTTTTTGATCGGGCTTATTATTGTCGAGATACGGCGATTTTTTAATTTTCAACCCCTATTTCTTAGGGTTGGGGCGAGTTGAGGGACAACATTTTATTGGGGTTACTTTCAGTATGCAACCACCGATTCCGTTTGGCAAGGATCTTTGTCCAGCAACTGATCCGAATCATCGTCTTCAAATTTCTACTCCGGAACCTTTGCTACCACGTCTTCACGGTACTAATAGATATGGCATCTTCCCACAATGTCTGATACATCATTTCCTGCGCCTCGGAACTATTTTTTTTTCAATTTGGATGCGAAGAGCATGCAGTGCCTAATATGCGCGTTATTGGAACTCATTTTGCTCAATGTGATCACGATGTATATTTTGGGGTTAGATTTAGCTCTTGGGTCGGAAAATAGTCTGCTAGTTCTTTCTAACTAAAATAGCGCACCAGTTCTTAGAATAGTCTACTAGCAGTAGACTATTCTAAGTCCAGAATTCTAAAAATAGTCTACTAGTTCTTTGTAACCAAAAAATAGTCTACTAGTTCTTTCTGACTAAAAAATAGTCTACTAGTTCTTTCTAACTAATAAAAAGAAACTAATTTCGTTCAGATATTCAATACAGCTAGTTTTATTCTCAGGCCGATAACTTATTTGTACACCTCAGGGCCATCATTCACCAAGGCAACCAATTGACCGCTGAATTCATGTCCATCGAAGCTGAGCACGGTGATTCTGTTGGTTGTTTTTTTCCTAGTTCCGTTTATCTCCGCTTTGGTGGATGATGGCCCTAATACTCAGGTTGTCCTTGTGAGAATGTGACGAGTCATTGCGAGCAAAAAGCTTTTGTTTAAATGTCTCGCGTAAAAAATTGTTGAACATATTCGCATTTAAAGTCCAAGTTGTAAGCAATGGCACAGTAGTTCACGCGCAGAACGTGCAAGCTAGATCAGGCGCGTTTCCGGATCCACTTTCGGATAACTGAATTTTTGTTCTTAATTTTTTAAAAACGCTCTCCATTTTGTGATTTTTTTTCCAAGAAACGGCAACGCACAACGAGAACTACATTTATGTAGATTATAAAACTTTTTTATTTTTATGTTTCACACCAACTATTGTCAAGTTATTGAGGCGGCCGTTGGACCACATTTTTTATACAGAGATTCTATTACATCTCAAAAACGGTGTTAATTTTTTTTTTTCGAATTCAGATTTACACAAATTAAGTTCAATGTATGCTTAGCCACATACTTTTTTTCCAAATCCGTAATAAATAATCTGGTAGACAAAAAAAAATCGGTAAACGGCCTTTTTTCGGCTCGTCACATTGATGACCTGTTCAATACGTGAAGAAACAAAAATCGCCCGTGACCAACTACTGTGCCATTGTTGACTTAGCGTCGGACGTCGAACGCAAATATCGCGGCGAATTGTTGTCGCACGACATTATAAAAAAAAACGTCTTGCTCGCAATGACACACATTGTATGCTCACCAAGAAAAGCCTAGTAGTTGTGAAGCAGCCTCTATGTGTGCGCACACGAATAAAAGATTTTACGATCGCACACTCGCCTTAAGGGTAACAAGAATAATTACTTGCATTCCTCTACGCGGAATTGAAAGCGATAACAATAATAATAACAATAGATATATAACTTAGGTACGAAAGAACATACTTCATTCTTGTTTCGTCTTCTTCGCTCGTAACAATAATTTAATATTTATCTTTCGATCTCATTATATTGCTGCAATTACGTATCAACTTTCATGCCTAAGCCTGTTATTTTTTCACCCAGCAGCCTCCAATATCATAGTACATCGTTCGATGTACACACGCACACACACACGCAGGTGCGCGCGTGTGGCAACGCTACCGTGTGCCGTGTCGAAACGAATATAACGCGACGATTCGTCGCTCCGTTGATAATTCCTTATCTCGCATTTATTCACCCGCTCTCATATTACGAACGATACACGGATGTTGTGCTCCTCAACGGATTACACCTAGCGCGTGACCAGAGAAAAAAATAATTCACCGTGATTTTTTTCTAGGAAAACGCGTGCAGGTTTCGAATTTTCTTTCTTTTTTTTACATTAAAGAGTATGGTTTCAAGTACCTTTTACAATTTTTGTATCGAAATCGACATTAAAAAAAAATTTAGTTGATTTCATATTTAAAGTGTATTAAAGTGTACTTAATGAGTCTTTCTTTCTTTTGTTTCAATTGACCGCAACTTTTATGGTGTCACAGCAGCACTTTTTTATCCTATCTCTCCCTCTCTCAATTTGTTGTCTGGCATTCCATTTCTCTTCGAGCCTCGTTCACTATTCATGCATTCAATCATCCGGGCCGGGGCAGGAGGGGGGTCGATCAGTCAATCCCCGAGCCGGCTAGAACGGATATAAAAGAAACCTCGAGTAGCGGACCGTCAATGTTTGCCCATTACGATATACTACTATTATGTAATACATACTGTGACGAGAAAGCAAGCTTTATATACGTGCATATATATATATATATATATATATATATATATATATATATATATATATATATATATATATATATCTGTATGTGGATATGTATACATATATATAATCTTATTTTTATTTGGCGTATATATCGAGCTTGTGGGTCGTACGCTAAATGGCCATTGAGTCAATTACGCGGATAAAGTGACCATTGTGCGGTGCATCAACATTTTTCTAACCCCGTTTCACCGTCGCGGCGACCCGGAGAGAGCAGGACGATTACTCTCCTTCACTCTCGCTCATGCGAGAGCTTGCGAGCTTGCAAACACCGATCGTTTGCGCGCGGTACTTGAAGGATAGACGAGCTTAATGATGTGACGACGGGTAGGACAAGCCCACACGTCACTATTATTCGTACCCTGTGTATATATATGGAAAGAGAGAGAGAGAGAGAGAGAGAGAGAGAGAGAGAGAGAGAGAGAGAGAGAGAGAGGGAGAGAGAGAGTTTTCGTGTTTATAAAGTATATATATATATATATACAGGGTGTCTCAAAATGACCTGACATTTTAAATTGCGCGCCATTTTAAACCCAAACTAAATGGCTTCCCGAGCAGAACGTGTCGTAGGGGTCCAATTGGATTTCCATACTTGTTCTTACTTCCTAATAGGGATCCAATGAGTGATCATCTTGGATTCTTATACTAAAATGTCATGCTCGTACAGTGGATTATCATCGGGATTCCCTATTGGAATGTACGAAACCAATTTGAATCGTTAAGGATTCTCATATTATCGAACAGAAACCGATACGATTAATCACGGATCCCATGGCATTCTTCATCTCCAATTTTTTAAATAAAATATATAGATAAACAAAATGAGTGGATCTTGAAAAAAGTAGAAATCTTATTTTTTAAAATTATTAAACGCTCAAAAAAGTACATGTTCCAAATCGTTTGGGATCACAGCACTGAAAATGCACTGTAATTACCTATCGTTTGTTATTTATTTTATTGCACTTTGACATAATATCACCACACACGTACACGCTAACAAAGCGTGCAGGTTATGTTGCAAGACGCCGAGTTTTTTCTCGAGAATTTTCACATATTTTCGATTTGGATGTGGTAAGAATTCTCAAATGGCGGTCATGAGGGAACAGTGCAGAATGCAATTGTGTCCCAATGAGGACTCCGTATCTGCGGTGTCCGTAGTAAATCCATATGGAGACGTGGCTGCATCTTGGGACGCCTCGACAAATTTTTGCAATTCCGGTTGAGAATTTAAAATGAAAAATTCTAAAACGACGTCGATCGGGACATAGCCCGGACTCCACATGGATTCCAATGTGGACGACCGACGTTCAGCGTCCCTATCAAATCCCTATAAAGATGTGGTGCATTCTGGAGACTCCCTAACGAATTCCTGCACCTTTTTGAATCATCCCTATTCACGTTCTACGATCGTTTTTTAGTTTTCGGGAAAAAAAAGCATTAACATTTTTTTTCGAGGTTTCCTGTAGCTTAGGTTTTGATTGTTTTTTCTTTCGTGTATGTACTTTTCTCTACACTAGTATATACTAGTGTACAATTTTTTTTTCATCGTTGGAACTTTAACGGCCCATCCTCGCAAACCTATTTTTTAAATTTATCAAAAACTGAGGCATTTACGTTGTTGTTCAGCTAACAATTTATTTGTTGCTGAAAAATTCCCTTTGAAACGATTACGTAGATGAACAAAAATCACGATGAAAGTACATACACAAAAGAGAAAAATAAAAAATGCTTTTTCTCGAAAACTAAAAAAGATCGTCGAGTATACACGGGGGTGATTCCGATGGGTATTGATACGAGACATCTAGATGTCCTTTTTGGACGTCACTTTTCGAGCCACCCTGTATATATATAAAGAATTTTCGCGTTTATCCACGTCTCCGTTCCACTTTCGTTAGTTTGGCTTGGACTTCCGGCATTGGGATGACATATTTTTCCACTCCGCAATACAGAAAAATGGCGGGACTGTCTCACTCGGGACCCCAGAGACAAATATCTGGCGTTTCGCGTGATTGATCCCCCAATCGGAGCGTCTTCCGCGCAATCACTCGCCAGCTTCCCTCCCATCTGGCACCAAACACACCCCGACATAGCTGTGTACACGTTTCCCCGGTATACAAAGAACTGCCCCGCAGTGTCGACATTAAAATCGAATCGGAAGATCAATCGATTATCGATATTTCATAGCGACCACAGGCGAGTAACAAAGGTGAATTATTTATTCGAAAGTTGCGAGTACTCATCATGGTCAAAAAATAATCCTGTCGTAGTTCCGACAGATATAAATATCTATATTCCAATACTATATTCAAAATCAATGATGATGTATTTTGCCAACCAGATTCAAAACCCTAAACACGCTTTATATATATATATATATATATATATATATATATATAGGGTGGCACAAATTTGAGCTCTATTTCTTTTTCATTTTTCTCACCATGCAATTATCTACTGTAAAGAAAAAAAACCATTGTCGCGAAAGCTGCGAGCCGTCAAAAAATATTTAGAGGTCGCTTAAGCCTCTTAAAAATTTACGTTTTCATTAAAAAATCCATTTTCTTTTATTGTTCACTTCTCGCCCATGAATCTTACACTTTACAATTTTTAAATTAAGCTCGCGAAAACTCTAGCCGTCCAATAAATATTTAGCGATTGCTCGAGAGCTTCGACATTTCCACTTGTGGCGAATTTTTTTTTCCCTTCTTACTCATAAATGTAACACTTTCTCAAATTTTCATAACGATTAATCCTTTTTTTCTTTAGAAACGGATTTTTTAAATTTACTTCACACTTCTGACCCGATAAAACGGGGGACCTGTGATTTGGTTTACCGACAAGAGCTTTAAAGGATTATTTTATGAGAACAAAGACTATAATTTTTGGGTTAGTAGTGTGAGGTAAATTTGAAAAAGCTGACTCTAAAGAAAAATGATTAATTGTTTTGAAAATTTTAGAAAGCGTCAAAGTTATGAGTAAGATAAGTAAAAATAAATTCGCGAAAATTGGAAATTTCGAAGCTATTGAGCGACCACTAAATATTCATTGACTGGCTAGAGCTTTCGCGAGGTTAATTTAAAAATTATAGCGTAAAATTCATGGGTGAGAAGTGATCGAAAAAAATTTTTTTAATGAAAATTTAAATTTTTGAAAGGCCTCAGCGACCCCTAAATCATTGTTAACCACTCGCAGATATCGCGACAATTTTGTTTTCTTTAAAGACGATAATTGGATGATGAGAAAACGGAAAAAAAATAGAGCTCACATTCGTGCCACCCTAATATATATATATATATATATATATATATATATATATATATATATATATATATATATATATATAAACATAAACGTATGCTCCATAATTCATAATTCATTTAAAACGACCGGGAGTTATAAATCGAAAAATGAATTTTCCGGATCAAAAGCGTAGCCTATTATGTGTCCCCTTATTCGTATCCCGCAACAGTTCCGGACATTGAGAAATCCGCCCACAGAATTTTGCTGATACTTGACCGCGGCCCCCCTCTCTATGTGGCTCGAAAAATTGCCTTTTTCAAGGGGGTTGAACGCATTGTCGAGGCAGGGGGTGCTCGAGCGAGGTACTCCGGCCGCGTGTGCACACGCGCTATACCTAGGCTACGTGAATCTGGTGGTTCTTGGGGTCCCACAACGCCCACCTTCAGCCACTACACGTTACGGTGAACTGCAGGGTTCAATTCTCATTCTCACCCTTTCGTAACTTATACTACATGCTATATATATAGTTGAAAATAGTTGAATGCATATAAAAATACATATATAATGACACAGCTATAATGTATATATATATTGATTTAGCAGATATTCATAATCAGAGTCAAAAGCGTAATTGTGGCTTGGATGGCCCATAACTGTGCGGCAAGTCATCGTACAGACCCCTTCCAAAGCTCAAAAGAGGAAGAAACAAGGAGAAGGGATCCGATTGTGTTATTAATTTGAAAAATGGCCGCGTCTACAGAGGTCTTTTCGAAAAAAATAGAATTTTTTTCTTATGACTCATTAGTAACAAAGGGTCAAACAAATTTCGAAGTCAAATCTCGAGAGGTCAAAAGGTCTACAGAGACCTTTAAAAAAAAAATTTTCTTTTGATTCGTTAGTAACCAAGGGTCAAACAAATTTGGAAGTCAAATTTTGAAAACTAGAGACTCCAAGCTTCAAAATGGTTATCAAAATGTTCTCCTACAATGATTTTTCGCGGAGATAGAGCAACTTGGAAAGGATTAAAAAATTTCGGAAATGTTTTGTTCCCTCAATCGTTGCGCTACCTGCTCCCACTAAATCGTCTCTAACTTGGTCAATTGTCAATATTTTCACATGACATTTTTTTTCACATATTCTCGAATACGTATACTTTGAGAAAATGCTAAAAAATAGATTTCTTTCCGCCGTCACAATGGTGTCCCGTTTTAACAAACACATGGCTACCTTATAATTGTCACCCTGTGTATAGTCGTTTTCCTCCATAGGAGCTCGCGGTACGCCACGCAGAGTTGAAAATAATAAATTACCACGATGGGCCACTCGGTGCGGTGGTTGGTTGTTGGTTCTGTGACCGAGGACGGTGGCTACGCGGTGTATAATCGCCGGTTTAACACCACGGTTCCGGCCACGAAGCCACGTGACCAGCCAGAAGTTAATGATCGGTCTGTATCACTGGAGTGTCGTACGCACATCCGCATACACTGGACGGAAAAAAAAGTTGTGCGGGTACGCCCGCTTTGGAGTTTGGGGTTCGTTACACCCCTCTGCGTTGGGTCGGCTTTGACTTTTTTTCTTTTTTTCCTCGCGACATTCTCGAAGGTCCGGGGGAGTTTTGTCATACACGCGGTTGATGCACGTCTGCGGATGTCGATGCGCGTGCACCCATACGAATTATCGTCATTACACACGGTGCGTTGTACAGAACGTGCAATTTTCGGATCACGAATTCTACCCCTCGGCAGTCGACTTGCACCGTCCGACCGGAAAATTCAACTCTTTTGAAAAGTTCAAAATAGTTTAGAAAAACAACGCCAAGTAATTAAAAGTGGTCCGGAAAAGACTATTGTTCGTTTCACTTCGGAAAAAAAATCTGTCTCAGCTTAAAAATAATTATTATTTGTTTTCATTCAAACAATGATTTCATTATTTTTTCCATTAACGGAGACCTTGTCCTTGAAATCGGCGGGAGATGTTAGCGGCTCAACATGAGCAGCTAGAAGAAGAGGAGGGATGCCTCTATGGACCAGGCATTGCCGATTAGCGGTAATTATAAACACATTTGTGTAAACACATTACAAAACTTTAAACGCGTTTTTCTCGAAAACACGTTTTTAAAAATGGCTGACATTCTCCTGACCGCTGTAATTAACATATCGACCTGAAATTTGGAGAGCATACTCGGAAAATATGTCTTCACGGAATGACGGATCGTTTTTTCGATAGATACATTTTTGCATTTATTATTTATCTTTTTATGCGAAAAAAACGCGAAAATTCGATTTTTGTTTAAATTACCGCCATTTTCCGAAATTTGTACTAAACGAAAAACCCATCCGTCATTCCATGACCAAAGGGTCACAGATTGATAATATGCTTTGAATTTGCGGTTCAGATCAACAAAGATGGGGCAGTGATGTCAGCCGTTTACCTCCCGCGATTTGAGGACCTGTTTTCGCGGAGCTGCAACGGACGCCATTTTGGTTTTTTTTTTCAAAAAATTTTTTTTTAACGTTCTGTATATCATGAATAAAAGCAAGAAAAAAACCGCACTCAAAAAGCTTTACTCGTTTCCTTTAAAAAAAATAAAATGCAAACACCTGAAATATGGCACTCCAAAGACAAAGTCTCCGTTAAGAAATGAATTTTCAGTGAAAAATTTCTGTATAACTGCTCATAAACTGCTCATGAAATGACAAGTTTTTGATCAATCAGAAATTCCGTACGTACTTCTCTGCGAAATGCAATTAGGAACATAACTTTTAAATTTGAAGTAAATGGAGTGAAAATTGTTGAAGGTATTTGTCACGCCAATTGGAAAAAAGCTGTTTCGAGAAGTTTCGAGTGATCGGCCATTTTGTACATAAAAAATTCTAACAGCTTGATATTCATGCTAAATAGATGTGTAATTAATGTTATGAGTGAATCGCTTTTTCATACGAAAAAAATTGTTAAATTCTCACATGATTTTATACCCGTTACTGTGGTCTAAGGCCTCAAGGCCTTATATACACTTGTAGCGGGCGAATGGACGTGATTTTCTTGATTTTTTTTCGACGGGACAATAGAAGTTTATTGAAAAACTGTGAGCAACATCGATCAGTACATATTTTCATGTACTTGTACAATGTATTTTGTTCAAAAATATTTCAAAATGGCGGAACTCTAGCTGTCTTCCAGAGAGCAAGATTTCATTAGTATATTCTATTGGCTTGGACCTGGAGGAAAGATTTGTAAAAAAAATTGATAAAAAAATGACAATTTTAACAAAAAAATCATTTTTTGAAGTGCTAAATTATCGGTTTTTTCGTTAGAATTTTTTTTTAACATAATTGAAAATCCTTCGTCCAGGTCCTAGCTATTATCATAATAAATAAGTAGTATAAATTTGGTATGTATCGGATTAATAGTTTTGTTAGTAATCGTGTCCACCGCAAAGGTGTTTCTAAAAAAAGACGATTCTGAGATAATCGAATTTAAGTATGTTTCTTTTACATTTAAAGTTAATTTATTCATACTAACATGGAGTCGTCAATTCCAGGACCATACAGAAATCCTTCTGCATCCTCTGCAGCCTCGAAAACATTGATTTGATACTGCCTACGAGCCATTCTTCCTTCTGTTTCGGCTGCTTGCGCTTGTTGCTCGGCAAGCGTAACACGCGACTTGCGTGGTCGTGCGGCTGAAATACCTATAAATGCGAATCTTATGCTCCCATCTTAATGAAATTTTGTGAGAATATTCTTAAGATATCCTTTATCTTTTTTTTGGAATATTTTGGAATATTTTTCTATGGAATATGCAATCAAAATTTTTTCTATTTATCCGATGATCACAAGTATACATAAGGCCTTAAGAAAATGGACAAAAATGGAGCACTCATGAAATAGCCACGTAATAAAAAAAAACTGGAAATATTTTTGTTTTTATTTCAAACAATGGTTTTATTAAGATCATTACTTTTTCAATGCAAACGTACAAAAGAAGTGAAGTAACTTTTTATAAAGAAGCCAAGCAAGTTTATTAGAAACGTACACAAAGTTGTCGAACCTTAGAAATACTATTTTTCTCCATATTTTATTTTAAAAAACCATATTACTATTATAATAAAAACTTCGAATCACGATTATATAAAATAAAATCTAGCTCACCTAAAAAATGATTACTGTTTTTAAAATTCAATCAATGGTTTTTTTGCATTTTTTTTAAGTACACATATTCGAGAAAATGTGAATAAATTTGAAGTCAAAATATTGAAAATTGACGCAGTTACAGGCGATTTAGTGACAACAGGTAGCTCAACGATTTACGTACACTCAAATTTTGAATCGGTTTATTCTCGCTACGACTTTTCTCGACCTGGTCGGAATTATAACTCTAGCTATAATTATGCGATTTTTAATTTTTTTAAATAAAATTTTCGTAATTGCTATAGCTATTATTGTGCTTAGCCTTTTTTTTTGGACTTTACAATTTTTTAAGTTCGCGAATATGAGTAATAATTTCGCCAAAATTACGCTTTTCTTTTTGAACACCCGCCATTTTGTGAAACGTTATTGTTCGCAAAAACAGCTGCGTGCAACGAAAACTGCATTTATATAGATTATAGAACTTTTATATTTTCATTTTTAGGCCAACCATTGTGAGGTTTTCGATCCGGCCGTCGGACGACATTTTTTTAAGCGAGCCTCTATCATATCTCAATTACGTTGTTAATCTTTAGTTTTTATAAATACAAATTTATACGAAAGAAGTTCAATGTATGCTTGATAACATACCGTTTTCTCAAATCTCAAATAATTAATCTAGTAGACGAAAAAAATCGGAAACACGACCTTTTTCGGTCCGCCACGGTGTTGTCCTCCCTTGATGAAATGTACAAATACATTGATGACTTATAAAACAACGAAGTGAAAAAAAATCCCCGAAAAACGTTATTTGTTTTACCCTACAAAGAAAAATGTTGGCTCGCCTCAGAAATAATAACTGTTTCTTTTAATTCGATCTATAGTCTTATTTATTTTTTTCCATTAATCAAATGTACAGAAAAACGTTTAAAAAATTACTAAAACTTATAGCCTAATACAGTGTACGTATTTCGTAAGTATTACAAACTTGTACACAAGATTGTTAAACCTTAGAAAAAATATTTTTTCAAATGTGTTATTTTTCTTCAAAACAATCGTTTCACTGGTGTAACAAAAGTTGATATCGGGATGATATAATTCAATGATACTTCTCATGTGGATTCGGTCCGTTATTTCAGGAGTACATTTTCAGAGTGGTTGGAATACGTTATTTTTTTCTTTCGAGCATTTTTTGCTGCCTCCTCCTCGCTGCAGCGTTTTAAAGTTTTAGAAAGCGATACTGTCATGGCTCCCGATATTGCAAACACGGTGAAATTGCTATTGGTGCGCGCGGAAACGAGACGAGGGAGAAAACACCCTCAGACCTCACCTGTGGCTGTACTATGTATATATCCATTGTGCATCTTTATATATATATATGTATGTATATATATATATATATATATATATATATATATATATATATATATATATATATATATATATATATATTGGTGCCGGACATTTCAAACCCGTTATATGTATGTAATGGTGGTTATCAAGACATCTAGCTGTTTTAAGGACAGTCCTCGAAGTTGACGGTCTTCAAAATCACCTTGATCAATATATACAGGGTGTCCTGATTTGAATGGATAACCCTGCACCTGTCGATAGTCCAGATCATGTCCCACTATATTTCAGTTCAATAAAAGTCTCACGATTTTCGACATGAAAAAAAAATCTGCTTTTGGTTTTTCGCATGCCATTTCTACAAATGATAATTTTTTTATCCGGTTTTTTTTAATGCTCTTGGTTATTTGTTTTATCTAGAAAAGTCTTCCTTTTAACCTTAAATGTTAAGGAAACTTTATGAAAAAAGATTTGTGCAGAATTTTCATACAAACCAATTCACACATCTGATTTTAATAGCCTGCGGTGCAAAAAAAATGTACCACGCATACCGTGCCAATTACGTTAAAAAGTTGCTTAGTTATTGTTCATTCATATCATTTGTAGAAATAGCATGCGAAAAACCAAAAAAATAACATCAAGCCCAAAATGTCGAAAACCGTGGAACTTTTACTAAACTGAAATTCCAGCATAGAGTAGGACATGATCCGACCTATCGACAGTTGCAGGATTAACCATTTTTAACAGGACACCCTGTATATACATACATATATATATATATATATATATATATATATATATATATATATATATATATATATGAAGGATTCTCCGTCAATTCAGCCACTTTTTTTTTCGACCATCTCAGATCTGCCCCATAATTGGTTATATCAAAGTACTACTAAAAGGCATTCTATGTGAATTTTTTCAGATTTTTTAATTCAACATTTTAGAAAATGCGGTTTTTTCCAAATGAATATATCTCAGAAACTTGAAGTTACTGAAGAAAAATGCCTGCCCACAAAAGTTGTAGTTTTGTCTTAGCTTTCGTGCGGAATATTTGAAATAATTTTTACGTTCCGGTAACGCTGATTTTTTTTACCAAAAAAGGGGGAAATTATTTTTTTTAGACCCGTTTTTTTGGCTGAAAAATTACAGAGTCTTTCATTATGTCTAACGATATCGCAAAAAAATCACCAAAGTGGCACGGAGCGAGGTTTCGGTATAAAAAATTAATTTGTGTGGTTTCATTTTTTTTACCCTAAAACCTCGATCCATGCCAGCTGGCGATTTTTTTGCGATATCGTCAGACATACTGGGAGACTCTGTAAGTTTTTCAGCCAAAAAAAATGGCCGTTTTTGTATAAAAAAATAATTTCCTCCTTTTTTGGTAAAAAATCAGCGTTACCGGAACGTAAAAATTATTTCAAGTCGTCCGCTCGAAAGGTAATAAAAAACTACAACTTTTATGTACAGACATTTTTTTTCAGTTACTTTTAGTTTCCGAGATATATTCATTTGGAAAAAAAACGGCATTTTCTAAAACGTTGAATGCAAAAATCTGAAAAAATTCACATAGAATGCCTTTTAGTAGTACTTTGATATAACCAATTATGGGGCAGATCTGAGATGGTCGAAAAAAAAGTGGCCCAATTGACGGAGAATCCCTCATATAGGTGTTTCCGTCGACGTTCGAAAGGATAACGATAGTGTGCGAAGCAACGAGATGCGAAGAGAACAGGGGGAGTTAGGAAAATACTTGTCACGCGACAGCTCCGGCTGGTGCTCTCGCGTGTTCAGGTTTTAACGCGTTCTCTTGCTCATCAGCTAAGTGCACGTGTACAATGATCGGCCTGGCACGCGGTGTCTCGAATAACCCGTATACGGCCGCTGCGACGATTTGTTTTTAGCGAAATGAAGCCGCGCGCGGCCGGGGGAACGCCAAATAAAGTATCTCGAATTCCGAGCGACGCGTCAATTAGTCTCGTTAGTTCGATCCTTATCAATTATGCACGCTCGCGTAAGATCGAGGGTCATTAGGTTGATTACGAATCGATCATGAGTTTTTATGGTATTTTATAATGGGGCTTCGTAATAGTGTATTTGTGATTTTATGTCGTGAAAATTAGGCCCCTTTACGTTAGTCAAGGAAATCAATGAAGAACTGGAGGGCTGGTTTGATAAATAAATAATTCTGGTAAATCCGAACGTTCTTTTAGAGAATACAGAAATGGATCGAATAAGGTTGACTATCATTCTGGTAAATAAATGAATACTTTGATTAAGGCGGGATGCCACTGTGACGGGTGAAAAAATCGTTTTTTTTTGCATTTTCTCAAAATGTACATATTCAATAGTGAAAAAAAATTGAGTTGAAATTTTTTCATTTTTCTTCTTGATCGTAGGTCAACTTATACACAATATTGTACAAAGTAAAAATGTGTTTGATTTTTTCGCTTCCGGTGACCTGTCCTGGACTTAGGACTTCCGCAAGCGAAGAATGTCATCGCCCGCGCACCGACATACGCGGCTCCTCCCACTCCCACCACCATGTTTTGTCAAACTTCAAAAAATATTTTGATGTTCCATAAAGACCGCTTAGTCAACATACCAAATATCAACATTCTATGTTTAATACTTTTCGCATAAAAAATCGGTGAAAAATCGAACATTTTTTGGCCCAACAAGGCAGAACTTAACGGGTTATACGCAGTTAGAAATTTCAAAAAAACGATTTTTTTTATTGCATTTTCGAAATGTACAAATATGTGAGTATATTCCCTGAAAATTTCAAATTGATCCAACGAATATTCTCGGAAATACACACATATTTGTAAGGACGCTCGGAGCGCGTCTCCGAGCGTCCGAGGAACTTCAAACGCGTTTTTCTCAAAACGGTGTTTTCAAAGTCGGTGAGCCCGATTTCTCCAAAACGGCTCAACCGATCGGTCTGTAATTTTAACACAACCTTGTCAGATATATTCTTCAGGTATTGATCGAAGGAATAAGATTTCCGAAAATTATTTCTATTTTTTTTCAACGATTTAACGAAAAAAAATTGGTTAGAAAATCGAAATTGTATCTTTCCGGAGCCACCATTTTGTAAAAAATTAAAATTTCGACTATTCCTTCGATGAATACCTGGATTCATCTATCCCCTAAAAGAATCGTTTTGGTTTTTTCATTTTAGATAATCCAAACCGGAGATACTTTGCTCACCGCCGGACACTTTTTTTTCGGGGACCTCCAGAAGACTTCCTACAGGAGCAATGTTAATGAATATTTTTGAAAATAAAACATGTTACTCTAAAGCTAAAAGATGCCACTACACTGCCTAATACTTTTCGTTTTCCCCAAATGAAATCCTTTTCCAGAAAAAAATCGTGAAAAAACGACTTTTTCGGCCTTGCAACTGCTTGCAACGCCTTAAATTATTTAGTCACGGGCGATATGACGGTTCATCATCTTCATTATATGTCACAAAATAATAAGAGCCTGCACTTCATCTATTGTGATCGATGCCGGGGATATTACGATATCTGTGGCCCCAAGTTTTGGCCATGCAGTCTTTATATTTGGCCCAAAATAAGACTTTTTTCAAGAATACAAAAAATCGAAATTCGGCTTTTAAGGGGGTGAAACAGAGGTTTTAAATTTTTAATGAGGCGGAGTATTTTTTGGGTAAATTTCTTTAGAATTCGGCGTAAACATTCTAGAAAACAAGTAATTTTCAAAGAGTTAGGTAGTTCATTGAAACACGATTTGTAACGGGATAAACGGGAGCTTGGAACGTTGTTAAACATTATATTTTTTCGTCAAATCCTCTGAAATTCAGCTTCCCAGAAGGGTGATTGCATCATTGGGGAATATTACGGTATCTGTGGCCCCTAATTCTGACCACGCAGCCATCATATGTGACCCAAAATAAGACTTTTTTGAGGAGTGGTAAAAATCGAAATTCGATCCTTAAGGGGTTGATACAGGGGTTTTAAAGTTTGTATGGGACATCATATTTTTTTTGACAGATTTGCTTGAAACTTGGTGTAAATACTCTACAATACAAATAATTGAACACGTATTTCTGCATTTCCTAAAAGTGGACCCTTAAGAGAGTTAAACGGGAGGGTAAAAGTTTGTATGAGACAACATATTTTTTTGTCAGATTTACTTGAAACTTGGCATAAATACACTAAAATACAAATAATTAAACACGTATTTCAACAATTTATGAAGTTTAACCTTTAAGGGGGTTAAACGGGAGTGTTAACGTTGATAAGAGAAAACATATTTTTTTACCAGATTTACTTGAAACTTACTAAATTGATTTGATATAGAACACTAGATGTTTTCCTCTGTGTTTGGTGCGTGTAGACAGTCAAGTACTACTTTTTTAGCCCCTTAACTGTGTTTGTTTCAGTTGGCATAAATATACCAAACAAATACATGTGTAATTATTTGTATTGGAGTGTATTTATCCCGAGTTTCGAGAAAATCTGACCAAAAAGTATGTTGTCTCATATAAACTTTGAAACCTCCGTTTCACCCCCTTAAGGGTCGAATTTCGATTTTTACCACTCTTAAAAAAAGTCTTATTTTGGGTCAAATATGAAGACTGCGTGGTCAGAATTAGGGGCCACAGATATCGTAATACTGCCTCGATGCCACACCTCTGGGGACTGGAGGCACTAACCGGTCGCGCTACCTGTTCTCAATATAGGGACTGTAACACCGACGATTTTCGGACTTGTGAATAAAAATGTTGCCGACATATTTTCCAATATAGTATATAAAATCCAATATAATATATAATAACTTCGAGAATGATAAAAAACAAAAAAAAATCGAAATTTTGCTTGGGTAAAGTGGGAAAGCTACTGTGCAAGTTCTTTTACAGTGACCCCCCCCCCCCCAACTGACATTTCGTATGGAAAGCTGTTAACTTTCCGCGGCAAAATCGCACGCGAGATTCAAATTCAAAACTTGAGCATGCAGAAATTTTGCAATTTCTGGTAGTTTTAAAATCGTGACGTAACGCAAACCTTGACCCCCCCCCCCCTCCCCCCACGTACGTAGACCGGAACGCCTCGCCGGACACCCCCCCCCCAAATTGTGTTACGTAATTTGCGTACGCCCTCCAACAGCTCGCTTTATCGAGAAAGTTCCCTCGACTTGGCGTGCGATACAAGCGAATGAAACTTGTGAAGCATTTCCTTATAGCGTGATGGCGTGCGATCCGTGCTCGATCATTGAGGATTAGAAAAAAAAAACCTTCGTTCCCCGTGCACGTTTCTAAATTCCCTCCGTATGCACTTACGTCTGGAGGCTTACAGGGACCATCCACCAATCGTATATTCCTCAAGGGCAATTTTGTCAAACTCCACGACGACGATGACGACTCCATGGTGGAAGTAATCATAGTACAGGGATGTATGTAATTCCTTGCTCCCGCCGATTCACGTGAACTTTCCAACTTGATAAATACAGGGAGGAGGATTGATAAGAAGACTCGGAACTCGGAATATCGTATTAATGTATACAAGTCTGCATTACGCGTCCCTGCATATATATATATTCGAGAATAATACACAGCTGAGAGAAAGTACTCCGTTGTCGCGAGCACTTGCATTTGAATATCGAAATGCGCCTGAACAAACTTCTCAATGATGACGGTTCTGAAAATTTCATACCCATGAAAATGCATACATGTACAGTCACACATGCGGAAAATCACATACTTCAGTAAGGGCGAAGGTCCGTTCTGACGTTCATTTTACGTTTGCAATGCTTACAACAACAAAAACAACAACGACAATCAAGGGGGGAGATACCTTTAGGCGAGGAAAACGGTGCTGATTTTCATTATTTTTTTTTAAAGGAAAGATTTCTGAATTATTTTTGAGACTTAAGGTATGTTTTATTACTACTTTTGGCTGTTACATGGTATTTAAAAAAATGATTAATCTTTAAAAATGGCGGAGGTGTGGCACGGGGTCTTCTCACTTTAGACGCTAAAGAAGGCTATTTTCGTGATTTTTTTTTGATAGGTTTATATTATAGATACAGATATAGAAGTTGTTACACTCAATAAACACACTTTCGCAATTAATTTAAACAAAAAATATTTATTTCAAGTGACTATTTATAGAAAAAAAGGTAGTTAGAAAGATGTCCTAAAAAATTGTAGGTCTGTGCGGTTGATGAAATCTCGAAGACGGATCATCCGAAACAAAAAAATCAAACGGCTTTAGATTCAGTATGTTAATGGCTATAGCGCATATCATACGATTTTTGATATATGCAAAAATAACAAAATGGCGGACATCTTTGGAAAAAACGTATTTTTGTCACCGTTTTTGGCAAAAAAAAATAGTAGATAACACATTTTTTTTAAATCCTCGATTTGCGCTATAGCTATAGTTGTAAAGAATATGTGGTTTTAATATCATACGGATCGGTTCAGTAGCTTCGAAGATTTTATCAACAAGCCGTCCAAAAACGTTGTTTCTAGAATAGGGCCATTAACGTTGGTTTGGGTTATATAAATATATTTAAAAAAATTTTAATGTATTTTGAAAGTGTATTTATTAAGTGTAACAACTTTTGTATTAATATCTATAATATAAACCTATCAAAAAAATGCATAAAAGTAGCCACTTTTAGCGTTAAAAGTGAGAAGACCCCTTGATCGGGTTGCGGCGGATGTTGTCAGACGGCGTGATACGTAGCGTTGGTGGAATTAATCTAAAAAAAAACCAACGAAGATTTTTCTTTCATCAATACTCATACACAGAATATAAACCAAGAAAAAGTGAGGAATGTTGAAAATCGATGAAATGGTATGCTTCGAAACAAAAAGATCGAAT
The DNA here is from genome assembly GCA_963210295.1 of Ophion ellenae. NCBI lineage: Eukaryota > Metazoa > Arthropoda > Insecta > Hymenoptera > Ichneumonidae > Ophion > Ophion ellenae. The sequence goes on along the minus strand of OY723386.1, from coordinate 59,954,057 downwards.
TTTGCGATAAAAAGGCTACATTTTGCAAAAAAAAATACTAAAAAAAATTCAACAATAAGGGTCATGTTTTAGACAATAAGTTTAGAAAGATTTATACTAAATTTCATCAAAATCGGTCGATTCGTTTTTTAGCTATACGTCACACCAGTTTTGAAGATGCAGTTTAGAAAACCGTGCCATACCAACGCCATTTTTTATTTATTTAGAAGTTAAAAAAACACCACGGCACACCTAAAAGTAGAACTAAAACATACCCTACGTTTCGGAAATTGTGAAAAAATCTTTCCATTAAAAATAATCATGAATATCAGCAAATTTTTATTTTTTTACATTTACAACATATTTTTATTTTTTTACACAAAGTCAGGAAGGGCTTTAAGAATAACGTTAATAAATTTCCGTTCAAAAAATTAAAAAATGGCGTCATTATGCACATTGCCGCGGAGGCCCTCCGCACGATGCGCGGTCATTGTCCCAGTTGTTACCCGGTGATGTCACATCTGAATAAAAAAATCGCCTCATTCATGAGTAGTGTCGCTACAATGTAGCGTAGCGGTTTTTTTTCGACCATTAAAAAAACTATGGTGAGCCGAAGAAAAAAATTTGTATTTTTCACCGAAATCATTCGACCATTAATATCGAATTTAATAATTCGATATCGAATTTAATTTAATAATTCGAATATTATTTTATTTAATAATTCGAATTATTGAATTCGACCATAATTTTTTTAATGGTCGAAAAAAGCCACTACGCTACATTGTAGCGACACTACTCACGAATGAGCTGTTTTTTTTTCAGATGTGACATGACCGGGTAACAGCTGGGACAACGACCGCGCGTATCGTGCGGAGGGCCTCCGCGACAATGTGCATAACGGCCCCATTTTTTTATTTTTTTGAACAGAAATTTATTAACGTTATTCTTAAAGCCCTTTCTGACGCTGTGTAAAAAAATAAGAATATTCCGGCCCATACTTTCGAGTTTATTATATTTTACTTTTAAATATACCCATTTTTCGATCGGCCAAGGTGGCCAGACGCCTTAAAGGTTTCTTCCCCCTTATATGAGGGCAAAGGTCCGTTCTGACTTTTATTTTACGTTTGCAATGCTTGTAATAACAATAACAACAATGACAATGAGGACGAAGAGGCCTCTACAACAAATCTACAATTTGTAGAGGCAATCTCTTTTGTTTTATTTCCAAAATTGATTGCTGCCATATTTATTTTAGTTTGCTCTTCTGTTAAAAATTGGGTTGACACAATACTATAATGATAATAATAACAATATCCATAATAATAATAATACCTTTTATAATATTCATTAAATAATAATAATAATGCGAATAATAATGTTCATAATATTACTGAAATAGTAAAATAGTAGTAATGTAATGATGAGACTCTTCATAATATGAATCAAATTATAATGATAATGATAATACTGTTCGTAATATTAATGAAATAATAATAATGGTAATACTGTTCATACTATCGATGAAATAATAATAATGATAATACTTTTCATAATATTAATGAAATACTAACAATGATGATAATACTCTTCATTATTGTTCATATCATAATCATTCATTATGACATGAACGAAATAATAATAATGATAATATTATAACTATGCTTACTTATAACAATAATGACACGTTCTACAACAGTAACAATAATAATACTGATGATCAATTAGTAATAATAATAGTGCTAATTATTAGTATTGCCGTTATTATTAGCGTTGTTGATGTTATTGTCATTGTTGTAGTTAGAAACAACAACAATAAAAATGATAATAACAATAGTGTTGCACCAAGGCGATATTCGATAGCGCGGATAAAATATACACATTTCCATCATCATCGTCAGCCACAGCTGATATTCAAATCGACGTGAGGTACGATGACGGGTAATTTTTTCGAAAAACATAAATAACTTGTGAAACTTTTTCTTATAATGTTATTATTCTTTTATATA
>OY723386.1:59868286-59951872 GCA_963210295.1 Ophion ellenae | reverse complement strand
GACAGTAGGTTGCTTTTGTGACGTAAACACCCACTCAGAAGGGATCTGTCGAAATTGAACCCTTGAGGGGAGAAAAATGGTGGCGAAGTTTTTATGAAAATTTAAAAAAATGTCGTCGGATTTACTTGCAATTTGGTACTCGTACTTCTTGACACAATTAATGAGACACGTATTTCAGCGTTTTTAGAAATTCAACTCCTAAGGGGAAAAAGAGGGTGGCAAAGTTTGTATGTAAAATTTAAAAAATCTGGTTAGAACATTTACTTGAAACTTAGTATTAAAGCTCTTCGACACAATTAAAATAACACGTATTTGAGCGTTTTTCGAAATTCAACCCCTAAACGAAAGGCGGGTGGCAAAGTTTGTACGGAAAATTAACCACGTTTTGTCAAACGTTAAAAAACATTATCATGGTCAATAAAGACCAACCAAATTTCAATATTCTATGTATGTAATATTTTTTGCATAAACAAAGTCGAAAGATCGAACATTTGTTGGTCCAACAAAGTAGAAACCTTCCTTAAGGGGACCCTACTAACACCTATGAACATTCCGTCGACCGTAGAAGACCTACATTATGGGCCTGGTATCGATGATTCCATGAAAGTTGACAAATTTCATGATTTATTCATTCCTAAATTTTCAAACGCATTTTTCTCAAAACCACGTTTTTCAAATTGGTACCAAACATTTCTCGAAAACCAATGAACCGATTGCCTTGAGGTTTTTTGTAGTTATTCTATACACCATTATCTATCTAGTACTTGTCATAGGATTTTTTTTCCGTTACTTAGTTTTTGTTTTATAGGCAAAATAATAACTAATTTTTGGCCCAAAAATCACTATTTATGTTCAAACGTCCGCCATTTTGTCATAAATCGATATTTTCAAAATCGGCTATGACAAGTACTAGATTATAGTATCTAATTTAATAATCTTTTTGGTTTTTTTTCAGATGATTTTTGAAGAAACGCCAGTGGGTACCGTATACGCAGATTTTTTTACGACGCTCCAAGGATCATATAATATCCTTGTATATTTTCGATATGTTTAAATACAGCAAATTAAACATATTTTTTAATGTATATACTTTTAGATAATTAAAACCCCAATCCGAAATTTCAAATAGTTTTCTTTGAAAAAATTCACAAAAATTACCTTTTTTCCGGCTCCTAGGTGTACATCTCCCCTTAATTGCTTGCATTTTATTTGCTCGTTTTTCACTATGAAAATGCCTCAGCGATTTTTATGATGCTTCGAAGTTCTACATTAGAAGTCTGCGGAAAATGATATTGTGTATGACAATTAAAATGAGGAAATGAAAATATAAAAAACAATTTTCGTACTCCCATATTTTTTGGCGCATTTGGGCTACAAAAGTCACGAAAATATTTTTTGAGAATTCCCGTGGAATATTTATAATCACAAGCCAAAAAAACGATTTTCGATAATAGTAAAAAGTAACAAATGAAAAAATGAAGAAGAATATTCGTTGCATTCCAACGATGCAAACTTCAACACCATTTGTATCAATGCCTATCCGAATCCCCCCGTGTATGATCTACGAACTTTTTTAATTTTCGTGAAAAAAGCATTCTTCATTTTTTTTTTTCGATTTTTCCTGTATTACAAGTTTTTATTTTATTTCTCTTTCGTATATGTACTTTTCTCTTAGAAGTTTTCCAAAGCAATTGGGGGTCATTGAGACTAGTATAATCGTTCCTATTTATCATTCGAACTTTAGTGTCTGATAATCTCAAACCGATTTTTTAAAACTTATTATCAAAATCTCACGCATTTATGTTAGTGCTCAGTTGGTAAATTATTTATTGTTTAACAGTACACCGCATAACGTTATCACAGGTAAAAAAATCGCGAGGAAAGTACATACACAAAAGATAAAAATAAACAAATGCTTCTTTTTTGAAAACTAACAAACATCGTAGAACATACATGGGGATGCTTCGGGTAGGTATTGATGTGAGGCATCTATATTTTCCTTTTGGACGCCACTTTTCGGGCCACACTGTATTTACATATTATGATAATAGTTTTGGGCAATAATTCGCCCATATTGGGTATATATATACATATATTATTCTACCATATATATATATGGTAGAAAATCAAGTCAAAAAAGGAGAAGGAGAATAGTGCGGATAGAAGTATATCTTCTATACAAATCAAACAGTTCCGTGACTGCCTGACTGACTGACTAAATAACTGACTGAAATATAGACAACGCACAGCCTAAGCCGCTGAAAACAGAAACATGAAATTGGGAAAATATGTTCCTAAGAAGGTGCAGAGGTGCACTAAAAAGTTTTTTTTCGAAAATTAACTTTTAAGGGGGTGACGTGTGGTGTAGAAGTTTGTATGGAAAATTGTATTCCTTGCGAGCATTAATATTATATATGTCATGTATATTTTTTGTAATATACAATATATATATATACACAAAAATATTTTTCACACAATATATGTTGTCCAAAAAATCATCGCACCCCGCCAAAATAAACCATCCCATCAATAATTCCGGGCGAACAAATTTGCAGAAAAATACGGCGAAAAAAAAACTCATGAAAAGTATTTTTCATTACAATCGACATTACTACGACAAAAAAATAGTTTTTGCCACTTTACATTCTTCTGTACCAACCAAAAATCCAATGATAAGCCCGCGTCCGCAAAATTCATTCTCATGAGATTTTTTCGTATACATGGTTTTTCGTTCCGCCAGCATTGGATCCCTGTTTGCGTTTCAACTGGAATCACTTCGTTGAATCGGACGATTGCACACGAAAGTGGTCCGGGGCTATTCGACCGTATACCACATATTCGATGCATTTCTTCCTATATATATATTTACATACTGTCGATAGGTTCAACCATGTCCTACTATATGCTGCAATTTCAGTTTAGTAAAAATCCCACGGTTTTTGAGATTTTGGGCTTTTTGTTATTAAAAAAAACATCTGCTTTTGGTTTTTTGCATGGCATTTCTACGTTATGGCAAACGATATGGATCGACAATAACTGAGCAACTTTTTTAAGTATTTGGCACGATATGCGTAGTCCTTTTTTTGACCCCGCATGCTATCAAAGTCAGATGTTCGAATTGGTTTGTATGAAAATTCTGCATAGAGTCTTTTTTCGCAAAGTTTCCTTTAAATTTAAGGTTAAAAGAAGACTTTTCTAGATATAAATACACAGGGTTCCCCAGAACTGGATGCGTTCCCTGAAATGATGGGTTAGGGGTGAAATTGTGAGTCGATTGATATAAGCATGTGTGGGTCTCAGATCAACCCGTGAATTATTATCAATTTTTAAAGGCGGGCGGATCTGATTGGCCCGCGTTTAAAAATTAATAATAATTCAGGGCTTGATCTGAGACCCACACATGCTTATATCAATCGACTCAGAATTTCACCCCCAATCCCCCATTTCAGGGAACGCATTCAGTTCTGGGACACCCTGTGTATATATATTTATATATATGCGTGAGGATGCACTGAGTGAGATAGACGCGAGTATGTGCCTCTATATGTAGTCGAGACACCGTGAGTCCTTTACGCGAGTGCCATTGACTGATACATTTCTAGTTTTAACGATGATCCCAGCAATAACTCGGGGCTTAAGTATTACGCACATGTGTGTGTGTATAGATTATATATATATATACGTATATATACATATACGTGGTAGTGACGGTACATTGGTGTGAGTTGTGGCCCAGCGTGTATCGCCATCACCAATCATTGGTTATGTCCCCGCTAATTAACTAATGTTCTTCTCTATGCAAATTACCCTTTCGATCGCTTGAGAGCCAGTGCCGTTCCGATTATCGTTCATGTGCGCTCTATACGCACGCATATGCCTCCCCCCGGCAATAGGCTATATATGTGTATGTATGTGTTCGGTAGATTATTGAAGCCGTGTATGTGCTTGGATGATCCGAATTCGCGTTCCCAATTACAGAATACAGTTCTTCGATGTAACGTTTATCGAGTCAAGTTTTTCTCGGGTTGGAAGTCTTAAACATTACTGCCCGACCATGCAATGGGTTGAACAATTATTCGTACAATTCAGTTGTTTTTTATGTGTTTTTTTGTGATTTTCTTTAATATACATGTTTTGATTGATATTGACATGGAGTATTTGCGTTTGAAAGTGACTTATGATATTTAGTTTGCGTGTATGTCAGGGGTGGATTTTAGGATTATGTCGTATTAAGGGATGTGTAGCAAGGTTATTTTGAAAAACGCGTTTTCTATGCGTTGAAGATAAAAACGTTTTTTGTGCTGTTGAAAAGTCGATTTTTTGTATGGTTCGATACATACTGATAATCATGTCACTAGAAAAAAACGAATTCACAATTTTTCGTGATGTTGAAGCTTGCATAGTTGGAATGCAAGGTAAGGTAATTTTTCTTCTGTTGCTCATGTTTTTTTCCGCTGTTTTAGGGTATCAATATTATTCAAACAGTTTTTCTTATATTCACTATAAATCCGCGCCCTTAATCTTAAAAAATGTATAGATCATGATGGAATGATGAAGAAGAAAAGTACAAAAGAACTTTCGTTGCATTCCAACGATGCGAGATTTAACGCCATACTGTTTTTTAATTTTGAGAATGACGATAGTGGCAAGTTGTAGGAAAAAATAGATTATCAACATAAAAAACAACTTTGATAATTTTTAATCAACAAATGAATAGATATATTTTAAAAATTATCCGGTCATACGATAGAAAATGTTATAGACTATGCTCTGTGGGAGTTCGAAGTGAATCGGACGAATAGATTTTGAGATATGACCAACACCGTTTCATAAAACGTCGTTTCGAGAATGGGGCAAAAGAAGAAGGGTAAATCTCAGCGGGGTGGTTCAGCGTAGCGCCAAATATAGATTGTTTATTTGGGATTTGAGAACGAGGTATGTTTCTAAGCGTACATTGAACGTATTTCGCGCTCATTTTTATTTAAAAATAAATAAAATCGGATCGATAACTCGACGATGGTTGGTCTGAAAAATCGAAATAAAAAAGTTTTATAATCTATGTAATTGTAGTTCTCGTTGTAAGTAGCCGTTTTTCTAATAAAAAAAATCTCGAAATGGGGGGTGCTTAAAAAATGTAAGCTTGTAATTTTTAGTTATATTCGGAGGCTTAAGAAATACCAAATAAAACAAACCGCTACGTACAACTATATCTACTGCAATTACGAAAAATTTGGTTTTGTAAAATAAAAAATTGGACAATTACAGCTAGAGTTATGATTCCGGCCAGGTCGAAAAATGTCGTTTCGGGAAAAACGCGATTGAAAGTTTCAGTATACGTAAATCGTTGTGCTACCCCCCTCACTAAATCAATATTTCAATATTTCAACCTGAAAATATTTTCACACATTCTTGAGAAAATGCAAAAAATATTCTTGAGTAAATGCAATTCTTTGAAAAAATGCAAAAAAAAATCAATTTTTTTATCCGCGGCAGTGGTATTCCGCTTTAAAGTTAAGATCCTAGGCTATAAAGGTACCTAATCAAAAATTGTATCGTTCAAATTTCGAGCTTCCGCAGCCGCGTTAAGGGACCATGAGAGCGTAACGGGTCCAAAAATAGCTGATTTTCGCGGTTTTTTTTTAATTCTCACGCTATCAGTCTGATTTTTTTATCTCATAGTAAAGCACTCATGAAGAACAGAAAATACATTTTTCGAACAGTTGAAAATGTCTTCGAAAAAAAGGAGTCCTCACGGTGTACACGGTTGTGGCCGTAAATACTATCTGAAACAAAATTTGTAAAAAGATTATTAATCAGTACGAAAGCCGCTATCTAGCTATAGAGTTTAAAAAAATCAAAATTGACAAAATGGCGGCATTTCGAACAAAAAGTATAAAATTTAGCATATTTTTCGACAGTTTTTCGTGAAAAAGATATAAAGATTTCAAAAAAGCTTCCATAGCAAGATAAAGAATGACGTGAAGAATGATGTGTCGAAATTTGAGCCGGATAGCTTGAAAACTGTTCCTTTGAGAGTGTACACCGTTTTGAAAAACGAAATTACGAGAAAAAAACGCGGCGGTCCGCGCCAGGTCTAACGCAGCTGGTCGAATCCCCTTGTCTGAGAAAGGCTGTAGCGACCGGAATAATTTGAATTTAGCATAAAAAATTAAACAGCATGCTTATAACCTTCTATGCTATGTGATAAGGCAACAAAAAATCGATTTTTTGAACATACACTGTGATTATCCCTTAAGGGGTGTTCTCACTTTAGACGCTAAAAAGGCTATTTTCATGAGTTTTTTTGATAGGTTTATATTATAGATATTGATATAAAAATTGTTGAACTCAATTAATCCACTTTCGAATTACATACAATTAAAAAAAAATGCATTTATGTAACCCAAACAAACTTTAAACGCGTTTTTCTCGAAACAACGTTTTTCGACGGGTTGTTGATCAAATCTTCCAAACTACTAAACCGATCCTTATGAACCACATATTCTTCACAACAATAGCGCATATCAAGGATTTTTTTAAATTTTGATATTTACTATTTTTTTGCCAAAAACGGTTAAAAAACACTTTTTTTTTGTTTTTTCGAAATACGTCCGCCATTTTGTTATTTTTGCATATATCAAAAATCGTATGATATGCGCTATAGCCATTGACATACTGAATCTAAAACCGTTCGATTTTTTTTGTTTCGGATCATCAGTGACTTAAAAAAATAACATTTAAAAAAAATGTTTTTCGAAAATGTATTTATTATGTGTAACAACTTTTATATCAATATCTATAATATAAACCTATTTAAAAAATCATGAGAATATCCTTTTCCAGAATCTCACGTAAGAAGACCCCTTAATATCAGCCGGAAAACGCGACGGTGTGAACAGGCGTTAGCATTATACGATATCACTAAAACGAGTCATCAAACGGAATCATTTGCAAAAATCTTTTTGGAAAACTCTCATCAGACAATACCTTTCGTACCCACTGTACACGTCACTCGCGCCCTCATCGGCCGGCTTCATTTAATTTTGCCCTATCGACCCTGCCACCTCGCAGACACGATCAATTTTTTTTCTTCATTTTTTCCGCAAATTTAATTTCCGTAATGACCGTGCGTGGATTCGCATGCGAAATGCGTGGAAAGTAGGCGGTTATCAGCGGTCGTTCAAGGGCCGTAAGTACAAGTACGTACGTGCAAGTACAAGGGCATGCGTGGCTGGTGGGTGCAACGTGGCAAAGGGCATCCTCCGTTTCGCGGCGGGCTAAGTGACGCGCGACACGCACTGACCTCCGTCAACGTCGTGACGTCGCCGAGGTGTAACGGCGACGTAGGAGCCGCGACGACGTGGTCAACGTTGCGTATACCGGAGATTAGCCCGCCTTCGCTGGGCGAAAAGCCGAGCGCGCTTATATACTAGAGCGAGAAGGGCAAGGGTGATCCGAAGGTTTGACAGAGACGAAAGTGCACTCACGGAAATTAGATCGCTTTCAATTAGTTGCAAAGGGGAATAATTAACGCGTGTATACGTGTGCGCGCGCGTGGTATAATAATGCGTGATGTCTATACGTTAACGCTCATTTTAATGATAAAAATTCAACATTGTTTACAAGATCCAACATCCAACAAAACAAGATCCAACAAGATCCAACATCCAACAAAACAAGATCCAACAAAAATCCAACATTGTTTACAAGAAAATCCAACATTGTTTACAAGATCGACTGTAAAGATTGCAACGCCACATATATTGGCCAAACTAAAAGATACCTCGAAACCCGATTAAAAGAACACAAAAAATAGCATAAAACATACTACGGAAATACACACAGCTTTAGCGCAACATGCTATAGAACAAAAACATGACTTCCAATTTGATAATGCAAAAATACTAAACAATCAAAGTTGGCTCAAAAAAAGACTTATCCTGGAAATGATACAAATTAAAGCACACCCTAACGCCATAAATTTTAGAACAGACATACAAAAACTTAGCTCAATCTACAATTCCATAATATAACTATCGACACAATCTAATGTATTTTACCTCACATAACAATTTTGAAATTATTGACACTATAAACTAATATATTGACATGATAAGCTAACTTTAAGGACATTACAAACTAATTTTAAATACCCCTAACTTGGCGCACCTAATTTATTTTTATTGACACGTCACTGCCTTTTTCTCGAACCTTCGTCCGCTACACAATCTCAACATGTAACGAACCAAATTGTAAATTTCGAGTTTTTGCTCATTTTGGAAAGAAAACAAATTCTTAAGATCTCACCCGATAGGTAATTACCATAGTCTTTCTATTCCTCACTAAAACTTTTCTCAGATCAAAAAAAATTTTTTTTTCTTTTTTATACCTAAATTTTCAATAATAAAACATAAAAATTACTTATAATTATCTATCCGTTACAGAATGAAAAATCGCTGACAAACGATAATAACTCTATCTATAGAGCGTCTTCCCACAAATGACCAAACACATCATTTATGGAAATAAATTATGTTTTTGGTCACAACATCTTTCCAAATATGTGTAAAAAAACCTGAAATACCACAACCTCGAGGTTAGTTAACTATCATTTTTCATTTCTGTATATCTCCATAACGTAAAAACCCTCGCTCTCACACATCGTACATTTCACACACCTATACATATACATAACAATAAACAACGCAATAGAAGAAATCATCCATACTACATTTATATAGTTATAATTAAAACAGAACTAACATGATTTTTACACACAATAACATAACATTTAGGTAACTAAACCATAACACACAACGCTCACATATATGACTTTTTCAAACTTGATTGTTAAAAACTGTGTATTATTATTTATACAGATAAAATATATATTCTGAAGAGGACTTTTGAATATATTCTGAAGAGGATTTTTGGCCAAATGGCGCTCTTCTAAAGTGGAAAGTTAAAAATTTGCCTAAAAAATCGTCAGATAATTGTTGATAACAAATGAACTATGTAATACAAACAAAAATCCTACGTACTTCCATAGACAATGTATTTTTCAAGATATATTCAACATTTCAAGTGAATCGGTTGAAAATTGTCTGAGTTATGTTTCCGGCCACCTTAAAAAATGCAGTTTTGAGATAAACGCGTTTGAAGTTCAGAAGGAGCTCGCTGCGGACCAGGCGGCCTTGTACTAAAATTCGAAAACCGAGGACTTAGAGATTTTTCCCGGCCATAATCTTTTGGGACATCATTTTTGAGGTCCTAGGGGATCATTAAAAAAATCGATTTTTCGAAAATTCTAGAGTGGCCTAACCCCTTAAATCAAATACACAAATACACACTTGAATAATAATTCAGGTTGTTTCATCATCGAACTAGATTGCGACCAAGGTTCATAAAAATCAATCTCATTTCCATGGAAACGTGAATCCGGATGTTTTGAGTCCTGAATAAAATTGACAAGGACTCTCTGGTCGTCCGGAAATAGTGTGAAAACTTTTGTCCCGATAGCGTCGCGGTGCTCCCGGTGCACTTCTTTCCGGTCTCTCGGGCTCGACATTTCGCGCCTTCGCAGATGAGACGGTCTGGCTGGCACCGATGCGACCGTTTCGCTTTCTACTTACCTCCCCCCCCTTTCCGTCTTTCCGCCACTCGTTCTTTCTCTCTTTGGTCCATGGACTGGCGAGATTTGGTCGGCACGATATACGTATTCATGTATAACGATAAAATTCCAGCTACGACGAATTTGAATCGTCGTATTATTCAAAGTACGCGCGTTTTCTCGCGCTTCCAGCTATTCCATGCGCTCTGCCTCGCACGTACCTACATAGGAGACCGAACATCGCCTAATTTTTCATTTCTATTTTTTTTGTTGCCATTTTCTCTCCCTCCTTGCGTTTCAACGAACCGCGAGCACTTGGGAACAAATAGTCCGTTGTTTTCGAAGTGCATTTCCGGTGAAGCATCGTATACCTCTTTGCACGTCGGCAATCGACTGATTCATTGTGCATTCATGAATGATCAGAACACAGGTGGACCAATGGCACGATCTGAAGAAACGTATAACGCTGGGAATGCCCCCTTAAGGCGCGATATACATTTACAACGATCGGAAAATAAATTTCTTTTTTTTTCTTCAAACTATAGAACTATGTGTGGAACATTTCACGCCATTTCAGCTAGCACGTGACCCTGACCATTTTGGGTTTTCCTCATTTTTTTTTGTAAAATTGTACCCCATGAAAGGAATATCCACACCAATTTTTTTTATCTCTTCTCTTTTGGGAGTTATAATTTTCCAAAAAATGTCGAATTCAGAAGTTTTGGAAACGTTCACACGCTGATAACTCCTGAACAAATAAAAGATAAATCGTTTCAGGCCTGTGGAAGCCGAATTGGAAATTATAACATCATTAATAGCATTATTGGACACTGAAATGATAAAAGAGGTTTTAAAAAAATTTGATTCATTAGAAAAAAATAGAAGGCAAAATGAGCCCACGATGAGACTAGTCTTAAACATCATAGGATGGTTCACTCTATTTTAGAGGATTTTTTGAAAAAAATAAAGAAGGCAATCATCTTTTTAAAAAATAGTTTTCACTTTAGAAGCAAAAAAAAACGTTGACATTGATGATTAATAATTTTTTACAGATTTTTTGACGAAAGTGTGCTTCAAAATGAAAATAAAATTATACAATGCCATTTGTCGATATCTCAATTAGTTTAGGAGTTATCAGCGTTCAAACGTTTCCAAACCTTCTGAAACCGACATTTTTTGGAAAATTATAACTCCTAAAAGAGAAGAGATAAAAATCTAAAAGTTGGTGTGGATATTCCTTTCATGGGGTACAATTTTACAAAAAAAAAACAGCAGGATACTTTTCGAAAATCCTGGCCATACCAAAAAGCGCATATCAGAAGTGCTTCGAGGATTGAAAGAAGCGCTGGCACAAGTGTATTATATCTGAAGGGGACAAAATAGATATTGATGAATAAATAAATATTTTTCGAGAAAAATAAAAGGTCACCTTATTTTTTGAACAAACCTCGTATACAGGCTGTCCTGTGATGAATGGAAAATCCTGAAACTGTCGATGGCTCAGATCATATCCTACTATATGCTGGAATGTCAGTTTAGTAAATGTCCCACGGTTTTCGAGATAAAAATCATCAGCTTTTTTTCGCATGCAATTTCTACAAATGATAACTTCTTTGACCCGGTTTTTCCAAATACTCTTGGTTATTTGTTTTACCTAGAAGAGTCTTCTTTTTAGCCTCAAATGTCAAGGAAACTTTCCGAAAAAAGATCTTATGCAGAATTTTCATACCAATCAATCCGAACGTCTGACTTAAAAGCCTGCGGTGTAAAAAAATGTACTACGCATATTGTGCCAATTATTTTTAAAAATTTCTTGGTTATTGTCGATTCGTATCATTTGTAGAAATGGCATGCGAAAAACCAAAAGCAGATGAGTTTTTAAAAAAATAACATAAAGCCCAAAATCTAAAAACCGTGGGACTTTGACTAAACTGAAATTTCAACATATCGAAAGACATGATCTGACCTATCGACAGTTGCGGATTATCCATTCATGACAGGCCACTCTGTACGTACACACACGACAATCACGTAATTGGTCCCAAAGCCTAAAATTTTCAGAAAATTGGTTTGGCGTTTCTGCTGAATAACGATCTCTCTTAACGCAAATTGTGTACAATCGTCTCGATGAAAATTATACTAATATACGGTTTCTTCATAATATTGTGTCTGGTAAACGCTAAAATGTACACGTACATCCCGAGATTAATATTACATACAGATCTGGAAATACATACATACATACGTACATATATATATATATATATATATATATATATATATATATATATATATATATATATATATATATATATATATATATATATATATATATATACATATATATATATATATACATATATATACACACACACACACACACACACATCTACCTTCATACTCCACGAAATAATTTAATACGTCGCGAGAAAACCTACACATTACGGGCCTTATCGTTACCCCCTTCCAAACCGCTCCTTCAACCCCACTCGTGTGTGTTATGATATTATTTTTTCTTCATCCCCCCCCCCCCCTCCCCCGTCGTCCAACCGGCGTTCTCTCGTCGTCGTTTACGTAATCGTTTTGGTTTTTTGCGACCCTAGTCTATAATCTACCCCGCCCGATTATTTTCTAGGAAGAGGACTTGTCTCGCTATTCCATTGGAACACACTCCGTGACGATCCTTATTCCACATTTATATATGTATAACGAGAAGCAGCACCGAGGGGTTGGCCGACAGGCGGGTACGAGAGAGGGTGATATTAGCCACTTTTGTTTATATATATATATATGTATATATGAATTACGCGATAGTCGATCTCCCGTCCGCTCGTGCAACGCCGAGACCCCTTAACCCTCTCGGTTGAGAAAAAGGAGTAAAAAAGACGAGAGAAACAAGGAAAAATGAATAAATAAAGAGAAACGTCAAAGAGGAAGCACGGAAGGAGAAATCCACAAACGAGCCAGGCAACCGTTGTATTATTTTCATTATTACTATTATCCAACGGCGACAGTGGTGCGCAAGTTGAAGTCAAAGTTTTATGTGTTTTAATCAGAAAAAGCCGCTGTCACAGGGTTTCCCTCCCTCACTCTTTCTCTCTCTTGCGGGCTCTCTCTCTCTCTCTCTCTTGCTGGCTCTCTATCTCTTCTATTCTCATATCCACGAGAGAGAGTTCATTTGCGCTAATGAAATCAGCGTTATCTCTCGCGGACCTTCGTCGTACTGCGAGAACGACCACGCGACGGTGTACAATGCTCAGCTGTTATTATCGTCCGCAGCAGCAGCAGCCTCGTTTCTTCGTTCCAAAATTCTGCAGAATTTTGGCGATGAAGAGTATTTTTTCCTGGTATCGATAATGAGGGGAAAATAACGAGAGCTGGAGGACACCTTTGTTATACGTTTTGCACTTATACGTTTTTATCATTTATACGTCAAATTTCTCTAGCCCCGGCAGATTCCGTTCATAAAGGTCGTCATTAAGTTTCATTTCTATGTTTTTCACTTATACGTTATTAATTTTATTCCCCAGCGTCGGTTTCGAGGTTCGTTTTTTCTCAGTTATACGTTAATCACACCTGATATTCTCTCGCCGGAGAAAATTTCATGTGACTGCGTTTTGATATTTTGTTCAATGTTCTGATGTTTCGATGTTTTGATGTTTCTGACCTCGACTATGTATGCATGTACAGTGAAAGCTCGTTTATACGTTTTGCACTTATACGTTTTTATCACGTATACGTCAAATTTCTCTAGCCCCGGCAGATTCCGTTCACAAAGATAGTCATAAAGTTTCATTTCTACGTTTTTCGTGCTTATACGTTATTAATTTTATTCCCCAGCATCGGTTTCGAGGTTCGTTTTTTCTCCGTTATACGCTAATCACACGTGATATTATCTCGCCGGAGAAAATTTCATGTGACTGCGTTCTGATGTTTTGATGTTTTGATGTTTTGATGTTTCGATGTTTTGATGTTTCGATGTTTCGATGTTTCGATGTTTCGATGTTTCGATGTTTCGATGTTTCGATGTTTTGATGTTTTGATGTTTCGATGTTTCGATGTTTTGATGTTTCGATGTTTTGATGTTTCGATGTTTTGATGTTTCGATGTTTTGATGTTTCGATGTTTTGATGTTTCGATGTTTTGATGTTTCGATGTTTTGATGTTTCTGACCTTGACTATGTATGCGTGTACAGTGAAAGCTCGTTTATACGTTTTACACTTATACGTTTTTATCACGTATACGTCAAATTTCTCTAGCCCCGGCAGGTTCCGTTCATAAAAATAATAATAAAGTTTCATTTCTACTTTTTTCAGTCATACGTTTTTCGCTCTTATACGTTATCAATTTTATTCCCCAGCGTCGGTTTCGAGGTCCGTTTTTTCTCAGTTTTTCGTTAATCGCACCTGATATTCTCTCACTGGAGAAAATTTTCATGTGAGTGCGTTTCGATATTTTGTTTGATGTTTTGATGTTTTGATGTGTCTGACCTCGGCTATGTATGCATGTACAGTGAAATCTTGTTTGTACGTTTTACACTTATACCTTTTTGTTATTTATACGTTAAATTTCTCTAGTCCCGGCAGATTCCGTTCATAAAGATAGTAATAAAAGAATTTTACGCTTTATGAGAACAAAGATTACACTTCTTGGGTTAGAAATGTGAGGTGAATTTGGAAGATTTGTTTCTAAAGAAAAAATGATTAATTGTAAAAAGTGAAAAAAAAGTTTTCGAAAATGGTAAATTTCAAAGCCCTTGAGCGACCACTAAATATTCATTGGCCTGCCAGAGCTTTTGCACGGTTAATTAAAAAAATATAAAGCGTAAAATTCATGAGTGAGAAGTGGGCAAAAAAAATATCGTTTTTTTAAATGAACATATGAATTTTTGGGAGTCTTAAGCGACCTCTAAATATTTTTTCACGGCTTGCAGCTTTCGCGACAATTGTTTTCCTTTGGAGAAAACTAGTGAGAAAGAGGAAAAAAATAGACCTCAAAATTGCGCCACCCTAACGTACATACATATATATTCATTAGCTTGTTCTGAGACACACACGCACACACACATATGTGCGTGCGTGCGTGCGTGCGTGCGTGCGTGCGTGCGTGCGTGCGTGCGTGCGTGCGTGCGTGCGTGCGTGCGTGCGTGCGTGCGTGCGTGTGTGTGTGCGTGTGTGTGTGCGTGTGTGTGTGTGTGTGTGTGTGTGTGTGTGTGTGTGTGTGTGTGTGTGTGTGTGTGTGTGTGTGTGTGTGTGTGTGTGTGTGTGTGTGTGTGTGTGTGTGTGTGTGTGTGTGTGTGTGTGTGTGTGTGTGTGTGTGTGTGTGTGTGTGTGTGTGTGTGTGTGAACGTTAGGGTGGCGCAATTTTCAACTCTATATATATATATATATATATATATATAATTCGGTCGAACAACTTTATAAAATCGACCAGCAGATTTCATCAACCCCTCTCATCAGTGGACTATCTGTGATCATGCATGATATATCGGTGAGTTTGTTATCCATGGAAATTGCAGGGATCGCAGAACAATATAAATACAGGATGGCTCGAAAAGTAACGTTTAAAAGGAAAACCTAGATGCCTCGTATCAATACCTACCTGAATCAATCCATGTATGTTTCGCGCGTTATCTTTTTAAATTTTCCAGAAAAAGCACTTTTTATTTTTCCCTTTTGACTATGTACATTCCATGATATTTTGTTTACTCGTGTTATCGTCATGAGGTGCACTGTTAAGCAATAAACAAATGACCAACTGAACACTAACGTAAATTTCTTAGCTTTTGCTCAAGATTAAAAACATAAGTTTAAAAAGATCAGTTACTAAAGTATCCATGGTAAAAAAATACTGTCACCAGTCTAAATGACTCCCATTTTTATATGCTACATGAAACCGAAAAAATGGAAAAATAAATTAAAAATGCTTCGTTATCGAAAACTGAGAATGGTAATTCTTTAAACAAGTGACGTTTCCGAAAAATGAGCCTAAAATTTTGTTTTCTCTATTCTCATTTATTCGGTTATAATTGATGATATTCAGTCGGGGGAAGCTAAAATTCACCCCCTCCCCCATAAACGGTTATGGGGTTTTGAAGTTCACACGTGATAAAATAGGGCTATTTTCAACATTTCGACGCCTATATTGGGTTCGTTCGGAAACAACAATTTTTCGGAAATGTTACTTATCTGAAGAATTACCTTAAGAATTATCGTAGAACATACATGAGGGTAATAGAATACGAGGCATCTAGATTTTTCTCTTGGACGTCATTTTTGGCGCTACCCTATATATTAATATAAACGATTTATACTAAAGTATCCTTGGAGGACCGCCCTGCCGAAATTGGGGATTCGTTTGAAAAAAAATTAAGGACCGTCCTCAAAACAGCCAGATGTGCTGATACCCAATATTATATAGATACAACAAGTTGAAAATGTTCATCCCCCATATGTATATATATATATATATATATATATATATATATATATATGGGGGATGAACATTTTCAACTTTATATATATATATATGTGTGTGTGTGTGTGTTGTACATCGTTACAGATAATATACTACGTTATCGTGGGGTCGTATATTTACCGCGGGTAAACGACGAAATAGAGAATTTCCACTGTGTGTCTTTCTCAGAGTTGCCTCACTTATTTTTTTTTTTGCGCAATACCTTTCACCCTGCGAGCATCATCCCTCTCACCAACTTTTCTCCCGATTCCGGTCTTTTTCTGTTTCTCCCTGTCCACTTTATTTCTATTCGCTCCTTTCGCTCCCTTTCCATTTGCCATATACGACGCGGTGTCTCTATACAATATAAAGTACGTATAGGTATTCCATACGTGCGGGTCCTTCGCAACGATGAGGGGGGGAAAAGTAATTGGACTCTGTCACATACCCGTGGCTATTCTTCGTCGAACGACAAGAAAGGTTTTGCTCCTCGCGATCTCTCTCTCTCTCTTTCTCTCTCTCTCTCTCTCTCTCTGTCTTTCTCTCGCCTGCTGGGGTTCCCATTTCTGCTGAGGATTCTCTTCGTCTCGGGACGCGTTTTCTCTCATTGGCCTCCCGATAAATCTTTCCGGAGTGACCTGAAAAAAATAGTGTTCCAGGCACATGTCCAAGAATGAGAGAATGAGGGAGAGAGAGAAAAAGGGGATGTGGACTTCCGTACTCTCACTGCATTCTTGCAGTATATTTATATATGTATAGAAAATACGTGAAAAAAGGAGAGAGGATACGGTACTTCATCCTCCATCCTCTCTCTCTCTCTCTCTCTCGTCTCCTTTTCTTTCTCTCGATCGCCGAGAGAATTGAGAAAATTCCCATTTTCAACAATCCCCGGCCCTTACGGATCAGTGGTCAGCGAATAATCTACCGGATGGCGGCTCTGCGTTAAACTCTCCGTTGTCCGCGGCAAATCGATCTTTTCAATCCGACCGTCCGATAAATTCTCAGTGTTAATACCCCACCTCCCCATATATATACGGGATGTATACAACAAAATCATGTGCGGGGAATTGCAATTGAGTTTAGAATTGTTACGTTACGGGGCAAACGCGTTTTTTTCTTTTCAAAGAATGTTAAGGGGTTAGGCTACTGTGATGACCCGAAAATCAGGGTTATTTGAAGAAATTAATTTCGAACGAATAAGTAAGATGATTGAAAAATCGTTTGAACCTTTATTTGTATGTACACATAGTTGTGTACGAAATTTTATTAAAAAATATTGATAATTAAAGAAATTATAAACAATCTAGTGAAGAACCTTCGAACGTGAGGGGCTTCACGGTGCTTAAGGCGAGAAATCCCTTTAGAATTTTCAAAAAATGGTTTTTTTTTTACATGTTTCGAAAGTATGATACCCAAAGAATATACTGACCAAAGGGAAACTCGAAATATTGAATGTTTGCGGAGTTATCGCATATAGTCTAGAGCGCGGGAACAGCATGCGGTTGGGTAGCGAGTCACATGTTGAAATTTTAAACGCGATTATTTCGAAACTACTTTTTCAAAAAATGCTCGTGTTTCAGCTCAAAAAGTTATCGACCGATTTGGATGAAATTTTGGGAGGTTACTCTCAGTAATATTATCGGAAGGATATACCTAAAGTTTGAAAGGTAGCGTGTGAAGAAATAATTTTTTTGGGGTCAAATATGTCGAAAAAATGGTCGAAAATTCGAACTTTGGAGTAAAAAGGCTCCCAAATTTTCAATTTTGCATTTTTCCATAATTTTTTAGGTGGATTCTTCCCGTTAATATGTCAGTAAACGAATGACACTTATTAAGTCTTTTTCAGATCAACAGAAAAAGAGTGAGAGCTGCAGCACTTTTCGATGTCGCGGAAAACAGGCGTCCGAAGACCCTTAATAACGTCGCCATTTTGTTGGTCATCCCAAATTTTTTTTTTTAACTTGACAGTTATAATAAACTCATGTCCAAATTTGAAAATGATAAGATTATTTTATCCCCCCTAAAAGAATTCCCGACAAATACCTATTTTTCACGCTCCTATAGGGATTTCTCGCCTTAAGGGATCATCACAATGTAATGGGTCGAAAAAAAGCTGATTTTTTTTCGATGGTTAAAACGCTCTGAACAATCTGTTTTTTTAATGTAAAATCAACGCACTCGTGAAAAACAGAAAATAAATTTTGAAACGTTTGTTTTTAATTTTTTTTACTTTTTTTTTTAACCGTTGAAAATATCTTCGAAAAATCTTCGAAATTGACAAAATGGCGGTGGTTTGAAAAAAAGTATCGAATTTAGCCTGTTCTTCGACAGTTTTATGAGTCATATGAAAATATGAAGATTTAAAAAATTCTTCACGCCATTCTTTAATGGCGTGAACAATGTGTGTCAAAATTTAGACGGACAGCTTGAAAACTCTTCCTTTGAGAGTGAACATCGTTTTGAACAACGACATTTCGAGAAAACGCGTTTAAAGATTCGAGTCCAGAATTTTCATATAAATTGTCTACTTACGATCAATCGGCGATGCCAGGTCCATGTTTATAACCGTCTATAATATCGGACAGTGCAAAAAAAATCGATTAAAAAAAAATTACACTGTGATGATCCCTTAATTTTGCTCACCCGGTTGATATGAAAAAAAAACGTGTATGGTTTCTTAAAATAAATTATATTGGCTGATACTTGATCGACCTTTTATTTATCGTGTTTCAGTCTTTTAAAAAATTGAATTACTTTTTCAATATTTCGAGGAAAAATGAGATCATTATTTTCAATAACTAGTGAAAAAAATGTCCAGAAGAAAAACGTCGTTCAAGACCAAACTCCGATTGCACTGAATAAGTGTACCTAATTTCAAGTCAATCCGTTGATTAGATGTCGAGAAATCGTGTACACCGTTTTGAAAAATATAGTTTCGAGAAAAAAGCGTTAAAAGTTTTACCAGCAGTTCTATCGTTGTAATCATAAGTTCACCTTAAATCTGCGATTCCAGCATCATATGTTGGACCTTCCTCTTTGATTTGAGTTGCCGCAAGTGACGAACGAGCGTCGTAATTTTCACAGTGGCCTAACCCCTGTGCTTAAGGCGTTACCCCCACTTGTAGCGCACAAAGGCCTTTTTAATGAATTTTTTAAAAGAAAACTACAAAACTTTTTTAATCGATCAATATACCATCTTAGAGAACACACCTTGAAGAACTTTCAGTAATTTTTTTATCGAAAAATATTACATTGTTTAGTGGCAAATGGCCGTCAATGAAATAATGTTTTTATATACACGGTTTGCGGTGACCAACATTGCGGCGAAGTGGATCATCTGAAAAAAAAATGCGGATGGATTTAGTCAAATATAAGTATAAACTAGTCTTTGATCGAAGGATTAAAAAAATTATTCATTTTTCACAAAATTGCGGACAGTCAAAGTTAATGGTTCGATTTTATCGAAAAAAAAACGGCCGTTTTTTGGCTATAAAAGGGCCATTTTTTTCGAAAAAAAAATCGAACGATTAAAGACTACATTTTTATGTATTAAATAAGCCTGCAAAATTTCAAGAAGATCGGTTCATTAGTGTTCGAGTAATCTTGGTCACCGACTTCAGAAATGCCTTTTTGAGAAAAACGCGTTTACAGTTTCTCTTTCAACGCTCTTTCAATGCGGATTCTTCTCTTTCAACGCTCATATCTCAGTCAATTTTGTTCGGATCGACTTGAAATTTTCAGGACATATTCTCAGATACTTATACTTCAAAAAAATGCAATAAAAAAATCGATTTTTTCAAAATCGCAAGTGGGGTTAACCTCTTAAAAGTGCACATTATTGTTCCTTTTTAAAGCGTGAAACAGGTCGAATTTTCCTATTCTCTTCTAATGAGGGTATTGGAGTGATCAGGATTTTACACATAATTAATACATAGTCTTGCAAAGTTGGAGTTTTTATTTATTGATCAACAATGCAGTTATTGTTTGAATAAAGCGCTGGCATGAAAAGTAAAAAATGTACTCTAAGTATAACAATAAAACTCTCGTATGACCGGATACTCTTTAGAAATATTGACAATTACGAAAATGCCAAGCTTTTGAATAAAAAGTTCATTCTTCGACCAGGAATAAAATAGTTTCAATAATCAATTATTAACAAATAGATGAACATATCAAAAAATCATCCGGTCATACGATATTAAATGTTATAAACTATCTGCTCCGTCCGAATTCGAAGTCTACCAAAAGAATAAATTTTAACATACGTTCTACACCGTTTCATAAAACATAATTTCTCCAAAACCGCAAAAAAGGATAAATCTGGCCCTTCACAAAAATCGTCACAACTCCGTCAATTTTTAAAATTCCTCCAAAATATCTATTGCAAATTAAAATTAAGACCCTACGCTACAAACCAATCCACTGAAAAAATCGTCTTTTCCAAATTTCACGCTCATACAAGGCTTCTTAACAAACCCCAATAATTATCAATATTTGACATGCATACTTTTCCGCCTGTTTGAAAAAATACCGCAGAAAGAACCTCGTCCAAACAGTTTTCCTCCCAGTTTGTAAATCTAACCATTTTGCAGTAATCGCAATCATTTTATCAGCAAGTACTGCTTCTTGTTTTCCTTACTCGTAAATTATGAAGTACCCATTTCCAAATCAAACGATACACGAAAAAAAAGAAAGAGGACAAAATACAGGGGCTACACAGTTCGCATGGGACTCGAGCGATTGCACAGTGCTATTTACTGAAACACAGTGCCCGAAATACAGTGTGCTCAAAGTAAATTATTACAGTTCCTATACTGTCCTCTTTCGACTCGAACCGCTCTACTGTATGTTTTACTGGAACACACAGTACAAAATACAGTGTAGTTTAAAGTAAATTTTGACAGTTCAACACTGTAATATAAATTTGACAAAACTTGTAATTTGACAGTTGGTTAATCTGTATTATATACCATGAATGCGCCAGTTATATCGACAGAGTTTATGTAGACACACAAAAAAAAGTTTATTCATAAAAGAAGTTTGAAAAAAATTTGTAGAAAATATTAAAAAATCCTTTGACCCTTGTGTCCTGGCCACGTGCCTCACCCCACGCGCGAGACAAGTCCTAATTAGACAAGAAATTAAAAAAAAAAAAAACCTTTAAAAAAAAATTCTCTCTTTCCTTATAATTTCTTGAATTCTGTCGCACAAATTTCGATGTCCGTGTCCCATCAACCACGCACTACTAACTGGCAATCCTTCGTGTCCTGGCCTCGTGCCTCACCTCGTGCCTCATTTGCGCACAGTATAAAAATCAGTGACCTCGTTTAAATGTTACTGTTGAATATTTTTACAGAAATCACTGATTTATTCACAATACCAAACTGTAAATAAATCAGTGTAACTGTAAAAATCTCAGAGTGCACAGATTACGTAACGAACTGTCGAAGAGTAAAACTACAGTGTCACACTGTACAATTTAATGAACCACTCTGTACTCAATACAGTGTACACATTGCAGTTTGCGTACAGTATAAAAATCAGTGATCTCATGTAAATTTTACAGTTTAATATTTTTACAGAAATCACTGATGTATTCACAATACCAAACTGTGAATAAATCAGTGTAACTGTAAAAATCTCAGTGTGTACAGGAAAATTCGTCATTTCTGTAGGACAGGATTTACATTACTCTGTTTTACTGTAAAATGAAATATGGCATCCTGTTTTTTATGCGGTTTATACTGTGATTTTCGCTGTTTCTTTTTTTCCGTGTAGCACAACCGGTGTTGTACTCTGTTATGACAGACGGCCATGACGAATCACAAGGCTTCCAACAGTCCAAGGATTCCCCAAAAAGATGTGCAACTAGTACATTTTTCCTTTTTCGCAATCAACAGACTTCATTTCCGACGAATATCCGTGCAAATAAAGACGATCGAAACAATCCTCGTCGTCTGGGGGCTTCCTATTCTTTTTTCGCTGGCCCTCAAACGAGAGCCTGTCGTACACGAGAGCTCCTATAAAATACAGACCGACTATATGGGGATAGAGCCTCGTTATAACGCGATAGGTGAGAGAGAGAGAGAGAGAGAGAGAGAGAGAGAGAGAGAGCACGGTTAACGAGACAGCTACATATATACATATACATACATATAAACGTTGTACATCCTAGCTCCGATGCATTATGATCGCGAGTCACTCGCAAATGGGATTCCGCGTGGAGAGGGTGTTATATTTTATCCAGGGGCCTCTGCAGCTCGTGTATCGCGCTCGCTGCCACCGGTGGTACGTTCGATGCATATTTACGGCAGCGTATCATATTATACCCTACAACACTTGGGGGGGGGGGGGGGGTGTAGCTAATCAGCTGAAGTAGCCCGTTATATACGAATGTTTTAACGGTGGAGTTTGATTTTACTTATTTTTCTACCCCTGCACTCACCCTTCCTGTCTCTTCCCCCTCCCCCGGCGCTGTCGTCTACGGTCTCGTGAAAACGAGGGATAGCGTGCCACGGGATATTAGTCCGGTAATAGCCATTCTCGTGCTCAACTTCGAGACCTCGTGTACACGTAGATATATATGTGTATACACGTTGGCTAACGTCAGAATCGCGTAAAGTCTATGATAAATGTATATTCCGTTGTCATACCTATATCATTCCGCGACTTGACTCATTCGCACGATTATTCACACATACTTTCACCACTTTGATTCTGAAACCCCAACGGTGAACATTAAGCATCCGTTATACTGATATTCTCCATTCGGAATTGCTTACACCTGAGCTTTTTAGTTGATGGTGCTCTATGACGTTTCGCTCTTGCTTGGGAATTTTGCACGCATTTTGAAAGCTGAGAAGTATATTGATATTAATAATTACGAGGATCAATAATTGTGGGGGTTGATAATTATGAGGATTAATGATTAGGGGATTAACGATTATGAGGATTAATAATTATGAGGATTGACGTTCCGTTGACACACTGAGTCATTTTGGATCGGATAAAAATAAGTAAAATGCTCAGTTTCCCAAAAATGAAAATTTTCGATACTTTGTTGCGACAATTTGGTTTTATATTTTTCGGATTTAAACTATGCAGACAAGTTTAGAAGTGTTTCATGATTTAAAAAAAAATAAAAACCGACCGAAGGGTTGTTACCCAGGTAGGGAATAAAAAGGCTGACGATGGAAACAAACTTGTGCGAGCCTTGTTTCACCGAGCCTGAGTGAGACAGACCTGGGCCAGGTTTCATTGCATCGTTTGGAGCAGCCTGGAACCACGACTGGCTGCTTAGCCTAAACTCAGGGTTATTTCAAGCTTTATTCAGCCAGTGAATTTTGAGGCTAAAAAATCAAGGCTGGATGCAGGCTTGTTTCAGGTTGTGATAAAATAAAATAAATTTTAAGTAATATTTTTTCTGTACTTTTATGAAAAAAAAAATTAGCAATAAATTTGTCGGGCGCGAAGGCACGAAAAACGAAAGCGAAGGAGGCAGCTCAGAACATTTAAACATATTCTCTTATCGATATTTATGAGGTACACAAAAAAGTTTTTTTTCTCGTCACATACACATTTCGTATATAATCACTCTCTGGGGTTTGCGTACACTCTGTGTATTACGTGTCCCATAAACAATAAATAAAATAAAGTATTGTGTTTAAAATATTTTATATACATTTTATAACAAATAATATAATGAATAATAAATATATATAATAAATAAAATGAATTCTTTACAAATTTATTAAATTTACCCCAATGTAGAATATAGGAAACTAAAAACAGGCCTCATATAGCCGCGAGAAGATTTTGGGATAAGCTTGGTCATAAATGCTCGTGAAGGCTTCATTAAGGCTCGTTTTGAACCTTGTTGTTTCGTCGTTTCAGGCTTAGTACAGGCTTTTCTACCAGCCTTTGGTCAAGCCTGTGTGCAACAGCCTGAAACCGCGTTATCATTCAGGGGTTCAGCTAGGCCTGAAATCAGGCTGGTGCTCAGCCTGAATTAAAAAATGTGACCCTTGTTTCAGAGCTTGGTGAGCCCTTTTTTCATCGTCAATTCCTACCTGGGTAATAGTAGGTAGATGAAGTATCATCCGTGTCACGTTGACCTGGTGTGTCAAAATCGTGGGCAGAGATAAGTGCGTCACTGGAAGATTAATAATTACGAGGATTAACGATTATAGGGATTAATAAGTTTGAGGATTAATAACTGTGAGAATTAATATGAGGATCCATAATTGTGAGGATCAATAATTGAGACTATTAATGATTGCGAGGCTTAATAGTTACGGGAATGAACAATTGTAGGGATTAATAATTGTGACGAATAATACTTGTAAGGGTTAATAGTTGCGAGGATTAACAATTCTGAGTATTAATAATTATGATAATTGATAATGATGACGATTAATAATTGCGAGGACTAATAATTATAAGGATTAAAAATTTTGACGATTTGTAACTATAAGAATTTGTTATCCCTACCTTCTTGTCACTATCCAAACGAGAAGTTGCGGAGGCTGGGGTCGATAGAAACGTGGGTCAAATGAAACACGTTGAATAACTCGAAGATGGTGTTGATAGCGGTGGGGCCCCAAGGGGGGAAGGAACTGCTTTGCATATCGGAACCTGTCGCTGAGTCCACCCCGCCGCTCCGTGAGCGTCGAACATTTTATGTGCGTCCATCGCTTTTTCGACACAAAAAGTCAGTTTTTTTATTACTCTTATTTTGCGTATTGCTCCAAAACTATTGTTCCTTCTTCAGCGTTGTTGACAATCATCATTACTATGAATATCCTAATGAGTTTATTGTGGTCAGCACCTACCTACAACATTTAGGTTCTTTGTTATTTGATCAATTATTTGAAGCGAGGGTACGGGGGCATTTGAAACAAACGGTTCGGGGTCAATTAAAACGTGTTTTTATTGACCCCGAACCAGGGTTGCGAAATTTGTAATGAAAAAGTAATGCATTATTCATTACTTTTTTAATGGCTAATGAAAAAAATATTCCATTACTCATTACATTATATTTTGTAATGTAAACAATTTTTATTACTCATTACATCACATGCAACGTAATGTGTAATGACAAAACATTTCATGCAATTTTTTTACATTACAAAGTGTAATGTAATGAGTAATGAAAATTATTAATATTACAAAATTTAATGTAATGAGTAATGGAATTTTGTAACATTACAAAATATAAGGTAGTGAGTAATGGAATTCGTTCACATTACTAATGTAATGTAAAAAATCTCCATTACTCATTACAAGGTAATATGGATCATTATTCGTTTCCCATCGGGTCAGGTCGACCCAGTGCAAAAACCGCTGCCCCTAATGGGAAACGAATAATAATCCTCATTACATTGTAATGAGTAATGGAGATTTTTTACATTGCATTGCATTAGCAATGTGAAAAAATTCCATTAGTCATTACCTTATAATTTGCAATGTCAAAAAATTCCATTTCTCATTACATTACATTTTGTAATGTAAAACATTTCCATTACCCATTACATAGGACTTTGTGATGTGAAAAATTCCATTACCTATTACATTGTAATGGGTAATGAAAATATTTCACATCACAAAATGTAATGTCATGAGGAATATACATTTTTTTCATTAAAAATTCCAATGTAATGAGTGATGAAATGTTTTTACATTCCACGATTCAATTCAATGAGTAATGAAAATTTGTTACATTACTAAATTCAATGTAATGAGTAATGGCAATTGTTTGCATTACAAAATGTAATGTAACGAGCAACGGAATTTTTTACATTACTGAATGTAATGCAATGGGTAAAGAATTTTTTTTTTCATTACAAAATGTAAAGTAATGAGTAATGAAAACGTTATTGCATTACAAATAGTAATGCATTATTTGCAACCCTGCCCCGAACAAACATTTTATACGCAAGCAAGTTTTCCAAATCTCGTTTTTTTTTTCTGATGCTAAGAAACCGTCCGAAACTACGAACCGCGGAGACTGCGATCTCGAAAATTATAAGAAGACATATGAAAATGCCAAAAATATGTATAATAATAAAAACATGAAAATGCTAAATAGGGCTAGGAAAAAGAGAAAGTCAACAATGTACACCGATACCCCAAAAAAATAATAAACAAGGAAAGAGACTGAAAAGAATGACCGCAGAAAACAGGCTAAGAGAGTAAAAAATAACCGGGGGGAAAAAATAAAGAAAAAAGCAAGAACAAGAATAAACGTCAAAATGAATAGTTTTCTACAGATGATGAATCTGAAATATACTTCTGTCTAGTTTGCGTGGAAAGTTACGGCCACGGCAGGCCAGAAGAAGGCTGGGTGCAATGTTCTGGGTGTAGGCTGTAGGCACACGAAGCTTGCACAGCAGGCGATCTGATTTATTTGTGCCATAATTGTGAATCCAAATAATGTTTATATTTGAGTGTTTGGACCAATAGGTCTTTGTTGATTTCTCAGAAGTTGATAAATATTAGATAAAAACTTTTAAGAGTGTTGTTTTTGAATAAGTCGATCTCATTGAGTAGCTCGGTAGTTAGAAATACTGTTCTCTGCTCTGACTGATAGTCATTAACAAATAAAAACTTGTGAGTCTGATAAATATTTATATTAGAATTGTCTTTGGACCAACAGGTCATTGTTGATTAGTTTATAAATGTTAGATTGAATTAATATGACAAAATATTAATATACCGTTGATTCATCTCTATGTTGATCTCATTGAGTACCTCGCTAGTAACAAAAACTACTCTCTGACTGATTATCTTTAGTGAATTAAAACTAGATAAGTAAAATAAGATTGAAGCACCTCAATATGCCTTCGGTGACATTAAAGCTGGAATGAAAAGCAATAAAACCGATTATTTTTATTAAAAGTGTATTTTATTCACAACAAACATACTTTATCCCTTCATACACATCATTAACAGTACCTGGATTTAGTAGAAACATCAGTTCAATCAGCTGAAAACACCTGTTTCAACCAACCCCAGGCACCGATTCGATTGACCACGACACAGGTTCAAAAAAAAAGTTTCCCAAGAGTTTCTAAATAGCTTCTACCTAAGTTCAGAAGCAAAATCATCAAATTAGAAGCAAAATCAATACTGCTATCATACAGCCAGATAATCTAGCTATAATCAAAGCCCATTACCATACAGATGAGGTATAAAATGAAATCACACTAAACGATTTAAAAAAAAACGTTTCAATTGATCCCAGCGTCCCCTACCCTTTTTCTGAGATAGGAATCAGAATGCACTGCATACATATGATTTTTTCTTTGTTGAGAAAGCTTTAGAAAAAACCCCGTCCAATATTCCGAAGCTTCGAGATGACGAAACAATGAGAACCCAACTAGTAAAATTGTTTGCGAATGGAGTGCACCATTAACAATAGGGATTATGGCAAAAATATAGATTCAACTTCGCCTCGTCGGGTGGAATAAAATTAACGAATAATTTTCAAAAATTGTACGAGTATTGTTAAAATCTCAGGGATTGCCGTACTGTCCGTCACGCTGGCGATTTCTCTCTCTCTCTCTTTCTCTCTCACACACACACACACACACACACACGCAAAAAAAACACACGCACGCACGCACGCACACACACACACACACACGCACACACACACACACGCACGCACACACACACACACACACACACGCACACACACACACACACACACGCACGCACGCACGCACGCACACACACACACACACACACACACAATCATTAAAAAACGCCCATATAAAATCCTGCATAGAAAATATAAAAGCATCCGTCCAAATGCTGAAATCCGTGCATTTTTTTTCCACCGGTATACGGGACAATAATATAAAAAACGTACCTGTGTCACGTGTACCTATACACAACGTAGGATGTTTTTTTTACCGATATACCAATGTACACATATATATACATATGCCCTTTGTCCCATTGTATTTGATGATCATTAGCTGCCATCGACGAATCCCTTGAATTTTTCATCCCCCACATGTGCCGAGAACAAAAAGTATTCCATTCACTGTGCTTTACGTGTGATGGCCGATTCCGATGATCGGTTCGCGAAGATATAATCCTCTGCGAATGATACATAGATATTCTCGTAGGTGAATCTGTAAATGCACGAGCGAGGGGCAGCGAGAGATGCACAATGGGAACACGCGGATGAATACTCGAGATTTACGCTGATACACGAAAAAAACTAATGTTTTTTTTTTGTACATGCACACATCCGCCTTACAGATAATGGTCATATCTCCATGTATTTATAAGTAATAGTAAACCGTGCGAGCGAATCTTGCAGCACTGCCCAGTGGTTTTCCCACAAGCTTCAAACGAGAGGGCAAATAAGGGAAACGTAGAAGCGCACCCGCGCTTTGCTAGCGATCCTTGTGGTAATATGACTATAGAGTAAGAACGCGATAGTGGTTAGGGGGTTAATAATAGTGACCGGCACGTCCACATGCACGTCGAATATGCATTTCTCTAGTCGCGTTAACGCCAAGTCTTTGTGCGTATACG
The DNA here is from genome assembly GCA_963210295.1 of Ophion ellenae. Lineage (NCBI taxonomy): Eukaryota > Metazoa > Arthropoda > Insecta > Hymenoptera > Ichneumonidae > Ophion > Ophion ellenae. Next base: position 59,923,256 of record OY723386.1, on the reverse strand, counting down.
TATCCTGCTTGGACGCTTCCTACAACTGCTTTCCGAGCGCTCCCTCTTCCTCTCTTCTAGCATACTATTCAACCTGTTCGCTTTTGCGGTTCTCTCGCGCGCCCCCATTGTGATTTGCATTGGTAACCCTCCGTCGGTGTTTCCTGTCCATTGTCGCCCTTTTCACGAGTAAATGTACACGTATATCGGTGACCAAAGGTCAGAGGGACGAATAAACGGTGCTCGTACTTGACCGATGTGCCTCTATGCAATTGGGGACTTGTTTACCGTGGCGGAACTTGATAACACGTATATATGGCAGCGCGCTTAGCAAGGGAACGAAAAAGCGTTGACAGGTTGATTTTAGGATGCAGGGATCTAAGGGCACGGTGAGTCATTTTTTTCGAGCCTACTGCGCCGTTATGTACTTTTATAGCAATGATTATTTTTTGTGATTCTTTAGCGTTTGGGAGAAACAAAGGTGCTCTTTGAGGAAGCAACAATCTTGGCGATTGCCAGACAAGGTGCAAATGTAGCCGTCGTACTTACACGAAGATTTCTGCTTTACAAGCATCATACTTCCATCAAAGTTTCTCCATTACAGGCATCGTACTTCCATCAAGATGTCTTCACTACAGGCATCACACTTCCATCAAGATGTCTTCATTGCAGGCATCAAGTCAAGGTGCAAATGTAGCCGGCGTACTTACATGAAGATGTCTGCACTACAAGCATCATACTTTCATCAAGATGTCTCCATTACAGGCATCATACTTCTATCAAGATGTCTTCACTACAGGCATCATACTTCCATCAAGATGCCTTCATTGCAGACATCAAGTCAAGGTGCAAATGTAGCTTTCGTACTTACATGAAGCAGTCTGCACTACAAGCATCATACTTCCATCAAGATGTCTCCATTACAGACATCTTACTTCCACCAAGATGTCTTCATGAGAGGCACCGTACTTCTATGAAATTGGGTTTATCGCACGCAACGAAAAGTAGCAGTTGATTTTTTAGCTCATTGTCAGTGATAGCACCTGTGACTCCTGGCAATATTGACGAAGCTTGAAGGCCGTGGAAAATCATGCCGGCTGCAACAATCTTTTTTGCGCACAACGTTCCTTTGCATTGTTATCATTGACAATATTACAGTGTACGCGATTTGTCGTTGAAAATGGTGGTTGCAAAGACCGTTTCTATAAAAGTACCCGTAATTTGGGGGTTGATTCTTCTTTTGCATTCAGGGTTTCTCTGTAATCACAAGCGAAACCGACGAGGAGGAAAAATAAGGGCAAGAGTCACGGGGATGTGCACGAGCCTGGGTTTTTTGCGTTTCGATAGGAGGGAACAAGTGTACGGTGAAGAGGGAGCGATAGAGAGAGGTAGAGGCGAAAATAAGACCGGGTCACGGCCTTGCGCTCCCCGAGTTCAGGGGAACGTGACGAAATGAATTGGGTCAAGATGAGAAACTTACCCCGGGGTGAAAAAGCGACGACAGATGGCACCCCGCCATACGTCCACACTCAACGTCTACTTGTCTTCTTGCCCCACGATACACATCATCCGTGTAAATATATAAGGAGAAACTTTGATGCTTAAAGAGCGTGAAAACTTCCACATAGTTCGTGTGTATACTTATGCGTTTCGTTCACTGAAAAGTCCTTTCATCGTGTGGTACCCATATGAACACACCTGCTATATAATGTAGGCCGAAGGGATTGGCCATCCCCTCAATTACCGTCTTACCACTTCCGATCGCGAGAAGAGCCATGCGAAAATATTTTGAGCAACATCTTGTTGCCTTCCTTTCAATAATTCTCGTCAATTCCCGTGACTCCAGTAACCCATTTTTCCACCTGCATAATGTCGCGTTTGCCATTCTACGTTTGCCGATACGTTATGCAAGTAGAGCGTAAAATTGTTTTAATGAGTATGACATGTGGAACAATCTGAAATGTAAAGCCGGGGCGGTCCTTGATGTACAAAGTCCCCGACTTAAATGTATGGAACTTTTTATTAAGCGTTTCCGTTCGTTTCCATTGAGAGAGAATTCCAACTTCTGGGGTCAGCGGTGTACGAACGATTTCGATCATTTCAATCCTTTCAGCCTGCCCAAGACTCCCATGGCAATCGTTCTATTCGTTTCAAGATGTCCGACATTCCCATTTTAAACATCCCAGTAGTTTCAGGCTGCCGGCAAAGTTGATTTTGATGATTCCATTATTTCAGGCTGCCCAAGATTCCAGTTATGATCATCCCATTTACTTCAGGCTGTCCAAGATTTCCATTCTGATCATCCCCTTCGTTTTAGGCTGTCCAAAAAGTTAATCACGTTTACTTCATTCTTTGAGGCTGCTCGAGACTCCAATATCGATCATCCTATACGCTCTGAGCTGTCCAAGATTCCCATTTTGATCATCCCATTTGTTTCAGGTTGCCTGCAAATCTGATTTTTATTATTCCATTCCTTTAAGCTGCCCAAGATTCTTGTTTTGATCATCTTATTCGCTTCAGACTATCCACAAAGTTGATTTTGATGATTCCATTCTGTCCGGCTGCCCAAGATTCCTGTTTCCATCATAACATTCACTTCACGTTATCCACAAAGTTGATTTGGATGATTCCAGTGCCCAAAATTCTGTCAGATGATTTCGTCAGGCTGCCCAAAATTTCCATTTCAGTCATTCTATTCGTTTCAGGATACCCAAGATTGCCACTTCAATCACCCGATTCGTTTCTGACTGCTCAGACGGATAATTTCGATCATGCCATTCGTTTCAACCCGTCGAAGATTCCTAAAATAGAATTGTTGATGCTTCCATCCAGACTGACGGATCCTACAAAAGCGTTGGCTTATCTCACATCAGAGGTAAGTCACCTTGCCCTGCGTCGCAATGGCGTAAATTCTGGCACACATCCTCAGTCCTCCTCGCTTTGGTTGGCCAACTAGCCGATCGATCCCTCATACCTGTGCTCGCAGTGAGCTCGGAACGCTTAATAATACAGGCTCGCGGAACACACGGAAGATGTCGAAACGTAGCCCTGAGGCGTGCTTCGACAGTATGAGGCGCGCACACACAATGTGTAGATATCGTATGGGTTTCGTACGGTGGAGAACAAGGATAAGCGTACGTCACGAATCGGTGATCCCCCGGGTCCAGCTATGCCTTTGACTTTGATGTTATAACTACAGAGCGCGTCACGTGATCGTCCGTTATAACGCAGTTAATAGTCAAAGCCGATCGAGACGGGGAGATACGAAATGCGATAGCTTGAATTATCCCAGAGTACGAATGGATGCACTAAGTGCAGGTATCACTAAAGTGGCCTCCGCTTTCCTGTATTTCGACACCCGAGAAAAGCAGCCTAAACTCCCTGCAACGTTTCCCTCAACGTCCCTCCAGCAACATCGTTTGCCATTCCGACCTTTCTAGTTGATTTCCATATATCGAAAAACAAAAACAAATGACTCAATCCAAGTTCGTACGAGAATATTCCCCCTGCACTAAAATTCTCTCCAATTAGCAAAGCTGCAATCCTTTTACCATGACATCAAACGAACATTTGACAGATGTTTCCCAGGCAACTTTCAATCCCCGGAAAACATATCAGACAGGAACGAAAAAAGGATAGTGAAAAACGTTTCCAGCCTTTCGACAATTACCGATATCGAGGCAGCCTCTCGCTTGATCCATTTCGTTCTCCGGTTCGTTGATGGGTTCCGAACGCCCAGCGTAGAGAAATATTCGGAGATGTAGCTATTGGGCAATGCAATTACCGTGCGGGATTACCGTCCGAGCTCAACGTGCACTTGCGACACGGTTATGCACCGTTGATGGGGTTTGTTCGTATGTGGCTGTGTATGTGCGTTTCGCCAGATATCTATGGTCGCTTAGGGCCGCCACCAAAATCACATCAGGCCAGAGGGACTGTGCGCGCCTGTACCGGTGCGATTCCTGAACCTCCTCAGAGGCTCGACTCAGTCATATGTGTCATACATGTATGTGTAGCCAGGAACATATACGCATGCATGCAAACAGTCACTTCCAAAGGATAAACGCAACGCCCACGAATTCCACGATCGCGTTCCGAAGATTGAAGCCATCCCTGGGCCAACCCCATGGCAGGCTACGGTGGATATTCTCTCTGTACTCTGCCAATACGCCGATCCTGTGAGAACCCGAGAGTCCAGGACTGCTGCGGCTCTCGTGGAATTTACCGAACGATTGTCAGCTCTGCCCTGTCCTCCAACTCCAAACTCCACCAATATGTCCTTCGTTGCCTTATACCCGGGTATTCTCCCGTACACTTCCATCCATGCGAGGACCGTACAATGTACAGTGATTGTAATAGCAACGGGTTGCGCGTTTCTCCAATTAATTTGAACTGCCGTATAATATGACGTCAGCGTGGAACAGGATGTCCGAATTATGGAGGATACAACGTGGGGAACGGTGGATCTCGTGTGTATGGTTTATCGCGCGGTGGCGCGCATCGCGATATTGATTAATTCGGTTTAGCTCGATGACCGAGCTCGGGATGCGCATACACGAATCATTCGCTCGAATGCCGCACATCAGGCAATGCGTTTCCTCGAGGTGAACTCATGGCTGCTACGATCGGAAAGACCGGACGGAACGTTCACCTTAGGAGCTGACAGAAACGTCGCATACTAGCTGCAATACATCATATTCGTAGACACGTGACATTGCATGCACAGGGTGGCCAAATCCAAGTAATCGCAGCATTGGATCAAGTCATTTTGTCACTTTCGCGAAAAATGCCTCCAGTCTGCGCTACATGACAAAATTCCAATACCATTGGTCTTTTGACTTGCACAGTGGGTTACCCAGCCTGCGATAGATCGCCGAATAAAAATATTAACAAGCGTTTCACTATTATTAATTTTGTCATCTTGTTTCGAAAAAGCATAGTTTTTTGTGTGAGTTGATATCCCAACGTTTCCAAAAGGAACAGACCGGAAAGGTGCTAACACTTGGTAGTTTGGTAGACTTTAGTCTCCACTTGTCATCCTCTTGGAGAAAGCCGTGGAGCTGATGAGCACCCTGTACATTCGGATAGCCATACATGAGTATGGATGTGTGTCTACATGTGTACCGTGGGAGTAAGATCCGTAGCTCCTGCGTCTTTGGCAGACTCTCCGTTAATTCTGATTTAGAGTCTCTGACGATGCAACGGTTATGGAAGGCACCGGGAGTGCGATCACGGGACGATCGTCCTAGAAACCTCATCTCTCTCTCTCACTCTCTCTTGGTACACGATTATCCGCTATCGAGACACCGCATGGACGACGCCGTGATTTGTGGACGTCAATACTGTAGGGGAGGTTTATATGCGTGACGTATCTCACCGATCATAATTACATCCCGACGGTTATACCAGGGAAATCCCGGCTCTCACGTAGGCCGAGAGGGCGTATATAACTTTGCTTGCCCTCCAATGTTGCTCAGCTTCTACGCATTCGGCCGAGCGGGGGTTGGGTGTCCTCCGATGAGGGATGCACGTCACGTAGTGTTGCCGCAAAAAAGACGATCGCCATTGAAGATGATATTCGAGGAATAATTGAGAAAATCTTTTTTTCCAGCATGGTCCAATCTTGGCAGGTTTAATTTTTATTGCAGAATCCCTCGGCGGGTCCTCTCTTTTTCCAGTCAATTCGATTTCCACCAAGTCTAGACCCATTTCCAATCTAGCTTTCGCCAAAAGAAATACCCTGCCTCGAGTTTTGAGTGTTTTACCAAGTGACATCCGTCCATTGGGTTACGGCAATGCTGAGTTTCCGTCTAATCGATAGGTAGCTGATGTAGCCGTGGAGTTTCCCAAAGATGAGTACGCATCATGGAGTGCTTGCACTGATTTACCGCACTTTGGAACACCGTTGACCGGCAAAACTGCCAGGGCTTTGCAATCCTTGCGACAAAATACACAACCACTGTATACATATCACGTTATTCAGCTGTACGTATCGAACTGTATATGTACACATAGATGTCCGTGTATTGTTCGTTTCTCGATGACAGATACTAGGGTCTGTGGCGATCGAGAGAGCAGCCCTTAATGCGTTTGGTGTTTGTTCTTCTCTTCGAGAGGAGATCCATCTTCGCATGGCCGAGTCTCACTCAGTCACGAGGAGGAGAGATGCACGCTCGGCAAGTTTCGCTCGGGCGGAAGTAATTTTCTTTGACGAAGGGTCGAGCGAAAGAAAAAACAGAAACGACGACGCGCCTGTACGAAGGGATGGAAAATAATCGTTGAAAGGAAGAAAATAATGGTCCGGGCATGTTGGTCACTACTGTATTATGTACATACGCGTGAACGATTTGAGGATAATAACGCCGTTCTTTCACTCGACACTACTCTTTTCTCTGGTATTGTCGTTTTTCTGTTTTTTTTTGTGGGGGGCGAGTTTGACGTTTCCGCGAGTCCGCACTACCGAATCAAAGAGGGGTTGATGTGGATGAGCAGCATGAGGGAATGAGAGCGTGTGTCTATTAGTATAAATACGGTTATAATGTGTATGCACGCTTCGTAAAGCGGATGAACAGCTAGTAAATCAAGACCTCTAACCCTTGCAACCCCCTGGGATGCGAGCCCGGTGTAAAGCCGAATCTTGACTGCATCTACAACGCATTGGCCCTCGGTCGTCAGAAGGGTGTCTTTTCGCCCATAGACAGTCGATATCCAGCACGTATCCCGACCCTCGCGAAGGGCCAGGCGCATTCTCTCGTCCTTTCCGAGCTTTGATAGGCCCTAAGCCCTGTCTGGCATGTCGGGCGACGGGATTCGCGAGCCTAGGTATCGCAACGTGTGAGCTCATCTCGTCCAGACAGCCGGTGCAACTTCTTTATACTAAACGGCGATTTGCTCTTCGTTCACACCCAGACATCGCTGGTTAGGCAAGTTTGGGATTTATCTTACGACCGGGTGCAGCGAAGGGTTGACTCCGAACAGGGGCTGAAATTTTTCGGCCTGGCGAATGACAGCGCCATGCAGAGTAATCAGCTATTTTCATCGTGTTTATCTCACATGAATGATGGATTTGGAAGAACGAATCGATGGGACATTGATGGAAGTTGGTTTTTCAGCCAGTTTTTGTGGTATCTCCAGATTGATGGCTCTTGTGGCAATCATAATGATTGCCATAGGACTGCTCTATGGAACTCTCCGAATTGATGAGTTGGAAATCGATTTGTCAGGCACTTCCTGGCCGATCTCCAGGTTGATGACTTTAGTGAGAATTATGATAACTGAAATGGTATAAGTTGATTGATGATAACTGAATAGTATAACTTGATTTCTGGAACCTGCCGAATCAAAGGGGTACAAAGCTACTTGTTAGGCACTTCTCGGTGAATCTCTAAGCTGACGACTTGCTTGACGTTCACGATATTTGCCATAGATCTCCAGAACTTGCCGAATGGATGGCAAATCGCTAGAGGACGATTTTTCCATCCCTTCTTGATGAATTTCCAAGCTGATGACTTCTGTGACAATCATGACGTCTGCTATAGCACTTACTCTCCCTAACTCACCGAATCGATAGCTTACAATGTGACTTTCCAGCCCCACTTCGTTTAATCTCCAAGTTGATGACTTTCGCGACAATCACGATAATTGGCAAAGCACTGCACTCCTGAAATTGCCAGGATAGATCAAATATTCCTTATACCGCGTATCACGCGGACGCCTTTTACCTGCTATCACAGGTATCAACCTGACCACACTTTGCCGGCATGATTCCCGGACGAAATAATTTAACGACCCGAGCAAAGCCGTAACGTGACGTGTACACCGGGGCTTCGAAGCACCGGAAAATGGAACTTTGGGAACTCGAAGCATATGTCGGTCGTTCATGCACGCGAGCCACGATACATACGGGCTATTCCGCGCTGATCAAGCCAGCCGACGAGTCCATGTATCTCCCGCAATGGTTCAAAGTGTCGAGAACCTTTCGCGGATTGTCCGACGATCAACGATTGTCCGGCGATCAATGACAGACGCCAAAATGGCGTCTTCGCGAAGTTTCTTGCTGTAATCGTGCTCGGAAAGAGATTTGAGGACAATTGGCTGGCCGATTGGAAGGTCCCATGCGTGTGTGCGATCAAGCGAGTGAGAACGAGACGAAACGGGGTACGGGAGTACGCTGAAAGCCAACCACACGTTACGGGGGTAATTTCGAGTTTGCCCGCGCTGCCGAGGAATGGCTTCCGTCCCTTTCCTCCTCCCTAAACATGAAAACGGTACCCAGAGATGAGAGGGAGAGACAAGAGTGGAATAACCGGGCAGCGCCAGTAGCCTCGCCGGATCACCGAATTAATCCGCCATTAATTCAATACCGTGCTGGGTTTTCCTCATCGGTGTGCGCGCGTTTGAGTGGTCGGTCCAAGGGCGGTGGCCAAGTGTGTAAACCTCTTCGCTAAACAAGATAGGTAACGCGGGCTCTCATCGGACTTAATAAATGACCAGGAGATTCCCTACGTCTATACCGAAAAGTCCAGTCAAGGCGTAAAGGGCGCAACTTCCATCCCTTCGCACCTCGAATGACGTGTATGGAGGCTTTTTGCCTGGCAGGTTTCTACCATAGGTAGAGCACCGTAACCATTACAACAGTTTCGAATCTTCTCTCGCATATTACCAGTCGTTGTCCATCTCGCTTTCTCTACGTTCATCCCTATGTGTCCATTCCTCTTCATCCTCTGCCCTGTAATGCTCCTCATGTATGCATATGCGGCCTGTGATTAATGTCAGAGGAGGGTCGAAATCTCGTCGATTTATCAAATTAAGGGATGCTCGGGGCAAGATAAAACTCGTGGAAAAGAGATCGCTTTTATGCACTACCAGCTCACAGTTCCATGACACCCCAAGCCGAATGTACACACAAGTACATGCCGTACGTTCAAGCATCAGCTGATGACAATGAGAACGGCCTAGCTCGAATCGTTCCGCACCATGATGACCGTTTTGTAAGTCTTTTTTCTTTCTCTCGAGTGTCTTCGCTCTTACCCTGTCTTTCTGTCCAGTCCGCAGCATTTTTCGCGTCAATTTTTTCACCGGTCGGGGCTGATCCTGCGATCTTTTTGAGAGAGGATCAGGCACGTACACTGGTCGCGACTGTGCGCTTATTCCTGGCCAGCTAGATTGCCACGTACGAACATCCAGTTGACCGTTGTCCAGTCGCTAAAAAAAACGATCTCGCGCCTCCTGGTGTCTCCAGGGCAGAGAGGGGGCTAGACAGGCTGATGAAAAATGAAAGAGCATGACTTATCTGTATCGAAGGCTTGGCGGCCGTAACGGAGCTCGAAATGAGGTACGGCGACGTGCGAGGAAGGAGGCGTGATCCTGTCATTTTGTCACATGACGAGAGACGCTCTGTGGGAAAGCAGCTCGAAAAAAATCCTCCCGTACGAGCAGCACGATTTTATAATCAGGCTGTTTCTTCGTGACGTGAATGAGAAAAATAAATGTCAAATAAAAAAAAAACGGAAACATCGACAAGAGCTATGAGAAAGGGAAAGAGGGTGAGGATGAATGTCGTTGAGCCAGACGCGAACTTATGGGCCACTTGTGCATGCACATCATTTCGAATATGGCTGCTAACTCTTTTTCTCTTTTTCTTTTTGCAACTCACTTTTGCAGCTCGCAAGTATAACGAGGTCGGAAATTCTGCAGCGAAATGGAGGTTAGTGTCTCGCAGGCTTTGTTAAAATTACGATGCTGCAACACGCGTCTTTATTGAGACGAACGAGTAACAAGCGGACGCGAACGATGCTACGATGGGAGCAGGTCATAATGTGCGAAATTTACGCATAACTATGATCGTTGGGCGATAATGACTCGAGCTGCAATAAAAGAATCAGGTTTCGTTTTTTTCCCTCAAGGACTCGGATGATCGGTTAAGTGCGTTTCGTTCTTCACAGACATTATTCTAGTCCTTATAGAATATATATATATATATATATATATATATGCAGACGTCTCCTGACGAGCTCATATCTCGAAGGATCGCGAGCCCAAAGTACACGCCAGCCAAAAGTTCACACACGAATTCTTACCCTCCATTCCATCCATTCTCGAACTCAGAAAGTGTGCGAATCGCGAATTACTTTTTGTTTATTCGCAGGATTAGGGGAGCCTGCGACGACTTCGTGCGTCGGTTTGATCCGTCGTGCAGTCTTCGAATTAGGATGAAGGACGTTATTACAATGGTGCTCTACAAATGTAGGGCCATCATCGATGTATGTGACGTTGAAGTTTGCATCATTGACACGCAACGATTATTGTTAAAGTTTTTTTTCATTTTTATCATTCTCCGAAGCCTTTTTGGGCAAATTAAGGGCGAAGATTTTCGATAAGAATACGTAACAACGTTTAAGTACTTTTCATAGTAGAAATTGGTCGGCGATTTTGTTAAAAATCAAAAACAAAAATTCTGCCGCATTCCTACGATGCAAAGTTCAATCTCGTCAATGTATACACGTTCACTTTGTCCAAGGATTGTCAATTTATCCTGGAATAGCATTAAAAATTATGTACTTGTTCTTTTTATATGATATAATATAATAATTGTTTAATAATAAACAAATGATGACTTTTTCCTCTGTGAAGAAAAGGCAAGCATATATTTATATATATGCTGAGAATATGTAGTAGAGATGTATATATGTAGAGAATATTTAGTATATACGTTTAATTATGTACTAAATAACCGACACTGGTGGATGGGCGATCGGAGTTCGGCTCCGGCGGTTCTTCGAGTTAAGCAGCATTATACATGGCCGATACTCGGAGAGGTGAATGCTTAGCCACGCACCAGCTGGGACATCAACCAGTGAGCGGAAGTCATTGGACTCAGAATCCTTCTGGCCAATACTTCTGGCGCACCAAGGTTTCAGAAGTATTGGCTTCTAAGACCTTGGTGTAGATACTTGAGTAAAAGGTCTGTGCTTGCAGACCTTTACTTGAGTAAAAGGTCTGTGCACCAAAGAATTAGAAAAATATAGGGCCGCCTGTATCGGTACAGGTTTTCCATAATTTCCCCTGACCCTCTGTAAATACGGTATAGTGTAGCTTAAGGGGTTATACCTGATTGTAAAAGGCGAAAAATTATCATTTTAGAAACCAATAAATTTTGACAGTATGTCATATAAATGTTCCCCGAAAATGTCTAGGTCATTGGATCAAAATTGACAGTGTTATAGGCTGTTATGTTGACACCCGTCGGAACGCTCGAAGCGTCGTTCGAAACTTTCAACGCTTTTTTCTCGCAAGCACGTTTTCAGAGGCGGTGACCGAAATATTTGAAAAACTACTGCATCGATCTTTCTGAAATATTTTGGGCTTTTTCTAGATGTGAAATTGGATTGAAGATTTTTTTTTCTACGACATATACTTTCGATTTGATGAAAGAAAAATTCCAATTTTTTCGCAAAAATCAAGGTTCACCTTGAACATGCGCCATTATTTGAAATTGGATGTTTCGGAAATTCCTTCGATTAATCGAAGGATAAACTAATATACTAACAAAATCTATTTGATTTCTTGATAGCAGATAACTTGGTGTAGGTAATTGCTCACCGCAAAAGACGTTTCCGAGAGGTACTTCCTGAACATTGGCTGTTAATCGATTATAATCAAATATTTTCACACGAAAAAATTACAGAGTGTTCTTCAGATGAAATTTTTTCAAATACCTAATTTTTGTAGAAATTTATCATTACGATGTTCTAAAAAAAATCCCAAAAATGAGCTATGTTCGACTGTTACACCTGGGCATAACCCGTTAGGGGATTACGTGGGTTTGAAAATTTAAAAAAATGTATTTTTAATTTTATTATCTAATAGTACAATATTTCTAGAATTTTCTCCCAAAGTTTGAAGTCAATCGGAGTGAGAATCTAGGAGAGACAGAGCCTTTCGGAATTCCCCCCGTTGGGAAAGAACGGCCGGGAGCGACACAGGTATATCGCATTTTTCTCAAAACACTATTTTTAAAGTCGGTGGACACGATTTCTCAAAAAATGCGCACACTTCTGGAAAATAGCATTGGCACAGGTTTTTTTCGGTTACAACTAATTTTACAAGGTTATACGTAGTGTAAATTGTACCAAAAATTGAACTATTTTGCATACAACTCTGCCGAAAATTCAAATTTCAATTTTTTTTATCCTCCACTCAATCACGAGATATACTTATCTGCTAACAGAAAAAATTTGGTTTTTCAATTTCAGATAAAGCTATCATGAGTTATCCTGACCAGCACGAGGACATTTTTTTATGGGTCTCCGGAAACCAGGTCCCACCGGCTGAATTTCCCAAATTGTTGGATGCATTTTTTTCAAAATATTGCTGTAATGTTGCTCTTTTATGTGCTCAACATTTTCAATAAAATCATTGCAATATTATTTTTTTTTTAATAGAGAAAATATGCTTTTTTTGACTTCGAAACCCACCCTGAATTAGCAAAGTTCGAATAGGGACTGATGGGACAGGGTTCAATTGATGGTAATACGCAAAAACCCGCAAGGGTATACGTTGGAACTCAGGAAAAAATCTAATATACGTAAATATGAAATTGATCCTATATATGATATTGCGTACGTATTTATTTATACAAATAAAAAAATATAGAAATATATAAATAAATACAAATGTACATAAACATGTGTGGGTGTACATACGTATTTATCAATATAAATATACGCATAAATTACGTGTATAATAATATAATATAAATATAATATAAATTACGTGTATATCACCGTAAAAATGACAATAGCGGATGGAAAAAGAAAAATGCGTTTGAACGGATAGAAGTGAGAGTTTTGTGGGAACCTCATATGCACACACGTATATATTTTCACACACGTTTGCAGGAGTGCTTCTTTTTTTTCGGCAGGGGGATGAGGGCGAGAGAGGGCAAACATATTCGCAAACACGCAAATTTCAAAAGGCACACTCGACTATCTGATGTCACGCGGCGGGCCGCATAACGACAGAGGAGAGTATACATACGAGTCGAAGTAGTCAGGGCACGGGATTCGCCATCACCACCACCACCACCGCGCCGAGTAGGCCCGGGAGCCCTTTGACGACGTATGCAAATATAGATCGGCGATGATAAATTGCTCTTGTCAAGACAGCCGGCATTTCGCACGAGCCCATTGAAACCCGTTTTCCATAGAGATTCAAACACCGAGAGGACGCACCGGGGGCCCTTTTACCCATCTCTGCTCTACTCTCGCTCACTTATCTTCCGTCCTCTCGCTTCACACATTACGCAACGTACGTGCAGATATACGCCTCGCGTATACAATTTCGCCGGCAGTTGACGCACGGATATTCCTCTCTCGCGATATTTCCGTCACACGCATGCCCGAATATTGAAGGCCGGAGACTGAACTCGAAGGTCCAAAAAAGCGTTTTTTCGGGAATTTTTTTAGAAGGGAAAACAAAAAGTGCGCCCAGTAAACATTGAGGTATCTTTTCGTGTATATTTGAAATGTATAAAAAATGTTTCAACATGAAAAAATAAATGACTGCAGATTTATCAACCTGTTCCATGTGCGTCTTGCCACTGCAGGGCCCAATCGGCGGGAAATATGCAGCTCGTAATTATTGACCGAAACAAAAAAAAAACAATGAAATTGTTTTCCATATATTTTTCTTCTCGGTGAACTAGGAAAAACCTCAAAAAATCGTGAAATTATAACATTTCTCAGATTTGAAAAAAAATGTGTTAAAAAAAACACTAAAAATTATTTGCTATAAAAATTATTTAAAAATTATTTAAAAATACTTCTAAATAATTGCTATAAAAATTCAATGCTATAAAAATGATTTAAAAATACTTTTCAACGACTGTTTTACGTCACTTAGAAGAGATTTTTATACTGAAGAAAATAAACTTTGGTTTTATATTTTTTTAGTTTTTTTGCTATCGCGCCCGCCAATTTGGAAAATCGTGAAAATGAAGACTGGAGAAAACGCGCTTCAAAGTTTTCAATACGAGGAAATATCAATATCAAATATCAATCGCTACTCTGCTTTTGGCGTTGCATCTTCAAAAATATTTACAATTGGCCTCTGTAACTTTGTAAATATATTCTTGGATAGTTTATCAATTTAAGCAATAAAAAAAACGATTTTCGGATCTTTTAATTCGGGCTCCCTGCTCATGGTGGGATATACATTTACAATGATAAAAAAAATCGATTTATTTTTTTTTCTTTCTTTAAACGATAGATCTATACATGTAGAATATTTCCCGAAGTTTCAAAGCGAAATTCAAAAAACGTCAAACGGCACAGCCCATCAACGCTGTGCCTCACCGCTCGAATTTGGAGCGGGCGTGAACTTCAAACTCATTATTCTCATATCTGCATTTTCAAAATTGGCGTGTAGGATTACTCAAAAACTATTAAGCTGGTTGAGTCGAAACTTGGTAAAATTATTGATATTATTGCTACCTTCTACTTGACAAGAATTGTTTTTTTTAATTAGGAAAAAAACTACTTTTTTAATTAAAATTTTGCAGAAATTTTGCGTGAAATGTTGACTTTTTTTGTAAATGCGTCCCTTTCTTTTAAATTTGCATTTTCTTCATTTCAATTACTGTTAAATATAAACTATACCTGTACTAGATGATAAATAAAACTTGAATTTTTTACAAAAAAAGTATGCGGGAAGCTAGACTGCACGCCGATTCGCAACTCCCGCGGCAACTTTGCTGTAACACCCTGTCACAGCTCCGCCACCTTGATGATAAATGAATTTGAAAAAATTGTTTCGTACACTTAAATATATTGCTGAAGTATACCTACAGTTTGATAAATGTAGAATAATTATTTTTTAGTTTAAAAAATCCTTCAAAATTGCTTTTTTTTCTCGTTTTAATGTTTTAATACCCCATTTTAAGGGAGGAATCTACTTTGGCGGGCGAAATTTTGTTATTTTGTTATTTTGCTGTCTCGTAAAGAGCCAATGGAAGGTGGAAGGTGTACTCTATCGTCCTGGCATAGCAGATTAGTTAGTATGAAACTTTCCATTTTATTCGCACACAAACTTCAGTTTAACTTCAAACGCGTTTTTCTCGAAACCACGTTTTTCATGTTTGCGGAAGTGCACCTACACGCCCTAAATGAGCAATCATTTTAAAATTTGGCAGGCACGTGTAAAACAAACGTCTTCATTAGTTGAACTAGAATTATCCTAAAATATTCAATGGTTTTTATTTTATGACCGAAAAACTGCAAATATTTTTGGTGAAAAACTAAACTTCCCCTTCGATCACTCAATATTTTTTTTTTCATTTTTTCATTTTTTTCAATCTGTGAGCGGTGCGTATATTGGGTATCGAGGCTTTTGGAGTAACGTCAAACTGGACGGAAACTCAGAAAGAGGGAGAGAAATTCATGAAGTGATGGTTTATTATATGTCTTGGTATCAACCTTTAGTTAGCAAGATACGTAGAAACAACAAGAATTAAAGTATAAAAATAAATAATACTCCGATTAACGTAAATAAGTAAGGATTACAAAGCATAGAAAAATAAACTATATAAATAGAATAAAAACACGAAGAACAAGAACAAAAGTATAAAACTAAACAATAATTACATTAAAGTAAAAAAGGAAGAATAACAAAGTATAGAGTACGGAAGCTATATAAATTAAAATAAAACATGAAGAATAAGAATGAAAATATAAAACTAAACAATAATTAAAGTAAACAAGAAAGGAGAATGAAGCATAGAGAAAAAAGCTTTATAAATAAAATACATATCACGAACAGTAATAAAAGTATAAAAATTATTACATTAAAGCAAATAAGAAAAATGACGAAGCATAAAAAAATAAGCTATATAATTCCAAAGATGGCATAACAAACCATAAGCAGAAAAACTACATAATCAGAAATTAAAAATAACATAGCAACACATAGGCAGAATAGCAATTATCAATCAAAAATTAAAATAAAAAAGTGGCGGAGAGGGTGAAATAGAGACTCAGCGGGACAAAGAGCGAGTGAGACGGGGAAGGGCGGGAGAGGCAAGAAACGCAGTGCAGATCCCTTTGCTGACTTGGAGTTGGTTGTGCCCTACCGTCCTTAAGGGTCGTGTATATACATATGCGCACGCACACACACACACATGTGTGTGTGTGTGTGAGTGTGTGTTCATATATATATGTATGTATGTATGTACATATGAATAGTTGTATATAGGAAAGACGGAGTTCTGTCGCTTCCTCGACCGGGGCATTACCGTTATTAGTTCGTTACCGCAGTAATTAGGCTGCACGCTGCTTTACGAAGAGAGGGGGGGGGGGGAGGGAGAGAGAGAGAGAGAGAGAGAGAGAGAGAGAGAGAGAGAGAGAGAGACAGATAATATGATTCGCCGTCAGTATTTCGGCACCTTCTTGGAGTCGCACACTTCAGGAAGATCTTCATCTTCAGCAAGACGTTTCTCCGTTCAGACCAAGTTTCCCGTCAAAATACAACAGAGCTTCCCGCAAATTGTAAGAGCTTTCCCCCGAGAAATATTATCGAGAACGTTTATAGGTACCCATGCGCATGCTATGTTTATATATGTATAGTGTTGGAAATTTTATCAATTATGTGCTACAAACATGTGGTTTTTTGTTTCTTGGTGGTCTACCGTATATATCCATGGGATTACTTTACCCATGCACGGATTATTAAGTAACAACAATAATCGAAATTTAGCGATACTTTTATTATATACGTAGATAATAATTTCCTGAGTTCCAACGTATATCTTTGTGCGTTTTTATGTATTATTCTTCCCAATTAAGGGGTTTTTTATCACTCCCTACTCACACTTTGCTAATGCTCGTGGCCGCAAAAAAAGGAATTTTCGTAAACTTTTTCGTGAACTTGAACGTGAACTTTAATAGAAAAATTATTTTCTATTAAAGAGTATGGTTTTAAGTATCTTTTATAATCTTTGTATTAGAAATGTTTATAAATGTAATGTATTATACTTTACCACCTTCATCTCCTACCATTTAGTTTTTGTATGAAATTATTCAGTGCTTGGACGAAGAAATTAATAAAATATAGTATTCTGAAAAAATGGACGCAGTGTAAAGTAAAAGTATCGATTTTCGGTGAAAAAAATGCTCCATTTTCGTGGATAAAAAAAACCAATGCATCGAAAAAAAATCGTTTGTTCACGCACCGCTTTTTTATATGTAAAAGAAGCTTGTAATATTTGAAGATGATCGGTCCAGTGATTGTTGAGATATCGTGGTCACCGATTTTGAAAAAGTAATTTTGAGCAAAAACGTTTAAGGTGTTAAACGAACAGTCGTCCGTCAATTGAGGCAACGCAAATTGAAGAGGAAGATCCAACATATGCTGCAGAAATCGCAGATTGAAAATAAACTCATTATTATAACGATAGAATTATTGGTCAAATTCGAAACCGTTTTTGTCGAAACTACCTTTTTCAAAACGGTATACACGATTTTTCAACATCTAACAAACGGATTGATTTGAAATTTGATTCGCTTATTCAGGATTATTTCTTCTTAACATTTTTTCATTAGTTATTAACAATAATAATGTCATTTTGCCTCGAAAAATAACAAAAAAAATCAATTTTCTGTTATTTTTGAAACACGATAACAACCTCGGTCAAGTCTAGCCAATATTATCTAATAGCAGAAAAAAGAGCGTTTTTTGAGATTAATCGGATAGCCAAAATCAAGCACACCGTTAATTTTAGCGACCCAATTTAGCAATCACGTTCAAAGGTCGTTCACGAGATGGTTTATTAATTCTTTGATCATTCATATTTTTTCTGAAACTTGGTACACAATTTTGTTAATGTAGCCACAAATAAACGTCGTTTCGATTTTTTAATCATCTTATTTATTTCTTCAGAATTAATTTTTTAAGGGGTCTTCTCATTTTAGACGGTAAAAAGGCTATTTTCATGAATTTTTTGATAGGTTTATATTATAGATATTGATATAAAAGTTGATACACTTAAATATACTTTCGAAATACATTACATTTTTTATTTATTCATTTAAGTCACTATTTATAGACGGAAATTGTGGTTAACAAAATGTCCTAAAAAATTGTAGGTCTGCGCTGTTGGATGAAATCTCGGAGATGGATCATCTGAAACAAAAAAATCAAACGGTTTTATATTCAGTATGTTAATGGCATCATACGATTTTTGATATATGCAAAAATAACAAAATGGCCGGCATTTTTCGAGAAAAAACGTGTCTTTTTCACCGGTTTAGGCAAAAAGAATAGTAAATATCAAAATTTAAAAAAATCCTTGATACGCACTATAGCTATAGTTGTAAAGAATATGTGGTTAATATTTCATAAGGATGGGTTCAGTAGTTTCGAAAATTGTATCAACAAGCTGTCGAAAAACATTGTTTCGAGAAATACGCGTTTAAAGTTTGTTTGGGTTACATAAATACATATACTTTTTTTTAAATATATCTCGAAAGTGTATTTATTAAGTGTAACAACTTTTATATTAATATCTATAATATAAACCTATCAAAATAATCAATGAAAATACCTTTTTTTTAGCGTCTAAAGTGAGAAGACCCTTTAAGGAACCCTCATTTCCGGGCCGTCACAGTAGCCTAACACCTTAAAGTTCACCAGTTCGCGGTCCACTGGTTCGCGGAACCTACCAATAAACGCCCATAATACCCTCAACTTTCAACGTATCGACTTTAAATTTTCAGAGAATATTTTCGAAATATTATATTTCGAGAAAGTGTCGAGGACCAAAAATCGATATTTTCAAAAATTTCCGTGGAAAATCCGTACCAAGGCATCAAAAGTATTGGCCTTCCGCCAACTGGTTGATGCGCCAGCCGGTGCACAGCTAAGCGGTCACCGCTCCGAGTATCGGCCATGCGCAACGCTGCATAACACGAAGGACCGCTGGAGCCAAACTCCGATCTCCTATCCACCCGTATCGATTATATTTTTTTATAATAAATATCATAATCTTACAATACTTTATATGCTTTTCATTGTAATTGTTTGTATTTTTCTAGCTTGTACAATGTAACCAATGATGATAATAAAAATATATAGACAAATATAAAAGTATATTAATATAATAATGATAATTATTGGACAATCATAATGTAAGAATATAACATAATTAATTGAGAAATATAATGCTAATACGAATACTAATAGTATAAGTATTAGCTAAGTATTGCTGATGAAACGAAAGTACAGCTGAATATAATAATTGGTGTTCCACGATGCAGTGTACCGTCTACCAGATAATTTCACCCTTTTTTACAATAACAATTTCAATGGAGTGCCGACAAGCTCAGTCTGTCGCTGAGTAACGTCAATGTGAGACTGCCTTCCTCCACTATTCTCTTGGATCTTGCCATTAATAGAGAAGCCTTTCAGGTACAGACCTTGCCGCGCGCAAGTGACTCTCTTCTCTCTCACTCTCCGCTCTATCCATCAGTTCGTCTCTCGCGCTCACAGGCTAATGTGATTAAGTTATATGTACCCGAGACGCAGCGAGCATCCGCGACAATATTATGCCAAAGCGTGAGTTTTCGGTGGCTGCGGCCTCATCATCCTCTCTCGAAGTGGAGCGCACTAGGGTAAACGTGGGTGTAAAAAGGGCGTATGTTGTGCGTAGAGAGGTTAGGAACGATCGAGATGTACGGGAGAGAGGCATTGATGAGGGCTCTTTGGAAATAGGTCTCTCTTCCTCTCTCTCTCTCTCTCTCTCTCTCTCTCTCTCTCTCTCTCTCTCTCTCTCTCTCTCTCTCTCTCTCTCTCTCTCTCTCTGCCTTAGTCTACTCCATCGTTAGATATGTAGCGTGAGTTCAAGCTTCCGTCTTCCCTCCATCTCTATCGTCCATTATGGTTATTGGTTCGTTGCTGCCATTATTAGCTCATTACCCGATCGGGCGTTCCTCTGATATGCTCGCGCGATCGTTGCACAAACGAGATCTCGCGAAACCCAAGAGAGAGATTATGTATTGCCTTGTAGAGACACGCGTCAATGTAGACACTACTCCTGGTAAATTCAAGACAATCGGGTTACGGTCTTAACCACGGAACCGTCGCTCTCCTAGGAGGCGATCATTTGAACTGGGGAAACCTCAGGACTTCTCGTTTGGGAGCAAAACGATTCTCAGTTGAAACGACAGGTATTGGGTTGCCTGGTCGTTATGGAATGTCGGAGAATCTTTTGCTTTCTGTTTAGGTAGAATTCGAGGTGCCGGTGCTGAATCTTCGGCATTCCATTCGTTTGTATCCGAATCCTTGATTGGGGTTTTATTTTAGAAGTGATTCCTCATTGGGAGTTCATTCATTCCATTTATTATCCTCCATCTAGATTTCATTCATTCCAATCCTTATTCTCCATCTATATTTCATTTATTTCCATCCTTATTCTCCATCTGTCTTTCATTTGTTCCAATCCTCATCCTTCATTGGGATTTCATTCACCGAATCCTCATCCTACATCTAGATTCCATTCATCCTGTTCCTGATCCTCCATTTGGATTTCATTCGTTCCAATCATCATCCTCCATCCGGATTTCATTAATTCCAAGCCTCAGCCTTCATTTGGGTTTTATTCATTTCCATTCTTATCCTCCATCTGGATGCCATTAGTACCAATCTTCATCCTCCATATGGATTCTATGAGTTCCAATCCTCACCTTTCATCTGGATTTAATTTCTACCAATTCTCACCCTCCTTCTGGATTTCATTCGTTCCAATCCTCATTCTCCGTCTGGATTTCGTTCGTTCAAAGCCTCATCCTTCATCTGGATTTATTCGTTCCAATCCTCATCCTCCATCTGGATTTCATTCGTTTCAATCCTCATCCTCCAACTGGATTTCATTCGTTTCAATCCTCACACGCTATCTGGATGTCATCTGTTCCAGTAATCATCCTCCATCTGGATTTTATTTGCTCCCATCCTTACCCTCCATCTCAATTGATTGAGTTCTAATCCTTATCCTCCTTCTAGATTGCATCCGTTTTAATTTTCGTCCTCCATCCGGATTTTATTAGTTCCAATCCTCACCCTTCGTCTGGATTTCATTCGTTCCAATCCTCATCCTCCAACTGGATTTCATTGCTTCCAATCCGCTCCCTCCATCCGGATTTTGTTCATTCCAATCCTCATTCTCCATTGGGATTTCATTCGCCGAATCCGCATTCCATCTCGAATCCATTCAACCTGTTCCTTATCTTCCATCTGGATATTGTTCATTTCAATCCTCATGCTTCATCTGGATTTCGTTCGTTCAAATCCTCATCCTTCATCCGGATTTCATTCGTTCCAACCCTCACCTTCCATCTGGATTTCATTCGTTCCAATCCTCATTCTCCAACTGGATTTCATTCGTTCCAATCCTCGTCCTCCATCTGGATTTCATTTGTTCCAATCCTCATCGTCCAACTGGATTTCATTCGTTTCAATCCTCACCCTCTGTATGGATTTCATCTGTTCCAATCCGCATGCTCCATCTGGATGCCATTCGTTCTAATCCTCTTCCTCCATCTGTTTTTTATTCGTTTCAATCCTCATCCTCCATTCGGATTTCATTCTTGTCCTAAGCCGCGATCAGGATATCTTGCGAATTTGAAATTCCTAATGTTCTGTGTCTAAGAAAAAACGGTGGTTCAACAAGTGTAATATAAAGCAATTGCAGTTCCGTCATCGACCTGCTTTTTCCTGATTGGAATAGACTGAACGCTTCCAAGCTGGGTCAAGACAGTATGGGGGTTTTTACAGAAGAACTCCCATGGCGATAAAAGTTTGATAAATCATTGATTCGCTTGTTCTGAGGCAGCATGCAACATTTTGGTGATCCACTTACCCGCTAAAGAGGTATGACACTTTCGATTGATCTATATGACGAGAAGCATTGTAGAGAAATGGTCCGGCATTGGTTAGATTTTTTATGCGGGTAACGTACGTATGGCAGAGACTTTTTGGAAAATTTCACAATCATTCACTGCACAATTGTCGTGTAATTAACTGTAACGTAATAAAATTCTGCTTTGCCTGTTGTTTGACTCTCCCATACATCACCAAACTGTCTGACAACGCTGTCAACAGTACAGTGACTGGAAGATTCTGGCAGTCATGGCATGGCATATTCCCTTAAGGCTCAATAGTTTTACCCCAATAAAGTTAAATATCACTAAGTACAAGTGAACCGATCACTTAAAAAAACACTTCTGACTGGCTTTTTGAGGCTTGGTCCATGTAGTCTGCAACTTATTGATTTTAAGTTACCTTGAGGACGTCTACTAGAAAATTATTATCGCAGGCTTCTTGTGCCTACAACTGTATCTTCCATTTCTCAATCTAGGATGTCTCATTGTTCTAGGGTACTAGGGGATAATTGACATCCTTACTGTGACATTGAGGACCAGCAGCCCAAATCCGTTTGTTTCTGATCATTCCTTCATCGCCTCATATTTCTCACCGGCCCATCTCGCCACGTGGTCTAAGCCCTCATAATAAATTGGCCAAGCGGAAGTACCAGTCGTCCCTCCACGAAGATCATAACTATGCACATAAAATATCGGTAAAAGTGCAAGACCAGTTTTCGTTGAAGTTTCAACCACTCGTCGCGATGCAAACACGGCAAGACGTGAAAGCTGGGCGGTAGCTCGATAATGAGGAGATTTAGCAACGCGAAATCGACGATAAAAGTGTCTCCAGCATCGAGCCAAGAGAGCATAATAAAAGCAGCATAGGATGCGGGAGATTTGCAGGGTAAAACGAAGGGGCAGACTGTCCGTATGGTCGTGTAATATATCGGACCATAATATCACGGGCCCACCGTCTCTCATCTTGTCTTCAAACAAACTGGAGTACCTCGCTCGGTCAAAGTCTCCGCGCGGGACCGCGAGAGGGTAACGACTGGCTGGTCATTTTTGCACGTCGTTTGCAACGGTCAAACGTCAAAACGCAAGAGGCGTGACACGATTTGCAGCATCTTTCAAAGCGAGCACGTCACTTTCAAAGCTCCTCTCGTCAAACGGAGCAATTTATTTCTCACGACTAAAAGATAAATGGGAAAAAAGCCTCGGGATAATATACAGGAGAGTTGAACGATGGATGGAATGAAAAGAAATATTGCATTGCAACCCTTCAGCGTTAATATCCAACAGGAACGTCATCACTTTTACTTGGTTTAATTTCCATTTTGATTTATTTCACTTGGTGCGAGGAAAAATTGTACTCGGCGATGGAAAATACGGATTTTTTTTTTACTAGGACTGGGCAAATATTCGGATGGGTGACCGCATAGGTAGTGCATTAGGTAAGCGTGGGCAATACTACGAAGAGCTGAGGACAGTGAAGTGACAAATGTAGGCTGAAAGTAGCATCCCAAAAGTGCGCCAAGGCATACGAGGGAACATCGAACATTAATTATAACAATTTTGGAAAAGCACGTAATTTTCGATTTAAGGGGCTAGGCCGCAGTAACGGGTATAAAATCATGTGCGAATTTAACAATTTTTTTCGTCTGAAAAAGTGACTCACTCATAAAATTAATTACACATCTATTTAGTATGAATATCAACCTGTTAGAATTTTTTTTTTTGATGTACAAAATGGCCGACTATTTGAATTGAGTTGCAGGTATTTGAATGAATTTTCCGTGAAAAATTTCGCATAAAACTGCTCATAAAATGAAAAGTTTTCGATTAATCAGACATTCCGTACGTACTTCTCTGCGAAATACAATGAGGAACATAACTTTTAAATTTAAAGCAAATCGAGTGAAAATTGTTGAAGTTATTTGTCACGCCAATTGGAAAAAAGCTGTTTCGAGAAAAATGCGTTCAAAGTTTGCGGTACTCTATAGCCATGCCAGAGGTGGGCTTACGTTACACGCTCAAAGACAGTGAAAAAAAAATTGTCTTGCTATAAATCGAATAGTTACTTATTCTCATGATCATAAAGCACCGTTTTGGCGAAAAAAAATGATTTTTTGAAAGTTCTACTGTGGCCTTACCCCTTAAAAAACGTTCAACTTGTCGGATTTTTTCAATTTCGTCGCAATGCCGCTGGTTATATTTCGTATACATATATGCGTACATACTGCATGAATTCCACCCGCGCAATGGCATAGTGCCCCTCAGAGCTTCTTTCTCTTTGCTGCAAACACACCGAGAGAGCACTCTCGAGCGAATGTATTCTCTCTGCCTCTCTTTTTTTTCTCACATGGTCGCTTTTGGTGCGAAACGCTCCAGGGGTGCAAAGCCCATACGAGGAGTGCATTCAACCCATGTATTGGCCTCCCACACAACGACGTATTCACCTACCACACACCCTTGCCATAATCCGTACACCCGATATATACTGCACATAGTTGCGTACAGGGCGATCGAAAACGGTGAGAAGCAAAGACAACGACCTCACACGAAGATCTGCGTGACGTGTGGTGTTTTTTTCATTTTTTCGTTCGGAATTTACGAAAAAATAGTATATCACGACCCTAGGCCCGAAAGTTGGATTTCCTGGCATGTGCGCATGCCAGGGCATCCAACATTTGGGCCGTGGGTTGTATACTATTTTTCTTGATCCCGTAGCCGAAAGTACGGGCCTAATTAATGTATGTAATTCCGTGCAATTAATGCTGTCATTGGTGCTGTTAGCTGTCATCTGTCGGCTGTCAGCCGGCCATCTCGTGAAATGCAATGAAGCTGTCGTTCTCGCAGGGTGGCGAGCGAAAGGGGGGGATGCCCGTCCGACTTTTGCAAGGCGGAGGCGAAGCCGAGGTTTTGCTGGTCGGGGTGGGCATTGAAAACACCAAGATGAAATAAAACCGACATTACTAACATAAACATCAAATTCCTCCATTTTTTTTTCGACACTTGAACGAAATTCTTCGCGAGACCACGACACGACTTTGACAGGAGCGAGCACAAGATAAAAGAATAACGTGCATATGTAAATACCGCCGGCCGCAAAAATTCTGTCAGAGCGAACGGTCGTCAGCCGGCTACGAAAAATACTCTTCCCGGCCTGAAATGCGACCGGAAAGAGCGTACTTTCGGCTAGGGGAGCAAGAAAACCGATTTTTCTCAAATTTTCTCGTTTTGTACAGTTTGCATCGTAACTGGCAAAAAATATCATTTTTCATTTGTCCATATTGTCGTTTTTCAATTGGAACTCAACATCTTTTAAGGCAGATTTGCCAAAAAACGTTTTGGGCGATGAAAACATTAATCTTTATTGCATTCCTAATTTACCTGAAAGAAATTCAGTTTTATTGCATTTCTAAAATCCCTAAAATGAATTTATTTTGAAAGCTTTTCTGAATTTCCTAAAATGAATACATTTTTCTTACATTACTGCATTCCCTGAAATGAATTAATTTTTGTTGCATTTATAAATTCGCAAAGAAATAATTCAATGAATTCCTAAATGCCCTGAAAAGAATTGATTT
Source organism: Ophion ellenae (assembly GCA_963210295.1). Classification (NCBI taxonomy): domain Eukaryota; kingdom Metazoa; phylum Arthropoda; class Insecta; order Hymenoptera; family Ichneumonidae; genus Ophion; species Ophion ellenae. Next base: position 59,897,779 of record OY723386.1, on the reverse strand, counting down.
TTGTTGCATTCACAAAGTCCATAAAATGAAACGACTTTGATTGAAAAATCAACTTGAAAAAAGATTCAAATTCATAGCAATCCTGAATCCCTCGAAATAATGAATTCTCATTGCATTTATAAATTCCCAAAAATGAATCTATTATTATTGCATTTACAAGTTTCCGGAAAAAAATGATTCGATGCATTCCTGAATACTCCAGAAGAAATTGATGTTAATTGCATTTCGAAATTCTCTCAAATGAATTCATTTTTATTGCATTTCTAAATTCCCTAAAACTAATTAGTTTTCATCGGATTCTTAAATACTCCAAAAATTTGTATTGCATTCCGAACTTTCCTCAAAACAATGCATTTTCACTGCAATTCTAAATTGCCCCAAAATGACTTATCTTCGTCCCATTCCCATTCACCTGAATAGTTAATTTCCACGTTACAAAAAAAAATCACAAGTTCCATCATCATCTCTATTCAATGTTTCTCGTATCATTATTTGCCAATAAATATTCGCCATTCAGCGCTATCCACGATTCGTACGACACGAAATAGTGATTTTGGATTCGCCAGCTCTTTTTTTCCTCTAAAATTGCCTGAACTTACGTAATCTTACGTAAATATAGCTGCAAATTTCATATGCATTTCTCCCCAACTCGACTTCATCATTTTTTTAATCAGGCTGTACATAGGTGCGCGCAACGTCTAAAGGATTGCGCAGCTTCCCTGACGCTGCGTGCTGTGTGCGACACGCGACGATGAGAGGGCACACGGACTCACAGGACGTTGACCTGACCTGGTGAAACACATATGGGAATCCTGTGCTTGATTCTTTGCACTGCAGAAATCGCACGACGATCGTATATCTGCACACACACACACACACACACACGCACGCACGCACACACAAACACACACAAACACACACACACACACACACACACACACACACACACACACACACACACACACACACGCGCGCGCGCGCGCACACACGCGCACGCACGCACGCACACACACACACACACCACACACACACACACACACATACGCGCATATGGCTCTTTGAATCTATGGAGAAAATATCTAAAGCTCAAGGGGTACAGGATGCGAAGAGGTGCGAGGGGGGGGGGGGGGGGGTGCACGAATGCACGAGAGAATTTCACGTGGGGTGGCTGCACGCCTAGCTGATCTCCGAGAGTGCAAAGAACCTCTGTGTGCGCACAAGCCATCGGGGCGGGAACGAATGCCGAGCGGTGAAGGGGTGAGGGAAAAAGGGGTAGACGCGATATGAAAGAGCAGTAGAGTTTCGAGCGAGTAGAAGAAAAAGGTCTTTTTAAATGTATGTTTGTATGTACGCCTTGCAACCCAGAGAGAATAAACGAGATGGGGATGAAAGTCATAGAGGGTCACTTATTGTGTCACAATTTTAAGCGCCAAAGTCTTGAGTTTCTTGTCAGTGGTTATTTTATTTTATTTTTTTTCGTCTTTAACCGCCTGTATTTGTTTTATCAATGGGTTATAGTTGCAACAATCAAAAACAGCTGATTTGCGGGCATTTTTTTTTAGAAGAACGTGATGATGAATTTCGAAAAAAAATGAGGTGTTTGGAAAAGTATCATCTGAAGAATACTCTGTAATTTTTGGTGTTAACATATTTAATTATAATTGATCAATTCTTATTTTTGTTACAATCGTTATAATTGATATAATTGATTGAAAAATAAAACAGATTTTTTTATCATAAGTATTAGTTTATCCTATGATTGACCGAAGAAATTTTCGAAGAATCAAATGTTAAAATGTTGCGCGTGTGTAAAGTGAGATTGTTGATTTTTGCAAAAAAAATGTGCAGTCGTCCTTTATCGAATCGAAAGTATACATCGAAAAAAAACCTTCGATGAATCATTATATTTTGACATGTATAAAAAGCGCCAAAAATGTGAGAAAGATCGATGCAGTCGTTTTTAAGATATCTAATAAATTCGAGAAAAAAAACGTTTAAAGTTTCGAATGACGCTCCGAATATCAACATAATAGCCTATAAAGCTGCCAACGTTTATCCGACCACCTTGACATTTTCAGGGAACATGTAAAAGATGATATATTGTCGAAATCTATTGGTTTTGAAAAAAGTTATTTTTCGACTCTTACAACTAGACATAACCCCTTAAGCTTAAGGTATTCCTTTCACGGAGGGCCGTATGTTGTGGGGGCATAAGCAGGGCCCTTCTAAATCATCGGCTCATTACAATGGCGCATAATATAAAAAAAACTAGTTACAATCAATTATTGCACCCAACGATAAACTAGAATAAAACATTTCACGCAAAATTAGTAGATTTTGACATTTTACATTTTTTCTAAAACGTCCCGGCTACGAAAATTCTCCTGCCATTTTTTTTTGACATTTTTCTACGTGACATTTTTCTACGTTTTATCGTTAATATTCTCATTAAACATTCGGTGAACCTCTGTTTCTGTTGTGGTTACGGAATCTTTAGATTTTTTTAGACGCGTGACCAGTTTTTATCGGGCACCTGGAGTTTTTTAGTGTATAAATTATTGAATAGAAATGTGATCAGCGTGTCATTTCCATAAAGCACCGTATAAATTAGACGATTTTTAAAGTCGTAATTTTTCGTTAAAACTTCGGTAACTTGGCTTGAAATTTTGCCAGTATACTGGGATGTATTTTTACTCGATTATAAACGAAAATCAGTTACTTGTTAAATATCCGGGTTCGTGAAAGGAATACCGTAAGCCATTATCTCGTACTTGAAAATTATGATTTATTATTATTAATTTATTTAATGTTCTTATACATCAAATATTTATTGTCTATTATTATTATGATTACTATGACAGGAGTAGTAGTAGTACTAATAATAATAGCAGCAATAATAATAATTAAAATAACAGTATTAATAATACACAATAATAAATAATCTATTAAGAATGTAACGCAATGGTTCCATTAAAATTAATTCAATTCATATATTTGGGTGATAAATTGTCATTATTTTCAATATCATCGATAAGATAGTGATGACTATTGTTATTATTACAAAATCCTCGTTCAGCTGTAAATAACTATAATAATAATCATTATTGTTATCATTAATAGAACTATCATCAGTACATCGAAAAAATGTCCTCCATAATCTTCAAGGGCTCAACCGAGATGCTCTTAGCGGCGAAAATGACCGCAAAATTGTTATCTGGGTTGACCGGGCAAAGACCTAATGATGATTCGGAAGAAGAGGCCATTTTTCGAAGATCGATCCTTGTCGGTAGGCTCATCAACCTGATAGATGACGAGAATGCAATGAGTACCGCGCCAAGTGCAGCCTCACAGAAAAGCTGCAGCAGCAGAGGGCTGTAATGGCCTGGAGGGAAACGCAGAGCCAAAGGAGAGTGGTTGCGAGAGAGACGGGGGTGGGGGGTACATAGGCGTCCATAGAAAGGGCAGCCATCAGCATTACCGGAGAATTGTATGTATATAGAGATGAAAAGGGGAAGAAATGACGATGCTGCCGATGATGACGACGATGATGGCGGTTGCGGGGGTTGGTTGATGCGACAATTAAGGCAGGAGAACGGTTCACCAGTGCCTGATACACGCACACGAAAGTGCGCTCACACATGGAGCGAATGAAAGCTCGATCACACCTACGAGCATGGGCCTTCCGGTGAAAAAGCATATGCACTATGAATATGCGCAAGCTTGAGTTATTCAGCCTACGTCATGTGTGGGTGGAACGCACCGCGTCAAGCTACAAACGCTTAGTACTCACATCTCAGGGTTGACGCCATGCTCCGGGCTTTCTTTACAACGTCAGGGTGATGTACGCGTAGGCTTGAACACCTCGACCTGGATGAGCCCCTTCAGCGCGAGGGCCATTGAGCCCCATTTTCCCGGATGGGATACGTAGTTGTGTCTTGCATCAATGATGACGCGAATGAAATACAAGTACAGAGATGATTTTGGGATGTGACTTCTTGGCACTTGTTCGGAGGATTTCTTCTTCCTGTGCAGTAATGAAGCTTTTAAACTAGGAGGATTGGATTAATCACAGGGATTTGGGGTTTTCTGGGGTCATTTGGGTGGGTTGCATACAGAATGGTAGTGGCCTTGCCATGTTGCAATAGTGGATGGGTTGCATACAGAATGGTAGTGGCCTTGCCATGTTGCAATAGTGGATGGGTTGCATACAGAATTGCAATAGTGGGTGGGTTGTATACAGGGTTGCAATAGTGGGTGGGTTCCATACAGAATGGTAGTGGTCTTGCCATGTCCTGAGGACGGTTGGAAAAGAACTGTCATCTCACCGATACGACATTGTAGTGCCCGTTGCTAAATCCAGACCTTCCAGGATCAAATTGAGCTGGTAGGGTTAGGATACGATGCTGGAATGATTTTGGTTTTGGAAATTTATCTTTGAGGGAAGATGGCGTGGAAACTGCTCAAGATTTTTTTCTGACCCTTTGGTATGTGAAAGTAAACGCTTCCAGAAGTTATCCGCACTTTGTTTCATCTGGATCCATCAAGTAGAACCTGAGAAAATTCTTCTCTTAGAAGATTTTCCTTTTAGAAGGGCACTGACGCATATCCTTCACCATTTATGAACCATTAGTATTGAACTATGTACATAGAAAACGTGTTCTTCCAATACATAAAAAACACATTTGTCTTAATAATCTTGGTAAATGTCCTAAAATCCAAAACACCAGCTGGTTCTTTCCTAATATATAGTCATCATTCATTTCGCTATCTATATTAATTCCATTGGAAAATTGCTTCGTCTTCTTGTGCCCCCTGCTTCTCACGTGCGACGGCCGAGCTACTGAAAAACACAAATGTCCAACGAGATCGAGGTTTCCGCTGGTCCCTAAACGGCTTATAATTGCGAAGAGGTCTATTATTCACAATAGGACGCAATAGAGTTATGAGGATAGAAATATACATATGACAGCAGTTGCTATACGGGTTTAATTCGCATAGCATTCGACCCCACCACGACCGAATTACACGGTGCGTGATGCTTCGACTTGAATTTCAATCCTAGATGAGAGGGGTCGTGGATTGCACTCAGTAGAACGGTGCAAGATTGTGCGGTTGGGTCAATGACCTCGCGTACCATGAAATACAGAAAGGAGGAAGAGAGAGAGAGAGGGAGAGAGAGAGAGAGAGAGAGAGAGAGAGAGAGAACAAAAGGGCATCGGTAGTACTACTTACAATTAGTGCCAGGTTCGCTGGCGACGTTGAGTATGTGTTATACACACACGTGATGCCATAATTGAGATGTCATTCAGATGAGAGTTCAAGAGTCTCTTATTTCCTCGTAGAAACAGCCCTTTGCTCCTCAGTTGCTTGTCCAACACTCACTGAAGAATATTCTCTCTCCTTTTCCTCTCTCTCTCCTCGGCAGATGCGGTTGGTACAAATACAGTTGGAGAAACACGCATGAGGAATTCTGCATTTGACGTCCATACATGAAAATGTGGAAAGCGCCTATATGGAGGGCTGGAGAGCAACGCAGGCAAGGATTAACAACCGGATAATGAAGTCGGTGTTTCATGCTCTGTGAAATTGCTCCCACTCTATGACTCTGTGACCAACCCTTCGCGCCTATCCTCTTCCACTATGGTTCGAATCTCACCCTCCTCTTGCAACTCGATCCTCTCGTTCGCCATTCGATTGCCACCCTGACATTTTTTTTGGAAAAGCCACAACGACTACCTCCATTCGCAAATCCCTTGTTTTTCAACAGCTGCGCAATTTTCTTGAATTGTTGGGTTGCCATGGAATTGATCGTTCTCCAGTGATGGGGGAATTTCGCAAAAAACCGATGACGATTTCTGGACTTTGATTCGTGCTGCGTGGAACGCCCTCAAGCCATGGGGGATGCGACTTTCGTTCAGCCTTGTTTTGTAATGATCGCGAATGTCTCTTGTAACGTTGATGGACATGCGTTTTTAGCAAATGACAGAAGACGTCAGAAATTTAGAGACTCAACATGCTGATTGAAACAGCCATCCTTCAAGACTGGTAAGTTTTCATCTATTGAGGAATCAATTCGACACGATGAACATTGATGTGCAATCATCGAACCACTTGCCAGCCAATGTGCCGAAATATTTTTTTGATTTAATTGCACCGATTGTTCTCCACCGTATCCAATCCTTCAATCTCTGTCACGAAATCGAAATAATGGCAGAGCATTTTCCACTGGTATCGCGCCACATACATAATTAAGGCTGCGCCATAAATTGGCGTGCATGCAGATGGATATTTGAGCGGAAGTCGAGAGATGGCTAGTGAAGGAGAAAGAGAGATAGAGAAAAAAAGAGCGAGCGAGAAACGGGATGTGCAATCACGAGTAGCCAAAGCTGTTGAGGGTTTCGAGCTATCGAAATCATCCCTTCCTCCCTTCCCTCATCCTGAGTTCCCTCTCGCAACCGTTCGCTCATGAGTACCCTTCATCGTTAGGCTTTCCACCCTGGTGTCGAACGCGAGAACTGCGGCAGAGCGAGAAAGAAGGCGAGAGAGAGAGAGAGAGAGGTCGTTTAACGATGATGACTGCGCGCTCGCCGAGGGTTGACGATGATTTCGCCAGCTCGAACTCTGGTGTCCTCCTAGTCCGTTCGGAGCCAGAACTAATACGCTCGAGTATATATCACGAGGCTTCTCCCATTCTGAAAACAACCACCAATCCCCATGGGCACCTATATTACAAACGCCTACGTGTATGGGTTATTCCTTGTGCAGCTGCCATCTCATTGATCTAGCAAGTTCTAGGGTTAAATATTAACTGAAAGAATATTTAGTCCTAGACCTCATGATCCCAGACCTGGAGGATTCTAGATCTCCTAAGCCAACTTGCTGACTCCTAACGCATCCTAGATCTAATCCGTTTGTCTTCTTACACATGACGAGACTGAATATCCAATGCGCGCTGTTCTTGCTTGTAAAATCGTACCCTAGGGCATGAAGGGCCTCAAAACTACATGCGTTTCTTCGTTTTTCAATAAACAAGACAATGTCATGATGGATATTTACTTTCTCTAAGGTTAAGCCCTTGAAAGTCCTTTTACAGACCGCAGAGATGGCAGACAATCAGGAAATCTCTTATTCCAAAGCTCGCCTGGCATGGATATGCATACCGGTTATACGTTCCAGGCTTTAAGCTAGCAGGACAATGGCGTTTGGGTTAGCTTGGGTTTTTCCAAGTTTGTTTGGGTTTTTGGGATCCCTTGATAAAAAACGATGCGGTCGAGGTACTCCTTCTTGTTGATAGACTGTTGGGTCAAAAATCAAATCATGACCTGGACAAGTGTTGTACCTCCCCAATTTCATCTCCAACATGCTTAGGCACTGGAAACTTCATGGGGAATGGCCCATACCTGTATGCGGATGCATTCACACTTGATGATTTACGAAGCTACCCTATGAATACTGTACAGGCATTTCTGATACCTGTATCGCCGCGGTGAGCAGACAGAAGGGCCTACCACGGATACATAATTCAGCTCGCTGAACGATGTTATGGACACGCCCCCGTTCGACTTTCGGCAGTCGATACAGCCGCGTGTCAGCGATCAGTTACATCCGCGCAAACCTCAGATCCGAAATTGCATGTGTTCCGGGCACGCGTTCGTACGCGGAACATCAGGCGTTCTCTCGGCTTTTCGATGCGTACACTATACACGACTCGGCAATATTGGAATGATGAAGTGCGTGGATTGAAAGCGATCACGGGTGTTAACGGCGTTATAACGGGTCAGGGGCTCGACACCTATATTGCCCTGTTAGGGATTCATGATATTTCGCGCGAGAGTTACCCCATACACGAATCAAACCCTTCGGCCCAGCGCCCTTTCGCCATGGCTGTAGAGCCTTCCAACGGCTAAATTCCTCAGGCTAGGATTTTTTTTTCATAGTAGTAAATCCTACTATAAATGAGCATTGAAATTTGTATGATTGCTCATTGTTGATTATTCCCGTCGAAAACTCGCTCTACGAAAAAGTCTCTAATCCGCACGGGCCCTTATTTCAAGAATATTGCAGAAAAATTATGTTTACTTGTTGAAAATCTGCTTTTGCTTACTACTCACTAAAGGGAACATCGCTTGACGGGTTTTGCCTAGTTGTAACAGTCAAGAACAGCTCATTCTTGTGATTTTTTTCCAGAAAGTTGTGATGATAAATTTCTTAAAAAATTTGAAATTTGTAAAAGTATCATCTGAACAATACTCTGTAATTTGTTGTTTAAAATATGTAATTATAATCGATTTACAGCCGATATCCGGGAAGCACCTCTCGAGAAACATTTTTAGCTGTCAGCAATGCCGTTCTGAACCAGATTATCTAATATAAAAAAGGAAACCAGATTTCGGTAGAATATTAGTGTATCCTATAATTAATCGAAGGAATTTTCGAAATATCAAATTGAAAAAAATGGCGAGTGTTCAAAGTGAGAGGCTTGATTTTTGTGAAAAAGGCGCATTTTTCGTTCATCAAATCGACAGTATACATTGAAAAAAAAAATCCTTCTATCAAATACTACATTTTGATTCCTAGAAAAAGCCCTAAAAGTTTCAAAAAGATCGATGCAGTAGTCTTTGAGATGATTTGCTTATCGACATTGAAAACGTACGTTCGAGAAAAAAGCATTTAACGTTTTAAATTTGTTAATTTCGATCCGAACACCTTGACATTTTTAGGGAACATTTATAAGATGATCTAAATGATGACATAAAATCTCTCATTTATGATATGATATAATTACTGTCAAAATATATTGCTTACAATCTATATTTAGTATATAGTAATATATAATAACATATTTATATAAGTAATATAAATATATTACTTTTACAATCAACTAGGCACAAACCCTTAAGTGTCCGCCTCCGATTTCGTTAAAACTCATCTACGTGATGAAGCATTGGAAACTATTAGATATGCACTTTTTTGTCGGAAAAACAGTTGTAAGGGTGAAAACCACCCCTCAAGGAAAGGCCTGTCGAGGGGTGATTTTACAGTTTCACCCACAAGCAGTCCACCGATCTGAATGAAACAAAACCCAAAGTTCTTCTAATGCAAAGCGACAAAAATCCTCTATAAGAGTATTGAAAAAAAATGCAATTAAGGGGTCACACGCCTTTCTTTGAGGGGTGGTTTCCTCCGTTGTAACCGTTTTTTCGCCGAAAAAAACCACTTGTCTAATAGTTTTCAATGTTTTACCACATATACGGTTTTTTCCCTATATGCGTTTGATCAATTTCGTGAATACAGGTTTTATCCGTTTCGAATTTTTCATTAAAAGTACCGTGCTCGCTCGAAAGCGCATGGGTGCTCGTTAAAACAGGATTTACGCAGAATCGATCCAGAATATTGCAGTCACGTAATGTTGTAACCTATTTGGAGGAGAGTAAGCCGCGGGGGTAAAAGTATACGGCACTAAATGAAATTCACTTGTAACAGGGTCCGAAAATCATCCCCGGCGAGGCGGGCTCGACGGTCCGGAGTCGAAAGGGCGCATGATACATGGAAACGTGTTTCTTTGAAGCCTTTTGGGCACTTTTTTACGCATATATATATATATATACATAAATTTATGTATATCACCAGACCATCACGCGGGATGTAATCTCATCGAGTCAGTGCAGCGCAATTTTGTCGCGCGTTACAGCTCCATAAGCTTTGAAAGTGTGAGGCACGGATGTATATATATTTTTTTTCGTGTCCATGAAGGCAAGTATTACCACCGTCATAACTTTTGTTCGTCGAAAAATCAAAAACCACGCGATATCTTGATAAAAAGCGGTGTTAATTGCTTACGAATCAAGAACGCACCCGCGTTGATTGCACATTCATTTTCCACTCGGCTTTTCCCTCTTGACTGGGACAAAAAGGTGATGGAATTGGTTGGATGGGAACAATGGAAAAAGTGTCATCGTGAGGCCACGCATTTTGTGACCCTGTAGACTGATAATATCGTCATTGTAGGATTATTAATAATTCCATATATGAAAAAGAATCCTATCAGGTATCGCGATGACTCGTTAATGCAAAATGCATTTTAATCAAAGCTTGATGAATATTGCACTCGGATTAATGTCGAAAGAGCAGATTATTCGTGGAATCAAAGCCATACAGTGGTTTGTATGGCGTGTCGGGAGGGGGGGGGGAGAGAGAGAGAGAGAGAGGGAGAGAGAGAGAGAGAGAGAGAGAGAGAGAGAGAGAGAGAGAGAGAGAGAGAGAGAGAGAGAGAGGTAAGGATGAAATTTGTCGTTGCGAAAATTCGCCATCCATGGAAATGAGAGAGCACGTTACCAATTACATTTTCGGGATAATGTGGAACGTGGTTCCACGATAGACGGAGGTTGGGGTATAACGCGGGCACCGCGAGTAACACGTCATTACACGCTATGTAACGAAACCGATGTGAATTTGCGTAGCAAATGGAGCGTGTCTTTTGGCAAGAGACGTACGATAATTTTACCTGTCGCCTGTTCCCGATGTCCATTAATTCGTCGGGGCTTCATTAATCATTATTTACACGTCCATCGACCATAGCCAACACACGGTAGTCCTGTGAGCGTCCGCGTAACCAACATTTTCGCGCATACAAGGATTTACACGTGTGCGTGTAGGCTCTTTCGTGCAAAATTGGGTGATCGATATATACATATTTTTGTCCAATTTTTCGCCACTCGATTATCGCGTTAGCAGGAGGGCACAGGGCAACTGCGAAAAAAAACTGTCTCGATAAAGGCAGCGATATTTTCACTGAGTTGTTGCGTTTAATATCGAGTTCGGCAAAACTGCCGCAAGCCAGTGCGCGGCTGAGCAGTCACCCATCCGAGTATTGGCCCAGGTCAGAGCTGCTCGACACCGGAGATGGCGAACCGATTCGACAAGGAACATCGTGTGCCATTCGATGTAAACGTGACAATAATGGTGGCGCATATTTGAATGGACTACGCGTTGGGACGTATAATAAACTAGTAAACTCGCGTCCAAGCTCATTGGGGGATTTGAAAGCCTCCGGGGGCGAAACGTTGGACGAACGATTGAAATTTACTTCGATGGGTTGCATAGCGCGGAGGCGATTTCAGCGACGATGATTAAACGCACGATGGTTCATCTCGTATCCATGAATAAGTGCGTATGGGCGGCATTATTTCGTGTCGTGCGTGAAAACCTCGCGGTGACATAACGGTGAGTCGATGAATCACAAAATATTTTATGCGTGTGTTACTTGGTTTTGATTAATGCTTTCGGGCTTCATTTATAAATAACAAATATTGCGATCGTTTGATTTGGTTGATTGCGGTATCGAGAGAGAGAGAGAGAGAGCGAGAGAGAGAGAGAGAGAGAGAGAAAGAGAGAGAGACGGGTAGAGTCATCGAATGATTGGTAATATTGATTACGCTCTAGTATGACTATCGGGCAAATATAAAGTTCCGGATGAAATACGACGAGAGTATTAACAGAAATTTGAAGAAAGGAACATTTGATATGTAACAAAAAATAAACGGAAATTACTGGGAGGGACCTGAGTAAACGGTGAGGCAGGTAAACTCCGGGAATTTTTATCTCAAAAACTAATGTTTCGATTGGATCTGGTTTTTTTTATTGCAAAATCTGTACATTGAGGTATGTTTAGGAATTTTTTAAAATAAATTCGTTGACTGGAAGCGATTCAAACGCGGTTATCTCGAAACATAGTTTTCAAAGTCGGTGCCAGATTTATCTCGAAAACGGCTTGTCCGATTTTGTCCAAATTTGGATACAATATTCTTCGATAGTTTTCCTCGTTCGCCACGTAGGGGTTTTTCATTTGATTGAACCATTGCTTTTTTATGCAATGTGTGTGCAATCCAAAATCGTCGGAAATTGCGAACGAAAAATGAATGTTAAATTAAAACGGTCGCAATTTCGGCAAAAATGATAATTTCAAAAAAATCTTACGTGGTGAACGAGAAAAACTATCGAAGGATATTGTATCCAAATTTGGACAAAATTGGACAAGTCGTTTTCGAGATACATCTGGCACCGACTTTGAAAACTTTGTTTCGAGATAATTATTTCGAATCGCTTCCAGTGAACGAATTTATTTAAAAAAATTCCTAAACATACGTCAGTGTACATATTTTCCCATAAAAAAACCCGGATTCGATCGAAATATTAGTTTTTGAGATAAAAAATTCCCGAAGTTTACCTGTTTTTCTCGCCGTTTACTAAGTTACCCCCCCTTGAAGAAATAAGAATTCGATGTGAAAGAAAAATGAAACGATAATAAGATTGTATATATAAAAAAAAGTGAACAGAAATTAAAGAAATGAGGTTTCGATATAAAAACTAAAATCAACAAAAATGAAAGAAATAATGATTTGATACGAAAACAAACATAAGCAGAAATTGAAGAGACAAGGTTTCGATATAAAACACAAATGAACATAAATTAAAGAAAAAAGGAGTCGACATGAAAAAAAATTAACAAAAATTTAATAAATAAAGATTCGATATGAAAACAAAGTAAACGTAAAATAAAAAAGAACATATTCAAAATAAAAACAAAAATAAACAGAAATTAAAGAAATAAGGATTCCACATAAATAAAAAATTAAAGAAATAAGGATTCTTTATAAAAACGAAATAAAACAATATAAGTTACGATGAGATAGAAAGTGAAAAAAAAATTGGAGGAGAGACAGAGAGAGAAAAAGAAAAACGAAAAATAGATTAGCTCTCTCTCGTTTGAAATTGCAGTAAAAATTCCTCTCTCGTTTATATTAAATTATCCGTCTCTTTTTTAATTCAATTTCGAAGCCGTCCCTTTTTTCAATTAAAAACCATAAATTGCGTTCCGTAAAGACAAAACAATGCAATAATGTACACGGTAGCCTTCCGTAAATTTATGGAAATTTATTGATGGCGTTACGATCGTTCATTATTCCCTACAGTACTGTGTGACAAAAGGCTTATGCCTGTGGCGAAAAAAATCGGCCACAGAGTAATGTAACGCCAGTAGTAATAGCACGGGGGAGGATCGTTTTGTGTAAAAGCGCATACGGAGTATCGTTACATCTCGTTAACGTCCCTTTGAAACGCGTTTGTTCGCATTGAATGAGCTTTCAGAGTCCTGGTCGTTTAATCGATTCTCGGACACGCACGTTATTAATCGAAGACAATCAATACGCGTATACAACGAAAAAGGGAGAGAGAGAAAGAAAGGGATAGAGACACGATTGATAGTGCATGATGCGAATGCATTTGGAGATATATCGAGAGATTTTTTTATATTTTTTTCTCTCTTTTTTTTTTAATATCCGTCAAATTGAGGGACTCGATCCGGCGCCACTCGTTTTGTCAACGTAGGGTAAACCGACCAGCAAATGGACGAATAACGACACCGTAGGACCCAGACGGACTGTAAAATGGAAATATTATCAAAACGAATTTTCCAATGGCTATAGCTACCAAAATGTATTATTCTGATAGTAGTAGAAAAATATTCGAAGTAATTGCAACTAATGATATTGAAGAAATGGATAGATAAGTAGCGCAATGACTAAATCAATTGCTGAAGAAATTGCAACAAATAATATGGAAGGTATGGATAGATAAGTGGCGAAATGACTAAATCGCCAGCGAATGAACGCAATTACCAGTAAATGGACGTCTAATGTAGACGAACGCTGTCAAGCAAAACGATTTATTTTCATTAAATGCTAGATTCGAAAATCACTGTGTTGCACAATAATCAATATATTCTCATAGATATGAGTATTATATCCGTTATTACGATTTTGTAGAAAATACAAAAAGCTTTCTTGCATCTTGATTCTCAAAAAAAACTACCAAAATTTGTTTCAACAAAAAATAAAAAATTGAGTTTTGAAAAAAAAAAACGTGTGAATTGATTTCATGACACCATTTAATGAAATGTACGTTGTCATGTCTTAACAATAATTAATTCAGCAATTTTCAGCAGATGAGCTAAATGTTTAACTCTGCTTTGAGAATGATCAGAACGGAGCCCGTATGTCCATTCACTGGAAAAAGGTTAGAATGCAGCACCAGTGAATTAAGGCAGTACCTCCACAGAAGAGTTGAATTAAGAAATGGTTGAAAGTTGACATATACGTTATTTAATACATTATCCAAACATCTGTGCCATTTGAATAAGTTTGACCACCCCAAACCTGAGATATTTACACTTAAAGTTGGCTTGGTTTACACGTAACAAATGCGTTATGATGGGCAAACAGAGCATCATTAATTCTACCGTCAAAACTAAAATTAAGAAATTAATAGAAAAACGAGGATAAGCTACAGTAAGATATCACGAATAATGTGAAAAAAAATGAGAATGATTCACCATCTAGTTTCCAAGATATAACCATGAGAGGCCCTCACAATTTTGGTGCAAAGCCTGGAGAAAAAAACAATTGGGGCAAAGCCTGGACAGTCCCGGCAAAAAGTTTACTGCCAATGGTCGATCAAAAATACAATACAAAATATATATTACGGCAATAAATTATATCCATCGTATTATCTACTAGTACCGAGTCAATATTGCGTAGTTTTTAATTTTATTCATTACTAATTAAACCAATTATCAATCTTTTAAACATGAACATGGTATGTAAACTTTTGGTTGAGATTTTCGCAGAGGAACTACCTTAACATGTCTAATGCTGACCTATTATTACGAATTTATTTCAAAAATTTGCAAAAAAATTAAAGATTGATTCTTTGTCAAGTAATGAACGTAATACTTACTCTTAAAACTTATAAAAACTATTGTTTTCGAGTTTTTAACACCTACTGTACACAGCCGTATCGTAACTAACAAGGAACATCCCTTAAGTGTCGTCGGCCGGAAAAGAGAGGTGTTCTCGTGAATTTATTTTTTGGAAAATGGGTTCAGTTTTTTAACCATTTTTTTCATAGTAAAGGGTATCATTTCAAGTATCTTTGACCATTTTTTTATTGGGAAATATTTATTAACGACGGAGATACAGTAAATTGCACAAACCACTGTACAAAAAAGGTCCTTCGCGGTGACCTGCTCGGGAACAAATCATCTGAAATCAAAAAACTAAATGAATTTAGTTTTTCCACCGTATTATCTATTCATTAATCGAAGGATTCAATAAAATAATGATTTTTGAAAAAAAAGGTCGCCGATCGAAAGTGATCGTCGAAATTTCGGTGAAAAAAACACTCTATTTTCCTTGATATCAAAAAAACTGTGCATTGAAAAAAAAATCCTTCGATTAAGGACTGCCTTTTGATGTACAGAAAATGTCTGTGAAATTTGAAGCATATCAGTTTAGTTGTTTTTAAATTATTTTGATGACCGATTTTGAAAAAGTCATTCCGAGAAAAACGGTAAGCAGGCCTACCTGTAAACGCTCATAACACTCCCAATTTTCAACGGACCGACTTGAAATTTTCAGAGAATATTTTTGCGAGGTTACATTATAAGAATCCGTCGAAAACGAAAAATCGATTTTTTGAAAAATTTTAACTAGATGTAACCCCTTAAACTGAGAAATCGGTTTAACAATAGTTGTGATTTTTTGCTCAGTGATAGTGATTTTTTTATAGTGGTTTGATAGTGATAGTGATTTGATATTGATTTTTTATAGTGATTTGAGTTTTTATCGACAATTCATATTCTTCCTTGATTTTGAATATGAATCAGCTTTTGTCCATTCACTGGTCGGTTTACTCTATTTGGTCTTCCCATTTTTTCCTCTCTTTTTTTCCCTCCCACCCTCATTTTCTCTCCTCTTCCTTCTCTCCCTCCCCCTCGCGTGTCCCTTCTCTCTTCGTCTCTCGTTGCATATCGGCAATGCGGATGAATCGGTAATAAAAGCTTGACGTTCACTCGCGCACTGCTGTATCGCGAAATTGCATCGCTACTCGCCCTGCTCGCGATCCTCCCTCTGCATGTTCCACGTATCGTGCGATAGATATTAATGGCTTAAAATGAAAAGGACGCATCGAGGCTGTGCACGTGCGAGGATTTCATGTCCTTCTCGCAATACGACTTAGGTATATATGTATTTATAGTATACAGATGCAGAAACATCCCTCTTTGCAAATATCGCGGGGTGGCTGGAAGGATTGGAGGCGAAACGTGTCTCGATGACTAATGATGATACATCGCTTCGTTCTTTGTCTATATATTTTTTCACTTACGCATACGGACACTTTTACACATCACGCATAGTTTTTATGAAAATAAATAAAGTCAGTAGTTTGCATAAAATATCTGAAATATCTTCGAATCACAATGACAATTTAATTCCGTTTTCCTTCTACCTGAGCGACA
This sequence comes from Ophion ellenae, assembly GCA_963210295.1. NCBI lineage: Eukaryota > Metazoa > Arthropoda > Insecta > Hymenoptera > Ichneumonidae > Ophion > Ophion ellenae. The sequence continues at coordinate 59,881,425 of OY723386.1, read as the reverse complement.
AGCATATCTTCGACAGCGTTGGGCGTTAATCAATTAAATTTTCAATCAGTTCATTTACTGACTTAAAAAGAAATTGCATTTAATTTAATTGCAACCAACATTAATTGCAATTACATTATACATTGCGTGTTGCAATTAAAATAATTGCAATTAACTTTTTCCATTGTTGTAAGAAAGAATTAACACTAAGAATTAACGTATTTGACTTTACAGATATCAAATGGAAACGATTTAGATATTATTGCTGATGATCATAAATATTATTGATGATTAATATCAGTCTTTTATTTGTTACTTATATACGTATTTCAATAAATTACACATTTGTTCTGACGCCACTCCGCGCACTATACAATAATCAGTTTTAATTGTTAGTTTTTAATCAAATACGTTCAAAAGTTTGAAACATGATTAGTTTCTCATCGTGGAAAGTCACGATTAACAATTGGTTAAAGGTTAATTGCGACTACAGCGATTAACAATTAATTAATTGTTAATCGTGAGTTTTCACTTTTACAATAAATTAATTGTTAATTTTAATAGTCGTGATTAGCAATTCATTAATTGTTAATCTTTAGTTACCCTAGCAATTGAATGTTGCCCAACACTGGTCTTTGAAATGTAGAAACGGAAAGACGAGCTCTGTCGAATCGTTTAATTGTTCGTATTCATGTGTGTGGATTGGGGCCCAAAACGAGTTCGATGTAATACATTTTTTCGTATAAGAGTATTGGGATTACGGAGTTGGGATTTTACATACAATTATTACATAGCCTTGTCAGGTGTGAGTTTTTTTTAAATATCGATAAACAGTTGAGTCAATATTATTCAAACAACGCACCGTCGTTTGCTGCATGGCCAATCGGTGTAGGTGGTTCTGGGAACTAGGGTAATCTGGAATGCTAAATTAAAAAATGTACTTTTGGTATTATAATGAAAGTTTCGAATGATTGGGTGCTTTTTTCCATTTTTTTAAATTGCCAAAATGGTAAGCTGTGTAAAAAAAGTTTGAAATACGACAAAAAAATGAGTCCACGCATTTGTTATTAATAAATGGATGAATATATCGGAAAATCATCCGGTGAAGTGAATTAAAAATGTCGTTGAAAAAGTCTCTTTAAATCATTTTCATAGCACGCTAAAGTGTGTTTTTAACACAGTTTTTTTCAAACCTGAGAGAAGTTTTAATTTCACGATTTGTTCAGCTTTATCTTAATTCACCCAGAAGATAAACATATGACAATTGATAACTTTTTTGGTTTTTGTTTTCAGTTAAGAATTACGAGCTGCATCTTTCCCGCCGACTGGGGACATCAGTGGGAAGACGCACCTTGAACAGGCTGATGAATCTCCACTCTTTTATTGTTTCATGTTGAAACATTTTTTTTATACATTTCAAATATACATCAAATAGGCAGTGTGACAGGTGGCGCCATCTTCTTGAAAAAATGTCTTTCAAGTTCATGTAGTTAAATTAATTCGATAAAAAGTTGGTTATCATGTCATGATAACGTACACCATTGACGGTAACCCATTTCCAGCAGCATTCTCGAAAAAGTACGGCCCCCTTACTCCTTCAGGCCAAACTTCGGACCAAACAGTGACTCGTGGTTGATGCATTGGAAGCTGTTGAATCACTTATGGATTTTCCGTCCGTCAAATTCGACTCTTTTGTTTATTTACGTGGCCACAAAGTGCAGAATGCGCCGCAACGCTGAAGATGATTTTTTTCGAAAAATCAGTATCAATTTTTGTAATGAATTTTCACAATTTCTATACGTTGGTTGATCGTGTAATTCTCCATGCCTAACCCTCAATACTTCCTGATGCCAGTTATCGAAGATCAGTACCCCATGTTCGCCACGAAAAAATGACGCGCATTTTAAAATGTCAGGTAATTTTGAGACCCCCTTTATAACTGATAAAAACGTTTATTTTAAGTTACCCTGGATTGGGGTTACTTGGTTAAAAACTTTGTTGTGTTTTTTAATTTTAATTACGAAGTCCCTGAACGCGAACGAAAGTTTTTTTTACGGTTGGCAATCCTGAATGTCTCTTTATGTCATCACTCGAACTTTATGTCATCACTTTATGGCAGCACGAACGAACGGGTTTAAGGTGGTTCGGAAGAATCAATTCAAAAATCGACTAACGTTTAACCTCCTATTTATTTATGAGAAAGAGATAGTATATCATTAACCACGTTGAAATAAAAAATTGAAGCCACTCCACCGTGCCATTTCTGAGATCTGAACTTTGAAAGTTGGCCTAATATACACGCACTCAAACGTAACCTCCGAAAGATTGACCGGAAATGATAAGTTTACGTAAAATTTAGTAATTTGACCCAACAAACAAAACTTTTTATTCGAATCTTCAATTAACATGAAATTCACTTGCAAAAATTGTAGCTGATCCACCGTGTAATTTTTTCACAATCATTCATTAAATTTCGGTATGCGGCATCTGTCTCTCTCTCTAAACGGTGATCGGAGCGTAATTTAATTACTAGGGGAAATTCCTAGACGGCAATTCACGCAGAATGCGATATGAATGTCGCTGAATGCCTGCGCTGCAGATCGTGCCAAATACAATAAGAATAGAATAAAAGTAATAATAAAACGAAGGATAAAATCGACATAAAAATATGTCGATTGCAGATCTTAATTTTTTTAAATTGATTATTACGTATACAAATATACATATGAAGAACGGCTGTAGACATTTTGATTTGGAAAACTTAAAAATTTCTTTCTGTTTTCGTTCTGTATATTTACCTGAAGATGAAACTTGAAAAACTGCCAAATCAATCTCTTATTATTTATTTGCGTGAACAAAAGCAGATCAATTTTCTGTAAAAAAAAAAGAAACGACCACTTACACGTAATTGTGACATGTTTTGACATTTGTCAAGTCGTTAAGAGGAGATGTTTGAATTTTTCTAAAGTGAGGTTATGTAGCGTTGCCAACTGCTTGAAATATGAACTCACTAGTAAAGTCGATAATGATCAACAGAGTTCTTAATAACCAATGTCGATTGTAAGTACTTATGAAAATCATCATAAATTTTCATTCTAATGGGTACCAAAATAAAAATACTGTTTTGTAAAATTAAATTCTATGTATTTTCAATATTCGAAAGAAAAAAAATCGCTGAAATTGTCCGTTTGACTTCCGGTTATTCTTCCGAACTACCTTAAGTGACTATAAAAATATAAAAAACGTAAGTAATGTATCTAAACTATTCCTTATGCTCGAATAACTTCAAAAGTAACAAGTTAAGTGTTGCACCTTGTCAGATGTTTATTAAACTGCACCAGTATGCTTTGTTGAGTGGCATAACCTCAGAAGCTTATTTTATGGGCGACAGTTGTTTCGATGGGGTGTCTTTGATGGCTATGACGGGCTAACATTGATCATTGATCAATTTCACTCCACTCATTATATTTACTGCTAAACTCGGAGTATTCTCAGGGATTTTCGTCTTTTGATAAGTTTAAAAATTGTAGGTTTCAATTGTAGGTTAATAAATGTACCTAATGTGTCCTAATGCGTTCCTAATGTCTTAACCGACAATTCTGCAATTCTGTACGAACTCACACTAATTGTAAAAAAGACCAATTTGTTATTTGATATTTTGTGTCTTACAATTAGTGCGATTTGGCACGTGACCTAGTTTAAGTGAAACACGTTCCTAATGAAACCAATGTAATCTCGTTTTGTGATTTCATACCTAGATAGACATACGTATTACAACTTGTTTTTGGTAGTTTTTAATGTTTCGAAGTTTATGGATGTATTACCTCATAAATAAATATAAAATACCAGCTGTTTATCAATAAAGTTAATTTTGAAAAGTAAAGGTGTAATATTTGTTCCATCAAAGTAACCTCGAAACAATAAAAAGCATTGTAACTTTCGATCCCGTTGGCCATTTTTTTCTTCCTTAGGAAAAATGCGTCTTTATGGGATTACTTCCGATTCTCATTAAGAAAAAAAGGGGGGGGGGGGGGGGGTATAAAAGTGACTCCAATCTAGCATAACTTTGATCACGACTAATAATTTTCTTTTCTCGTTTATTTTAAATATTTTAATTCGTAATTTGGAAGATAAAAATATTAATAAGAGTTGATGTTTCAACTTAAGGGGTTAGGGCACTCTAGAGGCTGAAAAAATAGGCTTTTTGAGGACTTTTTTTTCAGAAAAACTACACAATACATCGTGATTACAAAGAAAGGTGTTTATCATACATATCAGTGGCTGTATACAATATTTTTTTTTGAAGCGATTAATTTCAAAATGGCGGCTAGGCAGCGTTTCTCTCAAAACTGCATTTTTTAAGTTGGCCGCAAACATAACTCGGACAATTTTTAACTGATTCACTTGAAATGGTGAATATATCTTGAAAAATACATCGTCCATGAAAGTACGTAGGATTTTTTTTTATATTGCATAGTTCATTTGTCGTTAACAATTATCTGACGAAATTTTTCACTTTCCAAAATTTGCCAAAATAATCGTCAGATAATTGTTAATAACAAATGAACCATAGACAATGTATTTTTCAAGATATATTCAACATCTCAAGTGAATCGGTTGAAAATAGTCCAAGTTATGTTTCCGGCCAGCTTAAAAAGTGCAATTTTGAGATAAACGCTGCACAGCCGCCATTTTGAAATTAATCGTTTAAGGCGTTACCCCCATTTGTAGCGCAAAAAAGGCCTTTTTCATGAACTTTTTTAAAGAAAATTACAAAACTTTTTTAATCGATCAATATACCATCTTAAAGAACACATCTTGAAGAACTTTCAGTAATTTTTCTATTAAAAAATATTACATTGTTTAGTGGCAAATGGCCGTCAATGAAATAATGTTTTTATATACACGGTTTGCGGTGACCAACATTGCGGCGAAGTGGATCATCTGAAAAAAAGATTCGGATGGATTTAGTCAAATATAAGTATAAACTAGTCTTTAATCGAAGGATTTTAAAAAATATTCATTTTTCACAAAATGGCGGACAGTCAAAGTTAATGGTTCGATTTTGACGAAAAAAAACGGCGATTTTTGGCTATAAAACGGCCATTTTTTTCGAAAAAAAAAATCGAACGTTTAAAGACTACATTTTTATGTATTGCATAAGCCTGCAAAATTCCAAGAAGATCGGTTCATTAGTGTTCGAGTAATCTTGGTCACTAACTTCAGAAATGCCTATTTGAGAAAAACGCGTTTAAAGTTTCTCTTTCAACGCTCTTTCAACGCGGATTCTTCTCTTTCAACGCTCATATCTCAGTCAATTTTGTTCGGATCGACTTGAAATTTTCAGGACATATTCTCAGATACTTATACTTCAAAAAAATGCAATAAAAAAATCGATTTTTTCAAAATCGCAAGTGGGGGTTACCCCTTAAAAAATGATTGTATACAGTCACTGATATGTATGATATACACCCTTTTTGTAATCTCAATTTATTTTGTAGTTTGTCTGAAAAAAATTCCCAAAAAGCTTATTTTTGGCATCTAGAGTGGCCTAAGACCTTCAAGAATTTTTTTTACGATTTTATTTGAAGAAATATATTGATTTTCATTTCAAAATTGATCAAAGTAATTCTCTCTCCCCCCCCCCCCTCTCCACCCCGTAGGTTTTTATCTTCGCATGGCAGCTGTATTCACATCACACAAAGATCCGCACTCGCCTCGTTTGGCGAGCTTCATTTACGATTCCCAGGTGCATATACGCCGCGTATGAGCTCGGTCCACGTATTACGTACCATCATTCATTAGTATCGCGAATGCAAAAGGACATGAAACTCCCCCGTGCCGGGGGCGCGAGAAATTAAAAATAATAACATCGGAAAAATGTTCCTCGTATTTTTCTCGTTTCGCGTCCGTTGCGTGTTTTTTTTTTGCAAACCTCCTCGTCTCTGCGTCCCGCTGACGCAGTCCCACCCTCGCATCATTCCAACCGCATACGTGCGTACTGCACACCGACATGCACGCGCGCGCGAACGCGCATTTGCGACAGTTTTATTGCGAATTAAGCGTATAAAATTCAGCGAGCGAGAAAGAAACGTCCGAAAGTCATAAATGCAGATCCGCGTGTCGTCATATAAAATAATGCGTATTCGAGATTTTCGCATAATACCGGGAATGCCGCACGGAAGAGCGCCTCTTTGCCCGTACGACGCTGCATTCCCACCCTTTGCCTCGCGAACCCTTTCTCGGTCTTTTTTTCTGTGCACTGACCATAGAACAACGGCGACGATTATAAATCGTGTCTCAAAATGACCTGACATTTTAAATTGCCTTTGCAAACAGGGACGAAGCGGCCATTTATCGGATATTGTGTTCCACACATAACCTCCATGTTTTTACCTTATCTTAAGATTAAAATATTCGTACTTTGCATATAAATAATACGTTTTTATCAATAAATAAAAATGTCAGGTCATTTTGAAACACCCTATTTGTGACAAAAACGGAAACGCATGTCAATGTGCATAAAATATCGAGAACTATAAGTACAACGTGTACCATTGCGGGTTTTTACATCACCCTTCCCAATTGGACCCTTTCCTATCACTCCATGTCCGCACTTCGCCAATCTAACCCAACTTCCGTTGCAGCCACAGCCGTCTCAAAGGCTACTGTGACGACCTAAAAAACAGGGATATTTAAAAAAATTAATTTTGCAGGGATAAGTCGGATGATTAAAAAATCCTTTCGATCAACATACAAATTTATTTGTATGTAGATTAGGAAACTTTGTTAATCTACATACAAATAAATTTGTATGTAGATTAACAAAGTTTCCTACATAATTTAATAAAAGGATATTAATAATTAAAGAAGTTATAAATAATCTCGTGAAGGACCTATGAACGTGAGGGACTCGACGGTGTACTTGATTTTGGCCACCCGGTTGATCTGGAACAAAAAAAACAGTTTTTTTTCTTCTTAAAAAAGATAATATTGGCTAAAACTTAACGGAGCTTTTTTGTTATCGTGTTTCAATCATCAGAATAAAAAAGTTTGAATTTCTTTTCGATTTTTCGACGAACCATGACATCATTATTGTTAATAACTAATGAAAAAAATGTGAAGAAAGATGTCGGTCAAGACTGAACTACTATTAAACTGAATAAGTGTACCAAATTTCAAGTCAATTCGTTCATTATATGTCGAGAAATCGTGTACAATCGATTGTAAAGCAATCGTTTGCTTTACATTCGTCGGAAGACTATTATTCACGAAGTAAATTGGCAAACTTGTTTGGCTAAGAAATTAAAAGGTAGAGGCCGCAAAGGGCGCCCGCTCGTTTACCTACTTTCGGTACTTTTAGAGGGCATCACTTCGGTGACTTCCTAGGGACCTTTAGCACTTTTTGTTGGGCTTTGAACTTTGGGAATATATTATTCGGATACTAAATGAATGTTTGTAGCAATAAAAAAAAAAATGATATCTGGAGAACGTTCCCCCCTTAAAGAAAATTTGGGAAATTCAGTAAGAAATATTTCGTTGCACTCCAACATCATGGCTTTCAACATTACTACCATATTTAGATTTAATATTATTCTGATGTAACTTTTAATATTATTTATTATATATCCTTTTAATTGATTTTCCAAATCATTGTGTTTTGCGATTATATATATATATATATATATAATCGCAATTGTATTGTACTGGATGATTTGGAAAAGTATATATACATATATACGGATATGATTCTAATGATTCGAGAATGTCGGTCTTTAATTCGAGTGTTATCGGAAAGTGTGTTTGGCCGCATCGCGGATACGAGACAGTGCAAGCAATATACGAATGGACAAAGACACACACACACACACACACAGACGTGCACATATACCTATGGATATTTAGTTAACTGGATCGTGTGCTTGCAATGTGCAGATTTGTGCATGTCCATATATATATATATATATATATATATATATATATATATATATATATATATATATATATATATACACATATGTGATATGTATTCGGGTAGTGTGGGGTGCAGGAATCACGTGCGCTGCATCGTCGCTGCGTTGTATCATCAGGTCCGCGATATCGATACACCCGATCGATCGTTAAGATACCGGAAGTGACGTCGTTACCGCGATAATCCGACCTGTTTCACCAGATATTTGATTCGCGAAATTTCAACGGCATTCTCCAACCCCGTATACGTACGAAACCTTGATGATTTCACGCGTATATATATATATATATATATATATATATATATATATATATATATATATATATATATATGTGTGTGTGTGTGTGTGTGTGTGTGTGTGGGTGTAGGGAGAAGCATCACTTGCCAATCTCAAATTACATGCTCACTCGTATAATTCTATCTAATGCGAATTCGCGAAGATATCATCCAGATAATGACGAAACGGCCTCTGAAACGAGGGAAATTTTCATCCTTTATATCCAACTGGCAAGTACTTTCGGACAGTAATTGGTACACTCGAAACCCGTTGCTTTTCAGTAAAAGACAAAACCTAGTTGAATTCTTTGTTGAAGTATCAACCGGGTAGGGTTGGAGTTTATTCAATGGGAGACTTTGTAAAGTTTAAACTCAAATGTTCACCGGGCTTATTTCTTCTGAAGTTCTTTCATTATTATTGGGACAAATCAGAATACTAATCATGTATATAATAAATTTTTTTAACGACTTTAGGCTAAAAACGTTGAAATTCCAGTGTTATCTATTTTTTATGCTAAATCTTGATCGGTTATCTTAAGGGGTTAGGCTATTGCGAAAAGGGTTAGGCTATTGCGAGTATGGGGACAATGGACCACTATGAGGACGGCCTAGGAGTCGAATGTCATTAAAATCGTATTTCCCCATAAATAAATAAATAAATAAATAAATATACATATATATATACATATATATATATATATATATATATATATATATATATATATATATATATATATATTCGACACCTATATATGTATATATATATATTCCTATCAGAAATATATAGATACACTGCATTCGAGGTTTTACTATCGAAACGTGATCGGATGAGAGGGTAGACGATTTCGTGCGCTCGTACTATAGCCGTGGTTGTCAGCAACGGAGGATGCACCGATCGTTGGGCAAACGATGTCGACGACGCCATAGTAGTGGCATATCAAGCAATACAGGATTCTCTCGACAAGCGGATGACCACTGACTTCAATATTATATGCATATATATATTATCGAAGCTCCCTTCAATGAAGCTCCACGATGCATGTGTACGAAATCCAGCATGTCCGAGAGATAGGAAGTTGCTATGCTCTCTTTACGAGCAATATCTAATGGATTGCGCTTCTCTGTGGCGGGTACCAAAGCGCTACGTTAAATTTGACGTTCACGATTATTGCACGATGCTCTCCCGGTTCGCTGATGTGTTTCCCTCGTCTGTGTTGCTCCCGTCCTCTATATACATGTATATAATTGGCCTCTCGGTTAATTCCCGAGGGTTGTTTGTCTCGGCGTTTGTTGCTCCAGCGCGGGGCCGCCTTTCCGTGTGCTCTCCGGCCAACAATTTTGCCCCGAGGCATGCATAGGATTATACACGAAACGCTACGAGAGTGGAAATTCGACGGTTGCAGGGGGTTGGAGGGGCTGGAAAACGTTAATTTTATAATCCGGTATCCCGCAGGTAGGAGAAGAGAAAAAAGCGAGAGGAAGGAAAAGGGTGGGCCGCAAGGAGTGGGGGGGGGGGGGGGCAAGGAAAAAAGGAAGTTACGACTCGACGACGCCGTCGTTTCGCTCTTGGTCACATTTTCAGCCAGATGCCCGAGCAAATTACCCTCTCCCGCGGGATATAAAGCGCACGAAAGGGTTGTCTCTGTACGCTGTAATTTTCCATCTCTCTCTTTCTCTCTTTATCTTCGGTGCAGCAGTTTTCTCTTGAGCGCCCTTTACACTTACTTTCCACTCTTTTGCGCTTCACCCTTACTTTCTGTTACTTCGTTTCGTTCTCCTCTTTTCGAGCCACAATCACTTCCACGCTCTCTCTCTCTCTCTCTCTCTCTCTCTCTCTCTCTCTCTCTCTCTCTCTGTCTCTGTCTCTCTCATACGCTCGTGCTTTTCTCATCATTGATGGTAAGGAAAAACCCACGGAACGGGCATCCCATAAACAAGCTTTGCTGCCTTTACACCTACGACTGTAAAGCTAACAAAGTCATGTTTTACGAAGCGTGTTTTAACTCTGCACCGCTGTAATCCGTACACGGGCATACGGACCTTTACACAGAGACACATTGAGATATATGCTTGAATAGATTGTACATATAATATAGATGGAACGAGATGGAAGTCGTCGGTTCGGTGTTGCAGAGTCCTGTGACAGGACGCAGATTCGAGAGGGATGAAGAGAGAGAGAGAGAGAGAGAGAGAGAGAGAGGCGGGCTCGTAAAATTCTCGGAGTATATTCTTCTACCCAGAGGCAACAATGTGTATAGTACGGAAAGAGGCAACAGCCCGAGCAACAACACTGAATTTATTTAACATTTTTTAATGTATTCCGTACGTTCCCTCTCTCTCTCTCTCTCTCTCTCTCTCTCTCTCTCTCTCTCTGTCTCTCGCTTTCTCGTATTGTACTTCATCGTATGTACTCGTATTCTACTTTTTTTCTCACTATCTTGTATTTCTTCTGTTATATTTAATTTGCCCCATGGTTGCTACCAGGGCATATTATAAATAATCTATCACTCATTCACTCACTCACTCACCCACTCACTCACTCACTCACTCACTCACTCACTCACTCACTCACTCACTCACTCACTCACTCACTCACTCACTCACTCACTCACTCATCCACTCACTCACTCACTCACTCACTCACTCACTCACTCACTCACTCACTCACTCACTCACTCACTCACTCACTCACTCACTCACTCACTCACTCACTCACTCACTCACTCACTCACTCACTCACTCACTCACTCACTCACTCACTCACTCACTCACTCACTCACTCACTCACTCACTCACTCACTCACTCACTCACTCACTCACTCACTCACTCACTCACTCACTCACTCACTCACTCACTCACTCACTCACTCACTCACTCACTCACTCACTCACTCACTCACTCACTCACTCACTCACTCACTCACTCACTCACTCACTCACTCACTCACTCACTCACTCACTCACTCACTCACTCACTCACTCACTCACTCACTCACTCACTCACTCACTCACTCACTCACTCACTCACTCACTCACTCACTCACTCACTCACTCACTCACTCACTCACTCACTCACTCACTCACTCACTCACTCACTCACTCACTCACTCACTCACTCACTCACTCACTCACTCACTCACTCACTCACTCACTCACTCACTCACTCACTCACTCACTCACTCACTCACTCACTCACTCTCTCTCTCTCTCTCTCTCTCTCTCTCTCTCTCTCTCTCTCTCTCTCTCTCTCTCTCTCTCTCTCTCTCTCTCTCTCTCTCTCTCTCTCTCTCTCTCTCTCTCTCTCTCTCTCTCTCTCTCCCGCTCTCTTTTCCTCATACGCGTCTCTCGTCTTTCCTGCTCGGAGGCAGCCACCATATTGCCGCCTAATGATTATTCAACAGTAATATACGTGACCCACACAAAGCCAGTTCGCAATTCTTCCTCTTCTATTCTAATAATGCTTGAATAATTAATATCTTTTGACGATTGAAAACGAAGGGTAATATACGCACGCGGTAAGACTAGGGAACAATAACAACGTCACGAGAAAAGAACGAGCATGGAATCCTGGGACTTGGGCCGTGAATAATTGGAGAGAATTTTATGCTCGGTGAAGGCGCAAGTTGGCACTTCGGATATTTCGTGTCAGATGAGTCAAGTGTCCGGCGATCTTCCCCACCCCGACAAAGACTCGGGCCAGTACTTGGTTGGGGACCGCCGATATACGAACGCACATTATTCATTCAAGGGGGAAGATACCTTTAGGCGAGGAAAAAATGGCTGATTTTCAAGCATCTTTGTAAAGAAAAGATTTGTTCACCACTTCTTAGACTTCGACATGGTTTTCTAGACAGGTTGCGGCTGATGTGTCAGACGGCGTGACGCGTAGGGTCAGCGGGATCAATCTGAAAAAAAAACAACGAAGATTTTTCTTTCATTAACACTCAGACGCAAAATATGAACCACGAAAAAGTGGTGAAATGTTGAAAATCGATTAAATGGTGCACGTTGAAACGAAGATATTGAATTTACCGAAAACAAAGGCTACCTCTTGCACTATTTTTTTTTTAGTTTTCAAAACATTTATGATCGTCTTTCAGACAACAAGGTTACCAACATTTATACTAAATTTCACCAGATTTGGTCGATTAGTTTTTAAGCTATACGTCACGCCAGTTTTGAAAATGCAGTTTAGAAGACCGTGCCATACCTCCGCCGTTGTTAAAGATTAATAAATAAATAAAATATCATGTAACAGCCAAAAGCAGTAATAAAATGTACCATCAGTCTAAAAAATGGTGAAGAAATCTTTCCTTTAGAAAAAAAAATGATGAAATCAGCTATTTTTTTCTTCGCTTGGAGGTATCTCTCCCCTTAGAACAAACGGATCGGCGATAAATCAAGTTGACGAGGGATTATTTTCCACGCAGCGAGATTTGAATATCGATACACGAGTAGATTTGTGGTGGCAGGCGAGATCCGCGGGGGCAAGGAATGCCAGCGTTTCGAGACATTTCGGAAACTCCCACCGCGTGAAAATGAATCTCCGTATGGTGTGCGCGATTTAATACCTCGATCAACGGGAGCGGAAGAGGATCACGCACGTCTCGGGGCTCTCGAGGAAGCTCCTCCGCTCGTTCTGTCCTCGTGTGTTCTGTATATCTATCGAACTGTACCGCCTGTGAGAACCGCGGGAACTTGCGGCAACGTTTGTTTGCGATCCTCGTGCGAAACAGCGCAATCTGCGCGCCGCTCTTTTTGCCCAATTATTGACACACCTGCAACGAGCTTTTAATTTATAGGTTAGTTCAACTAGGGTCAAATCTGTGCTGTCTGTTCTTCAAGGGGTTACATCTGCCTAGAGGCCCGAAAAAAATGGCTGAATACCGATTTTCTTTTTCTGGGAAATGGT
>OY723386.1:59692452-59868086 GCA_963210295.1 Ophion ellenae | reverse complement strand
TTTTCTGGGAAATGGTCGGGGAAAAACGCATTTTTCCGACACAAAGGTACATATATTGACAGCCTTTTGAAAAATCACCACGAAATACAGAAAAACAACAAAAACATGGCCGCCAGCAAATAATAAAAAATGTTTCGTGACGTTCGGCGGTGGACACTCTCCAGCTCAAACGGCGCATCAGGAACCTAAAAACCAAACCGGATATTCAAGTTAACAATAAATACGAGTGGTTGACGATCGTCGATTTTTTAAATCATTTTTTTCAACAACGTGGTGACCAATTGAAACTCGAGGATACAAAATTTATTTAAAAAGTCGTCATTTTTACGTAACTATTAAAAAATGAATATGGATTTAAGAAAAGTGAGATCGTCAAGGACCTTTAAATGTTTGTCATCGTATCTTCTGCGAATTTGGAAACAATCCATCAAGTGGTTTTCGAGATATCATGTCCACCGTCCTTTAAAACAGTGTTTCGAGAAAAACGCTTATAAAATTCGAAGTACGGTACTGCTACCGCTCGTCCGGCCGACTGTTGGAAGCTGTAGCTCTTTCAATTTGAGGTATATTTTGATGAAATATTCAAGGAATATAGCTAAAAGCTAAAAGCTATCGAAAAAAATATTTTTGGAAAATGCTTTTTTACTTATCTAGGTAGATGTAGCCCGTTAAGGGGGAAAATTCCCTTAAGCAACCGAAAATAAGCGAATTTTCAAGATTTTTTCCGCGTCGAAACTATTTATTTTACATAATTCAAACCTTATGTACATATTATTACATCTTTTAGTTTCCAATTTTTGAAAAATATTTATAAATGGCGGCTGTACGATACTTGCTTCAGAGACGATTGCCGGCTGAGTTGTTCCACGATGTACATCCTAGTGCCCGGTGCATTGATCTGAAACATCAGAGCCAAGAAGTTTTAGATTTCTTAGACCCACACTCTCTATATGAACCGCAAAAATGAAAAGAAAAGTGAACATTCAAAGAATGGTACGTGGTTGAAAAAATGTTTTATCTTTCATGAAATGTTCACTATAGTATTTGTTAATGAAAAAGTAGTTTATTTACATAATTTTTAAGGATTTTTATTTATGTTTATCTTTATGTTTATCTTTATTTATTTATCTATCTTATGTTATCTGAGAGTGGGCACTATTCCAAAATGATCAATCAGATCGTTTTCGAGGTATTTTGTACGAGGTTCACGAAAGAGTGGTTTTGAGGAAAAACGGTTTAAAGTTCCAAGACTAAAAAAAATTGTAAAAAGTGACTTACGGATTAATCGGCGATTCCGCGATCGTGAAGTAGTCCCTCAACTTCTCTTTGGAGTTTATTTTCGGTGCTACGCTCTTCTTTACTTTATAAAGGTACCCCCCCCACTCAATCATTCTCGGCCAGACAATGAAAATTCTTCCTTGCGTACGAAAAATAATGAAAATTCTCCTGACGTTTGTATAACTTCGTAAAAAATTTCATCGTATTTTATTAGACTCTCAAAAAGCTCCATTCGCCAAAATCGAAACAATTTAAATTCCTGACGAATAATTTTTGAAAATCTCTCGCTTTTCCAGCTCATCGTCGTTGGTGATTTACAATTCCCTTGCCATTTTATTTTCGATAAGAAACTGCCCACTGCATTCGCAGGAGGGCACAGGGCAACTGCTAAAAAGCTGTGCTGATACGTGCGCGGCTGTATTTTCACGCGTGTGTTTGGGTTTGTTTGAGTTCCGAGAATTGGCCCAAGCCAATGGTGTTCGACGAATCCAAAAAAATTGTCGAAACTTTTTCGAAATCATAATCCCTCATACTTCTCGCTCACAGGATACATGCGATAAGAAAAAATGAAACATCGAAGTCTGATTACCAGCAGGGAGAGCGCTTACGTCATCCTCATTATTCGTTACCAAGCGAATACTAATTATTCCAGTAATGACAAAAGCTCTCTCCATACACAGGAGCATGCAGGAAATATGGAACTTTTCAATGCGGAAGCTATACGGGTTTTCCATCGATTGTACATATATGACGTACCGTAAAAGAGAAGCTGTCATTCTAGAGTGGGTATTCGTACGCGAACGAATATAGGTACATGTTCGTAAACACCCATGCATCCCTACATGCACGTTCCACTTACCTACGTATAGGTCCAAAAGGAGCAACGAGAAATGATTGCGGTATATGAAAAGAAGTAGAACGAGAGGTTGGTGCCTAATAGAAAAAGTTGCGTATCTCCGAGAGCATCCTGGGGAACAATGAGGACGCTCCTGTACGTCGCGCAGGAGATTTGTCTCGTCGACATGACGGCGACGGTGCCGTTGCGAGAGCTACGGCGATGTAGCGCATAATAAAGGGGTGAAGATAGTCTTTGACAAAAGCACATCTATGCCGTGCGTACGTAATAACTCGTTGGAGTAATCATCGTGTGCATCTTCGAGAATATATATATATATATATATATATATATATATATATATATATATATATATAGAGGGTGAGGCAAATAAAGTGTTACAGAGCAATAGCACTCAAACTATTGATCATATCCAAAAATGTTTCAGACAAAATTTCAGTGTTCGATAAGGCCGTCATACTGGACCACCCCATTTTTTATCGGTGGAGGCACTGAAACTACGTCAAGGTCAACTCCACTTTTTTAAATGAAATGGTACATTTTTTTTCAAGCATCTTGAGGAGCACCTCAAGCCGCATAAAAAACATTAGGCGGTCAAAGTATTTCAAGGTCATTCAAGGTCACCTATTTAGATTTGTATAATCGATACTGGCCTTGAATGACCTTGAACGACTTTGACACGCCGATGTTTTTTATGCGGCTTGAGGTGCTCCACAAGATGGTTGAAAAAAAATGTACCATTCCATTTACAAAGGGGGAGTTGACCTTGACGTAGCTTCAGCGCCTCCACCGATAAAAAAAAATAGGGTGGTCTAGTATGACGGCCTTCGCGAACACTGAAACTTTTGTCTGAAACATTTTTGGATATGATCAATAGTTTGAGTGCTATTGCTCTGTAACACTTTATGTGCCTCACCCTGTATATATATATAGGGTGTTAGGAAGGTCGATGCAAAGCCTTAAGGGGATGATAGGTCACCTTGTTAGGAACATATCTAACCTAGGATACCTTAGTCCAAAGTCTAAGGATTTCGGGTTATCATGGTAAGTATGATTTATGGAAAATTTCCCATAATTAAATACTAACTCGTTTGTAATGTTCAAACCGACAATAATTGGTAACCAATATGGGATCTGTCATATGGGCGGAACGTAAAAAACATGGCGGCGATAAAAGAATGGTCAAACGTAAACAGTCGTGTAGTTTAGTGCAAATTTCTGTGGTATTATGATAAGTATCGGTGCAATTTGTCAGTGGGCCAGTACCAATCCGAAACAGCGCAATTTTGTGGAAGGCGAACGTATTTTGAAGGCAGGGCGCATTTTAATGTGTGGTAAAATTAGCGGCGTTTGCAATACCGGTGCTTTCACACACTGCAGTGAGCGAACTTTCATGTCTGAATTTACTTTTTTAATTTTCAAGGCACTCATCCATTCCCTAATTGATCGGTTTTTTGTACATTTGCGAAATAATTTTTCACGCACGAGAAGCGTTTCCCTGCAACGGGAAGCTTGTGGAAACGGACTTCCAACTCCTTACTCGAAATGATTTCGCAATCTTCCACAGCATGTTTAATGTTCTTTCGGTAGTTTTTACGCTGATGAAATTTCGCGCAATCCATTTACACCGATTTTATGTTTTTAATTGAAAGTAAATACTTTTATCGCACGGATACGCATAATAGCTATTGAAGGCTTTGCACCCAATGTACTTTGAATTTCCGCCACCAGATGTCATATCGCCATCTGAGAGATCCCAATACATGTATTAGTATGGATAGAATGGTAGCGCGCTTGCGCGCCGCTGCATTTGTTGGTGAGTCCACATATATGTGTGAGTTCATATTGCACTTCGTGCTTCGTGGCGAGTTTCGTACCGGGTAAACATTTGTCGTACAAGTTTTTGTTTATATATACAGTGTTGATTATTTTGTTTATTGTTACTAGTTTTGTTGTTTGGTGTTTTTTTTAATTAAGTTTATGTTAGTGTGTGGACAAACGTATAATAATGAATTAATTACAATCATTCAAAATTAAATGTGCGCATTAGCCCAAAGATGAATAGCGAAATGGACGGGCCATCAACAAATTTCCCAGTCAACGAAGGTGTGTTCGAAATATTACATTCATTTCAACATTACAAAAAAAAAAACAATATTTTCAAGGCGCTTACGATACGAGCCGGTAGGGCTCGTACATAACCTCGCACGATACACATATTAGAAATTTGGATATGAGAAGTCGGAGCAAAAGGTTAATTTACAGTAAAAATAAAAATTACAATTTACAGTACACATTTAGATCACTAATCTCAGTAGTAGGGCTAGGCCGATTCTAACGCAAAGGGAGGTCACCGGGTCGAGGGGAGGTTGCCGGGCGCGTGTGACGTCACAGCGCCTCGGCGGAGGGGGTAGCCATGTGGTCCGTGGAGCGACTGGCGGGGAAGCCAGCGTCGATGAGTGTTTTGTGTGCGTGCGTGTGTGTGTGTGTGTGTGTGTGCGTGCGTGCGTGCGTGCGTGTGTGTGTGTGTGTGTGTGTGTGTGTGTGTGCGTGTGCGTGCGTGCGTGTGTGTGTGTGTGTGTGTGTGTGTGTGTGTGTGTGTGTGTGTGTGTGTGTGTGTGTGTGTGTGTGTGTGACATGTAGGTGCGGTGGCTTGGTTTCGTTTCCGAAATCCTTAAAACGTTTGCATGCGTGTCCACTCCTGTCACAAGTCTCGCCAACACTTTAGACAGGTCGTGACAAGTCAGGGTTTCTAGGAAAAACTATAAACTTGAGGGATCAAAGGCGGTGACCGCAGATGAACCACTTGAGCTGCACTCTTGAAAAGTCTCATCGAAGTCTCCATTTTGAAATATAACATCAAGATGTCGCCATGTGCGAGTATGTACGCAGTGCATCCATCCAAGCAGGTATTCTTCGAACATGTTTGAACTTGTTTTTCATGATTGGAAAAGTGGGGGCGAAGTTTGAAAAATTGAGTGGGAGGATTACGACGAGGGTCAATGGCTTTGACTGCGGATGGACCACTTGAGCACAGCTGTACTCTTAAAAGAACGTCTCAATACATCTCGGTTCCATTCCGAAACATAACGTCAAGATGTGCGCATCCGAAAAAATATTTTTTATGTAGGGCGAGCCATATGGATCTGCTGTGCTCAAATGTTTGGATGCTTGTCCACTCCTGTCACAAGTCTCGCCGACACTTTAGACAGGTCTCGAAAAGTCTAGATTTCTTAGAAAAAGTATAAACTTTAGGGATCAAAGGCTGTGACTGCGGATGGACCACTTGAGCTGCACTCTTCAAAAGTCTCATCGAGGTCTCCATTCCGAAATATAACATCAAGATGTTCGTATGTGCGAGTATGTACGCAGTGCATCCGGCCAAACACCCCCTGGACTTGACCAAAAACGAGCTCGAACAGGTTCCAAAAGTCTTGCTGCTAAAATATTGTGGTAAATATGTTGGCTTATTGTGGGATCGTTCGCCAGAACATCATCGGAACGATAATGAAGTGATATATCTTCCATGCTTGGAGCATTATAATACGCCACAGATGAAATATCACATCGATGGCCCCCCGCCTCAACGTTGGGAGTGTAAAAAATGCTGTGGAAATTCTCCACGTATGGGGTTCGTTGAACGAGTTTGAACCTGTTTTCGGGAGCGTGAAAAATGTTGGGGGGGGGGGGGGGATACTCCACGGTTCTTCGAACGTGTTCAAACCTGTTTTTCACGATTGGAAAAGAGGGGAGAGGTTTGAAAGATTGAGTGGGAGGCTTATGAGGGAGCTTATAATTTTGCGGGCCAAGCTCAGACTGCACTATTCAACTGCACCATCAACATCTCTCAAAAAAAGAATTTTGAAAGTGCGGGGAAAATGGATCTCTCGAGTATCAACAAAGTCGGCCGGATGGCGGAATTCCTCCCAACGAAGAAGCTGTCAGAACTCCCCGTCAAATCGGAACGACTAATCTCCGACATGAGGGCCGTAGAAACCAAATTTGGGAAACGCTACATCGCGGACATCGCGGATGAGGTCTCTGTCTTCTTACCGGCGCGACTTGTGAAGGCCTTCGACCAAGATCCGACAATGTCCGAGAGTATGCTGCAAGTGGCACGCGATGGTCAACTCTGCATGCAGTATATTGGTGGAAAATACA
Organism: Ophion ellenae; assembly: GCA_963210295.1. NCBI lineage: Eukaryota > Metazoa > Arthropoda > Insecta > Hymenoptera > Ichneumonidae > Ophion > Ophion ellenae. Next base: position 59,861,791 of record OY723386.1, on the reverse strand, counting down.
ACAGTGTCGAGTTCCGTCATCTCTGAACATGGTGGACGGGGAAAAAAAATTCGTTGGAACACCATCGTCGAACAGCTGTCCGCATCATCGAGAGTATGCTGCAACTAGCGCGCAATCAGCTACATGCAGTTGTGGGCAATACAACAGCGTTCCATCGTCTCTGAGGCGGAAAAAAAAGACCAAATTCGTTGCGACACCATCATTGAACTTTTCGCATCACAGTCGTCTTGCCATCGTTTTCGAAACTTAGTGTTGACCATGTAAAAAATGTATATGTTTGATCGAATTGTAAATGATGGATGTTTTCGCCGTAGAATAAAGAATACAAATGACATATATTTTGATCGAAATGTTTTTTATTCATTCAAAAAAATCCCTCGCTCACGCTTCGTATACGCCCAACCAGCTTTTCACCGATTTTACATTCATGGGCACAGTTTTATTTCGTGTTGAAGGGGTGATGGGGGCATTTGGAGTTTGTGATTTTCGGCAGCTTCTGCAGCGATGGACAGTCCAGGGTCTCCAAGTCGATGACGTTTGTTGCGGGATCCGTGAATCTTGATAGCCATGCGCATTTTTCGAATCCATTCACATAGATGGCAGGAGCCATCTATGCAAGAGTTCTCGAATTGTCTTTCTAGCTGCTTCAGATGGTATGCCATTGTGATCCCATCGAATTCCATGGAAATTGCGTTCCAGCCCCTTGTTTGTCATTTTGTACTTGGCCGGTAAAGAGTCCCATGCAAATGGTGCGTCGAAGGCGAGCGTCAGCGGTTTAGCATTCTTGTCGTGGAGTCTGACGATGGACATCTCCTTGAGGACCAATTCGTTGACGGGTCTCTTGAAGCCCTGCACATCGACGATAAGCTCCATGTTGACTGAAGTGGACGCGAGTCATCGGCATGATTTTATACTAATTTTTAACGATACGATCTTTTAAAAATACGATCATGGAGGATCATGCAAAGCGCCAACGATTATCAACTAAACGTCAATAGTAATTGATAGTCCAAGTATCGCATCTGGAAGGATTGAAATATTCCATGTACAGGCATTTTTATATGCATGGGTGCAGGACACATTCACCTGCTTGATGAATTTCGACAACGTGGAAGTGGTTGAGCTTTACGAAAAGCACATAATCTTACAATAAATATAAATAAGTATGAACCAATACACGTTGAATATCATTGCCACGGGAGATAATGATCATGAGGGCTGCGATTAATGCGCAATCAAGAGATAATACACGTTTCGCATGGGTGACAGTCACAGCTTTATACCCAGCTTAACGAAATAGTGACCACGGATCTTCTTACATGCATTATTCAACGGTATTGAATCTATCGAATTTTTTTTTAATTGTGTTTCAAAACCATTTATTCATCAATATGTACACCACCAAAGAAGACATTGCTCCGATACGCGTGGCTCAACATAAGAAGAAGAAAAGCATATCAATTTGCTACACATACAAGATACCGAGGATAACAATGTATGATATTTCACATAGATCGAGAACCTGTCAAGCCTCGTGAGCGCAGAACTAAACATAGACAGCCATTAAAAAATATATATATGCCATCAATGTGTGAAGTTAACATAATTACTATATCGTTATATGTGCTAGACGAATCAAACAACAATCCATTATTTCGCAGGTGTCTGCATTACTTTAGATCAAAGGATAAACTGCAATCACATGAGATCGATTGTGGAGCACTAAAGCACTGCCCCATCCGACTAACAAATAATACCAATAAGTGGCTCCAAATCATCAACTATTTGGAGTGTTTTTGACTAATGACAGAGAGAAGATGAGAGTGTGCACATACTGATGAGAAGAACGTAGCAGAGGATATGTATCAATATCATAAAGTATTTAGTATTGATAACCACATGTGCTTTTCATATGACGAAACGCTATCATAGTATTAATCATATCACAGCGCTGATTCCATAGCATGGTTTGTGGCAGAACTGGAAAAACTAGTGCTCTGCATAAAATACATTTTCAACGAAAATTAATGCTCATCATGAGTTGATTCTAATACGTTCTCGCTATAGCAATAGTTGTGTATTCAGTCATCATCAACCAATAGAGGTAGAAGTTGAATTACTCAAGATACAATGGCGGATGCCCCACATAATATTAGATGAGTTCAATAAATTATCATTACTTCGAACATTGGAAAGTGGGCGATACATGAATATGAGTTTTCACTCTTGGGATCTATACGAATGTCCACCGCTTCAAAGCACAACGAAGCATTCATGGCCCGTAAAAGCTACCTCCCAACTAGAGAAACCAAAATATGAAATGGTGCGGCGCAGACTAGTAAAAAAGATAATCTATGGGAAAGGACATTATATTATTCACCGACTGCAAACTCACAAGTGTTAAACTTTATCTCAATTCAGCATTCTTTTCTCAGGAGGACTGGCATTTGGACTTCAAAAAAGTTTCGCCATTTTGTTCAATATGTACTCTCGATTTCGTAAATACCATTACGATTGCAATAGTGATCGTTCTTTACTTACCATCACCAAGTCTTAATGTAACGGTCCTCTCACGGTTAATGGTTGATAGCATCAGAACGAGCCTATAAAAAATGTTACCGTAGATGTGTGAATAGAGTTCGAATGCAAAGAAGATTCACCACCGAATACAAATGCATAGTGTTTTAATCTTACATGATCGCGTTGTTGAATATTGTCCATTGACTGACATTATCCGTAAAATTGTATAGATCAGCAAAATTCCGAGAGAAGCGAAGCATCATGGTTGATTCGCAATCGTCATGGTCTAAAGTGGGCCTATGGAAGCGTTCCATATCGCATGGCTGAAGGTTTAATAACAGCTGCAGTTGAAGGTTCAACGGAATACGACATGTGTCCAATCGTATATGTTAAGGGTCATGAAAAACGAGAATGGCTAGCTGATATACTAAATATGAAAAATGAGCTATTTGTTGAGCCGTTGAATATAGACTTTGACGACATGGATGTCGTCTAAACCTCTAAACACTAAAGACCTGTCTAAAGTGTTGGCGAGACTTGTGACAGGAGTGGACACGCATCCAAACATTTGAGCACAGCAGATCCATATACGCCCGCCCTACATAAAAAATATTTTTTCGGATGCGCACATCTTGACGTTATATTTCGGAATGCAACCGAGATATATTGAGACGTTTTTTTTAAGAGTGCAGCTGTGCTCAAGTGGTCCATCCGCAGTCAAAGCCATTGACCCTCGTCGTAATCCTCCCACTCAATTTTTCAAACTTCTCCCCCACTTTTCCAATCATGAAAAACAAGTTCAAATACGTTCGAAGAATACCTGCTTGGATGGATGTACTGCGTACATACTCGCACATGGCGACATCTTGATGTTATATTTCGAAATGGAGACCTCGATGAGACTTTTCAAGAGTGCAGCTCAAATGGTTCATCCGCGGTCACCGCCTTTGATCCCTCAAGTTTATAGTTTTTCCTAGAAACCCTGACTTGTCACGACCTGTCTAAAGTGTTGGCGAGACTTGTGACAGGAGTGGACACGCATGCAAACGTTTTAAGCATTTCGGAAACGAAACCAAGCCACCGCACCTACATGCCATAAAATTTGAAGGGGGGCTTTGAAAAGCCCCCCTTCATGTGGCGCCTACCGTTTTCATATTACTGAAAATTTGCTACCCATACATTATCATACACACACACACACACACGTACACACACAAAACACTCATCGACGCTGGCTTCCCCGCCAGTCGTTCCACGGACCACATGGCTACCCCCTCCGCCGAGGCCCCCGTGTGACGTCACACGCGCCTGGCAACCTCCCCGCGACCCGGTGACCTCCCTTTGCGTTAGAGTCGGCCTAGCCCTACTACTAATCTCGAAGGAAGACTAGTCAGCATAGTCATCCGCCGGGCCTCCAAACGCCTCGGAATGCCTCCGTAGAGTCTTCGAGGGCCTCGGAATGCCTCTGTAGAGTCTTGGAAGCCCTTGGAATGCCTCCGTAGAGTCTTTGAAGGCCTTGGAATGCCTTGGTGGAGTCTTGGAAGGCCTTGGAATGCCTCCGTAGAGTCTTCGAAGGCCTTGGATTGCCTTGGTAGAGTTTTCGAAGGCCCTGGAATGCCTCCGTACAGTCTTCGCAGGCCTTGGAATGCCTCCTTAGAGTCTGCGAAGGTCTCGAAATGACGCCGTAGAGTCTTCGTGGGCCTGGGAATGCCTCCGTAGAGTCTTCGAAGGCCTTGGAATGCCTCCGTAGAGTCTTCAAAGGCCTCGGAATGCCTTGGTAGAGTCTTCGAAGGCCCTGGAATGCCTCCGTAGAGTCTTCGAAGGCCTTGGAATGCCGCCGTAGTTTTCGAGGGCCTGGGAATGCCTCCGTAGAGTCAAAATGACAACATAGATTTTTTTAACATAAACAAATAATTACATTACAATAATAAAAAATAACAAATAACAATTTTTTTTAGATAAATCAATTAAAAAGTTAAAATGCACTATATGGTTGCGTGTCTATTATCTCATTCTAATTTAAATTTCTTTCCTTTTAGTTCCATCTGAATCTACTGCATCTGGTATGAAACGGAAAGAACCGTGCGATAAAGAAACATTGAAATAACATAAATGAGAGTGGTCAATACAGTCTGGAATAAGAAGTCAGACAAAATGTGTGGCAAATTTCCACTCACAAATAAGACTGATTGAATATTTGTACAAATAAAACTGATTTAATATCTACATGCGTGTTAATTCCTACTTTCTTGCTAGCCCTATTAATTGATTCACTCACTCTTCCCCGCATCCTTCACTCTTTCGCCCGTTTCATATACAGAAATAATTTGTTACGTCAGCGGAGTGCAAATAAGTATTCACTTCCGGCGCATGTGAAGTTGACACACACACATAGGTTTTTAACAATTAAGATTGTTATCAATAAACGAGCAACAAACGCTATTTATTATTGGTAATAAAAATAACAATAAACGAGAATATTTACCGGCAGTGGAGCACGTATTTTTTTTCCGGAGGAGGAAGCCAGCGTTTGCGGGAACAGTGTTGAGGAACTTTGATACGCATAGTAGTGTCGATCTCTTGTCTTATTGGCATCGTCATGTATACCCATGTATACATATATGTACATGAATTCTAAGCATCGGTGCATCATTATGCTTCCGTGGTTCATTCCCGAACCCTCCTTCGCCTTTCTCACTCTTTATCCCCCTTGTGCCATCGTCGAGGCACATCCTCACTTATTCTTGTGCTGTCTTCCTATCCTCCCACTTTCACTTTCACTCTCCGTTTTTCACTGCAGATATAGAAAAAGGCGCAAGTTTATGGCCGGCACCCCGCACCTCAGAACCTACCCTTTGGGTTTATCCTCTCTTTCTTTTCCCTCCCTCCCTACCTCTCTCTCTCTCACCGGGATTTTTCCTCCTTGAAGCTTTTTCCTCGGCGTTGAACACACCGGAGCGAGCGGGGATGACGCCGTGATTTTAATTACACGGGATGAATGTGCGTGGGTGCTCATATATATGTAATGCGGTACGCAATAATGTACGGTATATAGGCCTGCTGTGCGTAAGCACGTGAGGGAAAGTGTGAGAGGAGCAAGAAAAAAATGTCCAAGGGGAGGATGATTTTGAAGCCGTTGAGGAACGTCCTCAAAACAGCCGGCTGGGCTGATAGTCAACGTTACATAAATAAAATGGCTCAAAAATTTACTGTCCCTATATACAGGGTCTCTGGGATGAAGTTTCACGAGCTTATATCTAAAAAAATACGGATTATAGTGAAAAGTGTTTCAGATAAAAGTTGTTTCGTTTGAAGTGGTGAATAAGATGGCAATGGTAATTCGACCCCGAGTATTAAACACCAAGGTCATATGAAAGTCAAGTGGGAAACTTTGGAACGCTAATTTTCATTGTAGATTCTTATGGCTCACCTCGAGAGCTTTTTAAAATGCTACAGTATTTTTTTGATCAATTATCTTTTTATTGTGAGGCTTGAAAGTTACATTATCGCAGTATTGTAATTTTGAAGTCTCCCAACGCACAAAATACTTGATGAAAAATTACTTATTCATAGCGTTTTGAAAAGCTCTAGAGGTAAGCCACAAGAATGTGGAATAAAAAATAAGGGTTTTAATTGAACATTTTGAAGTTATTGTTCATATGCCCTTGGTAGTTAGAAGCACGGTCAAAACGGATTGTCATTTTTTTTACCTGTTGAAAAAGAACGACTTTTGTTTGAAACACTTTTCATTACAATCTGTACTTTCTTTTTCAAGTCCTGTTCGGAAAAAAATATAGCGTTTTTTGTGACAAGTAGTATTGGCCAGAAAAAATAGAGCAGTGTAAAAAAAATCAAAATTCCATTTCGAGTGCAACAGAGTGGAAATAATGGAATTCGAAATACGAAATACTGCTGAAAAACTTTTTTTGAGCATCCCGTCATAGAAGGAAAAAATGATCAAAGATGTATTTTAAATTGGATAAATGGAATTTAACTGCCTAAATAAAAAACTCGGAGTTTTTCGTGTTCAAAATTCAAGGCGTACTTTCGTGTGGCTCACCGAAAAATGAGAATTTTTTTGAGATTACTAAAAAAGCAATCGAAATAAGGATTCGTGGGTTTATTCTACACGTTTTGACAGATACAACAAAAAATTATGGATAAAATCACATCATGGCGGCACAGTCGTAGCTACACTAAAAGCGTTTTTTAGCCGCCCTGCAGAGAGACAAAATTTTCATGGATCAGCACCTAGAACAAAAAAAATGTTCCTCATTTACATTAGTTTTGCTAGAAAGTATACACAATTATTATAAAATATGGATTTTTTTCGCAAAATGGCATAATTTTTAATACACTTTTTTCCACTACAGAACAGGCCTTAATTCTTTTCATAAAAACGAGAATCGTTGATGAATCGTAAAAATCGTGTATACCTCTCTAGAGAATCTATCTAAGAATCTATAGTCAAAATTTCAAGTCAATCGGATCAAAAGTACCCGATTTATGCGCTCTCTTGATTTCGAAAACGTGCTTTCGAGAAAAACGCGTTCAAAGTTTCAAAACTGATTCAGGAGCTATCGTCCACACGACGAAATTGAAGCTCTCAGTTGAATTCTGCGTGTATCCACCGCACCGAGGCATTTTGATGGTAGGTCTCCAGTTGTTAGGTCGTTTGATATTTTTTGTACATCGACTGGACTAAACGACTCAAAATTGCTACTTCCACCGTCTAGGCTGTTTCATGCGTTTCGAAGCGCCAGAGGTGCTTCGGAAATGAGCTCTAAAAACAAATGAAAAATCACGTATAATTTTTGTTGTACATCATTCTTGTGATGTTTATACATAACTGAAGAATCTGCATTCTGCCGAACCCAAAATGGAATTTTTATTCTTTTTTCAGAATGCTTGATTTTTTCTGGCGAATACTATTCATCGCGTAAACGCTATATTTTTTTTTCGAAAACTTGGAAAACCATTGAGGCAGTAAAAATTGTCGATTGTCATGATTTTTCTTCAAAGGAAAGATTTCCTCGCCACTTTCGAGACTTAGGGTATGTTTTATAACCGCTTTTGGCTGTCACATGGTATTTTCTTTTTATTCATCTTAAATGAAGGTTGTTATTAGACGGCGTGACATGTAGCGTCAGCGAGATTAATCTGAAGAAAAAACCAGTGAAGATTTTTCTTTCATTCACACCCATACGCAGAATATGAACCAAGCAAAAGTGAGAAATGTTGAAAATCGACGAAATGGTACTCTTTGAAACAAAAAGCTTGAATTTTCCGAAAAAAATGGCTACATTTTGCAATCGAATTTTTTTTTTCCAAAGCGTGACGGGTCATGTTAAAAAATATCACGTAACACCCAAAAGTAATAATGAAACATACTCTAAGTCTCAAAATTGGTGAAGAATCTTTCCTTTGAGAAACAAATCATGAAATCTTTCCTTTGAGAAACAAATCATGAAATCTTTCCTTTGAGAAACAAATCATGAAATCTTTCCTTTGAGAAACAAATCATGAAAATCAGCAAATTGTTTCCTCGCCCACAAGTCCCCCCCCCCCCCCCTCCCCCGCCCCCTTGAACATGAAATTTGTCTGCATACACAAGCTTCTTCGAGAAATAGATATAAGCTTGGAACACTTTATCCTGGCCACCCTGTATACACGAAAGGCGATACAGAATTTCGAACGTAAACGGAGTGCCGTAGAGAAAAGCTGCTTTTCTCTCTGTTCGCTCTTCCGCGGCTACCCCTGTATACAGCGTCTCTACGCTCACCTGCTCGCTTAGGTAAAAAGCTTCGCTTTCTCGTGTACTTTAACTAAAATGCCCGACATGCATATCGGCAGACGCGGAGCATCGACTTCGAAATCTTGAAATATATGTTCGGCAAATTCACCCCACTATTTCGATTCATCCAATTCGTCGTTTTTTCGTTGAGAACGAAAAAAAAAAACGTTCGTCCTACCTGGTGGATGGAAATATCGTGTATCGCGCACTGTAAAACGGCGTTAAGGGGTCCGCTTTGGAGCCACAAAAAAGGCTATTTTCGCGTTTTTTTAGAGGATTTTATAAAAGATATGAATATAAAAGGCGTTGGGCTTGATAAATGAAAGTCTTGGAATACATAAAAAAAATTCATTCATTTCTATTCATTTTCAAGTACAAAAACTATAGTTCAACGTAATGGCTCAAAAATAGGTGGGCTGGGTCTATCACAACTCGGCAACGGCTTGTCTGAAACAAAAAAATCAAAGTCCATCAGATTCAGTATGACACCAGCTACAAAATGACCCTCGGATATAAAGTTTTATCAAAAATTAAAAAAATGGCAGATGAAAAACGAACAAAGTAAAAAAAACGCGTTTTTTCGCAGTTTTTTCACAGTTTTTCGCAACAAAAAAAGAGTAAAAATAAAAATTTTCAAACCATCGAGGGTGATCTTGTTGCGAATCATGTTTACAATATGTAATTCAAATTTCAAGGGAATCGATTCATTAGTTTTAGAGATACGATGGAGCTAGATTTCGAAAACGTTGTTTCGAGAAAAACGCGTTCGAAGTTTATACTATGAAAAACTCTTACCTAAACTCAATCGGCAATTCTTGCACCGTACAAAATCCCTTCTGATTGCTCATCATCGTCGATTTCATCGAATCTTGCTTGCTTTCGATTATTTGAAATTTTCAAAGTGGACTGGCCCCTTAACTTGACATTAAGGGTAACTTTGATAGTTTGTGGGGCTACATTAAGGGGTATGCATAACCTTGAAGTTAGAAAAACAGATCGATTTTCAATATTTTCTTTCGTTTCAGCTATTGGGATGACAAGGTCGATCTTTCGCAAATAGATAATACATAGTGTTGACATGTGACCGTTTTTTAAATTGCAAAATATGTATAAACAACGTAATCATTGCCATTTAATCTCAGAACTGTAGCCTCCGCACGGCTCGGTCGCGTACATGATTCCGGTAAGTAGATTCATCTAAAGTAAAAAATGGAAAATATACTTTGAGTACAATGGTGAAGCTACAAGGTGAAACTTTTATAATTGCTCTGTTTTGAAAAGAATGTCGATTTTCGACCACAAATAACGACTTTAAACGTTTGTTATTAACAAGCGGAGGAACATGTGAAAAAATCATCCGGTCGGTCGATTGAATATTTTATAAAATATATTCAATCCAAATTTGAAGTAAATCGGACGATTAGATTTTAAGATATGACATACGCCGAATTGCGACGTATAGTTTCGAAATAAACGCAAGAGAAGAAAACGTCAAAAATCCACTTTTTGCTTATGCACTTCTCGCATAAATGTTTGGGACTGCTCAATATCTTCGGTGGTTCTTTATGGTTCCTCGTATGGTCTAGAATCGTTTTTTTGTCGTTATAAAAAATGTAATTGTTACAATGACGATTGTGACGAAAAAGTGCATTTTGCAGAAAAAAGTTCGAAATAAAAGATGTTTCTTTTTTAATTGACAATAAAAAATGTCCCTTTCATTTTTTTGCTAACTCCATTAGTAATGGAGACATAAATAAGGAACATTTTTATGAAAAAGACGGAACGATGTGTAAAAGGGACGAAATGATGAGTGACAGGTGATGCGATTAATTTTCGTCGCGTATATCTCCATTAGTAATGGAGCTAGTAAATAAATTAAACATCTTTCACTTAAAATTTCTATCTATGAAATGCATTATTTCGTCCCAATTGGTATTTAAAAAATTTAATTGTAAGAGAGTGCCTTGGTGTTTGGACTACTTGCTTGAGATAAAAGCACAATTATTTTTCGTACCTTCAATCCGCGATTCCGCACCGGATAACAACCAAACAGCCTAGTTGGACAAAGTCATATCAATGCTCTTAGAAAATATACAATGCACTGCGCAGCGCTAGAGCCGTAACGCAACGGGGCATTCTAACCTGCTTCACTAAAATCGGTTAATTTTTGGAATTTTTACAAAATCTTTAAACCGAATGAAAGGTAAGACTCGACGCAATAAGAAAATAAACCTAACCCAAAAATCGATTTTTTGAAATTCCAAGGTTATGCATACCCCTTAACATAGCGCCAAAACACACTTCAAATGTGTGCGCTTTTTAACTTTTCGTCGATTGTTGTTCAAATTTGTTCTTCAAGTATATTATAATGTTGCTTAAGTGGATTTTGATCTCAATGATAATTATAAGATTGATTAAGTGCCTATAATAGCACCCTTGATACTTTATATTTTTATGTAAAATGTTTCCTCAATGTGGGTGGGGGTCAAGACTGGTGGGGGTCAAAACTTCGAATGGCCGAATATAGAATGACAAAGATTTCGAAATGACAGAATTCTAACCTCAAAATAACGAAGGTAAAATTATTCAAAATTTTATCCTTCGATCGATGACGAAATCGAATAACTATTACACCAAAGGATTATTTATTCGAGAGTTCATTTATTCTAGAACATGTATTCAGATAGTCTGCAATTTGAGTCATACAAATACAGATTCGAACAATCTACAACATTCATATCTCCGAAATATTTAGAAAAAAGTGAGTATCTAACATTGGTAATAACATCTATAGCAAAAAGCCATATATCGAGAAAACAAACTTCGCATCTGTAGATCTTAGATACGCGAATGATCGATGGTCTAAAATAGCGAATGCCTAAATAGCGAACATGGGATGACTGCCTTACCCGATTGCCCACCAGCGCCATCTGCCAGCTTCATTCTGAAGCCCAAGTAACGTATTGCTCGATCATAAGTTTTCGCTATCTGGACCATTCGCCTTTTTGGCCTGTCGCTATTTTAACTGGTCGACTTTTTGGCCCTTCGCTTTAATGAATTCGAAATTGTAAACTATCATAATATTTACAATTTGATGTTGTGTCAAATTGTTCGATGTATTTATACCGGAGATTCGATATTACATCTCTCATTATTTTGTTAATTCTTACATTTATTTTTGCTATAAAACAATTTCGAGATATTTGTATTCAGAATTTTTATCAACTATTTTACAGACTGTCATAAGATTGATATATCTATATTGGAACGTTCGTCATTAATGGATTCGAAATTTCGATCCTCCTGAATATTGATCGATCGAATTTCCGACACCCACTCATGAAGATCTCAATTCGATTGTAAAAAATCGTTGTTTTCATTTAATCCCAAGTACAATGCATATAATATTGAAATTTGACATCAAAATGATTTCAAAGTAACCCTTAAGTGGAGATATACACCTAGGAGCCGGAAAAAAGGTCCTTTTTGAGAATTTTTTCAAGGAAAACTATTTGAAATATCGGATTGGGGTTTTAATTATCTAAAAGTATGTACATTCAAAAAGATGTTCAATTTTCTTTATTTAAAAATTTCAAAAATATACAAGGATATTGTATGATCCTTGGAGCGTCGTAAAAAAATCTGCGTATACGGTACCCACTGGCGTGTCTTCAAAAATCATCTGAAAACAACCAAAAAGATTATTAAATTAGATACTATAATCTAGTACTTGTCATAGCCGATTTTGAAAATATCGATTCATGACAAAATGGCGAACGTTTGAACATAAATAGTCATTTTTGGGCCAAAAATTAGTTATTATTTTGCCTATAAAATAAAAACTAAGTAACGGAAAAAAATCATATGACAAGTACTAGATAATGGTGTATAGATTAAACACAAAAAACCTTAAGGCAATCGGTTCATTGGTTTTCGAGAAATTTTGGGTACCGATTTGAAAAACGTGGTATTGAGAAAAACGTGTTTGAAAATTTGGGAATGAATAAATCATGAAATTTGTCAACTTGCATGGAGTCATCGATACCAGGCCCTTAGTGTAGGTCTTCTACGGTCGACGAAAGTTCATAGCTTCTAAATCCTCGGCCTCGACTATCTAGGTGTATATCTCCCCTTAATCTTTGACATAAGTTGCATTTCAATGCGTTTTCTAAGAAATCTCACACTCGAGGTTATTTTGACACGTCAAAAAAAAAAATATATATATATATATATATATATATATATATATATATATATATTTGATGACTTTGACTTTCTTATACAGTTGATAGCCAAAGAACACATTGTTCTATCGGAGCAAAAAAGTTAGAATTTAGGATGTTCAAAAAAAGTTACCTACAAAAAACTTGCAAAACCTGTTCGAAGTAACCCCATTTTACGGTACATAACTCCCAGGTATATTCAATATCCCGCAATTCAGTGTGACGTTTTAGTCCTACAATTGTACATGTTCACGATCGCCGCGCGGTTACCCTCCGTATATGGTCCCCAACCCCGGACACACTCCCTCGTTCCTTCACTCTCGGCGAGCTCTTGCTCGCCTCGGATCGACAGTGCAATGACCCTTTCCTATGATTCATTCTGCATATACGATATTCCCTGTGTAGATATATGCGAAGGGTGCATTCTTCAGCGTGCAATCGCAAAGAACTTTGCATTTTCGTACTTTGAATTTTCGATCGCGCGATTTTGCTGACTTTTCCCTATATATGTGTTAGAGTTGCCTTTAGGCGAGGAATTTTTTTGGCTGATTTCCATGATTTTTTTTTCAAAAAATAGATTTTTTCGTAATTTTTAAGACTTATGGCATTTTCTATTACTACTCTTGTCTGTTACATGGTATGTTTATTTTTTAATAATCTTTAAAAATTGCGGTTGTATGGCCACGGTCTTCTAAACTACATCTTCAAAACTGGCGTCACGTATAGATAAAAAATAATCGACCGATTTTGATGAAATTTGGTATATATCTTTCTAACCTTATTATCTAAAACATGAAACTAAATGTTTTTGAAAATTATAAGAAAATAAAATCTGATTGCTAAATGTAGCAATTTTTTTTTGGGAAAATTCAATCTTGTTTCTTCGAAGCGTACCATTTAATCGATTTTCAACATTTCCCACTTTTTCTTGGTTCATATTCTGCGTATGAGTATTGACGAAAGAAAAATCTTGGTCGGTTTTTTGTCAGATTAATCCCGCAGACCCTACGTGTCACACCTTGCCATACCTGCGCCATTTTTAAAGATTAATAAAAAAAAATACCATGAGACAGCCAAAAGTAGTAATAAAACGCACCCTAAGCCTAAAAAATGGCGAAGAGATCTTTCCATAAGAAAAAACATTTCAATCAGCTTTTTCCTCGGCTAAAGGTATCTCCCCCCTTAAACGCGTTGTCCCTAGTAAAAACTAGTTCTTACTAAACGCCTTCGTTACAACTAGTCTTTCTTAGAGAAAACTGGAAGTTACCGATAACTCAATCTGAATTATAGTTAAAAGTCGTCTTAACTAGGAAAAAGTAGTTGTAACGACATAAAACGGGCTTAATCAAAATCAAATTAAATGAAAATTGAATGCCTACATCTAGTTGACATTTTTGAAAATACCGATCTTTTCTTTTCGGCGGATTCGCAAAACACAATATTTCAAAAGAATTCTCTGGAAATTTCAAGCCGATCCGTTCAAAATTGAAGGAATTATGATCTCAAAATGACTTTAGCAAAATTCGCGACCACCATATCTCAAAAATCACTGTTCCGATCAACTTTAAATTTTGCAAGCTTCTTTTACATATGAAAAAGTAGTGTTTGAACGAAGAATTTTATTTTCGGTGCATAGTTCTTTCTCATCAACGAAAATAGAGCATTTTTTTCACCAAAAAATGATGAGTGCACTTTGGACTGCGGACATTTTTTCAAAAATTAATATTTTATCACATCCTTCGTCCAAGCACTAGATAATTTCATGCAAAACTAAATGCGTTTGATTTTTTAAATTTCGGACGATTTGTTTCAGAGCAGCAGTGGTCACTGCAAAGGACGTTTTTCAAATAGCTACAAATAGTTTTTCAATAGCACAAGCCATTGTATCTACCACATTCATAAATAATTTTCAATACAAAAATTGTAAAAGATACGCAAAACCATACTCCTTAATATAAAAAAAAGCAATCGAAAACCTGTACACAAATGAGGGTGGCACAAATTTGAGCTCTGGTGTTTTTTCCTTCTCCTCACCATCCAATTATCTACTTTAACCCTTTCAATACGGCGAAAAAATCGGTTTAGTGCGCCTCATTACCGGGAACAGTTATTTCTCCTCCAAGTGATTATTACGATAAAATAAATGTTCTGTCTGAAACTTGCTCAATAAGGGTGCGAATTCCTCACCACTGAAATGCGCCTATATTTTTCAGTAACTGGGACATATGTTGTCCCAGCCATCATTTCAACATTTTTCCAGACTGGGACAGCATGTCTCGCCAGGTGTGAAAGGGTTGAAGAAAAAAAAATTGTCGCAAAAGCTGCGAGCGGTCAAAAATATTCAGAGGTCGCTCAAGCCCCCCAAAAATTCAAATTTTCATTAAAACATCGATTATTTTTTCATTCGCTTCTCACCCATGAATTCTACGCTTTAAAAATTTTTAATTTAGCTCGGAAAAGCTCTAGCCGTCCAATGAATATTTTGTGGTTGCCAAGAGCTTCGAAATTTGCAATTCTCGCGAATTATTTTCTCTCTCCTCCATAAGTTTAACACTTTGTACAATTTCCAAAACAATCAATCCTTTTTTTGTTGGACGGGTTTTTTTTAGTCATCTTTTAGTCACCTCACGCGTCTAACCCGATGAAACGGGGGACCTACCATTTTGTTTACGGACAAGAGCTTTAAAGAATTATTTTATTAGAACAAAGATTACAATTCTTGGGTTAGTAGAGGGAGGTAACTTTGAGAAATCTGTTTCTTAGGAAAATGATTGATTGTTTTTAAAATTTTACGAAGCGTCAAATTTATGAGTGAGGTGAGTAAAACAAATTGGCGAAAATTGGAAATTCCGAACCTCTTGAGCGACCACTAAATATTCGTTGACCGGCTAGAGCTTTCGCAAGGTTAATTTAAAAATTATAAAGCGTAAAATTCATGGGTGAGAAGTAAAGGGGAAAAAACCGATTATTTAATAGAAATTTGACATTTTGGGAGCCTTGTGCGACCTCTAAATATTTTTTTACCGCTCGCAGATTTCGCGACTATGTTTTTTTTCTTTAAGGGGTTATGTACAGTTAAAATTTTCGAAAACTCAATTTAAAAAAATCGCAATGTACATATATTTAAGTACGCACGCAGAAAATTTCTTGCCAATCCGGCGAATATTCTCGAAGTTACACGCATATTTGTAATTACGCGTCAGAGCGTTCGAAAGTGCTTTTGGAACTTTAAACGCGTTTTTTTTCTCAAAACTGTGTTTTTACAGTCGGTGAGCAAGATTTCTCGGAAACGGCTGAACCGACCAGTCTCAAATTTTAACACAATCTTTTCAAGTATATTTTTTAGTAATTAACCGTAGGTTTTTTCTCACCGATAAATATTTTCCATTTCATAAACAATTTAAGGCCTAAATTTTTGTCAAAAATCAATTTTTTTTAGAAGCCGCTATTTTGTCAAAAATTATTATTTTACTTATTTCTTCGATTAATTACAAGATAATCCATTATATTAACGAAACACTTTTGGTTTTTTCATTTTAGATGATCCAGTCCAGAGATATCGTGCTCACCGCAAGACGCCTTTTTTTAGAGGTGCTCCCGGAGATCAACTATAGCAGCTCTCAAAATAATTATTTTTACAAATAATAAAAGTTAAAATACAGTTAAAAGTCACCAAAATATGTGTACAAATTTTTACGTTAATAGATTTAAAAATAGATTTGAATCTTTTTGGGCCTCCTGACTGTATATAACCCCTTAAAGAAGATAATTGGATGGTGAGAAAAGGGAAAAAAAATAGAGCTCAAGTTGGTGCCACTCTAAAATAGAGCTCAAGTACGTGCCAGTACACGTTTACCCAGCAAAAACTCACGAAAATTTCTCTTTTTTCCGGCCACGAGCTAGGTGTAACCTGTTGTAACTGTTTCTAAATAAGGTGAAGGCTGGATTTCCAGGCATAAATTCTGGTGTTCACTGGGGAAAAGGAGTTGTAATGTAGGCTCGTCAGAACTAGTTCTTACTAGGTAATACGTGTTTCAACTGTAAACGGGTTTTAACGGTAACATACATATGTATTTGAAACATCGCGATGACACAAATTCTCGTCAGTGGCAGCGTAAGCTTGAAATTAAAAATATTCTTCATTGAATAGTTTTACAACCTAAGGTCTTACTCCAACTTGCAATAAAGATTTTTTTAACTTCAAAAAATTTGCCGATTGACGAGCCTTCTCGTGAAGGGTCGTCCACTGCGCTGCGGTGAACCACCCCGCAGCAATTCACCCTTTTTTCCCATTTTTCTCAAAACTGCTTTATGCAACGCTGTAAGCAGTATCTAAAAATCTATTCGTACGGCTCAATTCAAATTCGGACAACGCATAGCTTACAACATTTTCTATCGTACGAATGGATGTTTTTTTCGATATCTTTCTCCATCTGTCATTAACAAATGATTAACGTCATTTTTTGCTCGAAAGTCGAACTTTAATTTCCACAGCTTGCCTTTTCGTAATTTTCACAATTTCCAGAAAATACCTGGCCGCACGAACATATTATTATGCTGAAAGTCAATTTTTTAAATTCATTCCTACGGCTTTAACTCCATTGCTTATAAATATTTTTAAAGTGTTGCTTGAACTCAATATTGCTTATCCATATTTTTTGAACTCAGTATTGCTTATCAATATTTTTATCAGTATTGCTTATCAATAAACTTGAACTCAGTATTGCTTATCAATATTTTTCAATACAAAAAAAACTCAATTCTCACTCACTCAAAACTCAAAAACTCAAACTCAAAACTCATTTTCGATTGGCTCGAAAAATCCAACCTCTTCATCCTAACAGTCGCGCGAGAAAAAAAATATTAAAAATCGACCATTTTTCCAACCCCAAAAATAATTGATCAGAGGTGAATGACTTTGACACGTTGACGCCGCGGCATTCCGTGCGACGGAGATCCGCGCGATCGTTCGACTTTAAGGGCGCAGGACGTTGGCCCTGATGCATCGTTGGAGCAAGATGCGGCTTTCATACCACTGGCACAGATGCACATAAATTCGCATAATATATATATATATATATATATATATATATATATATATATATATATATATATATATATATATATATATATATATATATATATATGTGCGTGTGTGTGTGTGCGTGCGTGCGTGTGTGTGTTTGTGTGTGTGTGTGTGTGTGTGTGTGTGTGTGTGTGTGTGTGTGTGTGTGTGTGTGTGTGTACACATAAACACAAACTCCTACTCTCCGATCCATGTGCATGCACACGTATGGAAACCAAGCGAAATCACGCTACCGAACGTCTCCTTCTGCTTCCGCGAAACATGCACTCCTTTATGTCTTTTACCTTCGCCTATATATATATATATATATATATATATATATGAGTGTGTGTGTGTGTGTGTGTGTGTGTGTGTGTGTGTGTGTGTGTGTGTGTGTGTGTGTGTGTGTGTGTGTGTGTGTGTGTGTGTGTGTGTGTGTGTGTGTGTGTGTGTGTGTGTGTGTGTGTGTGTGTGTGTGTGTGTGTGTGTGTGTGTGTGTGTGTGTGTGTGTGTGTGTGTGTGCACACACACACATACATACATATATACACACATATATATATATCCTGGATATACGTGAGTGCACGTAAATATACATACAAGTACACCGCGGCATCAGGAGCAGGAATGAGTGGGTTATAACACGCAAATAAATATGCCACGAAGGGGATGAGAGGCTGGTGAGGATGTATATGTGTACCAAGCGATGGGGTTTTGAGTGAGAGAGAGGGGCGGGGGAGGAGAGAGAGAGGTAGAGAGTGAGAGAGGAAAGAGAGAGAAGGATGCTTCTGCAGGGTGCAACAATAGGCCCTCCTGCAGGTTCCCATGGCAACCCCATCAATCCAGCTTGGCAACAGCTTGAGATCTTAAAGGAGAGAGGACTCGCAAACTAGATGCATGCATACACACAGTCACTCGCATATATACGTGACAAAAAAACGTTTTTACCTGTTACGTGAATGTAGCGCTGGCTATCAGCAAGTCTCGCTTGTTTGAAGATGGTTCTTCAATTTTCTGGAACCCATCGTTGATTTTGGGTCAACAATGACGGTCTTTGAAATTACCTTTATATAAATAGGCTCATTTTTTATTTGAAGGTAATTTCGAAGACATTGGCTCGAGTGTGGGGACAATAGGCTACTGCGAGGACGGTCGTCGCACCCGAATGTCTTCGGAATCACGATCTTTCTGCACACGATGTTATGAAATATGGTTCAGTCACTGGTAGCAGCATTGCAGCAGTAGCGTGCGCACATTTGCAGGGGTGCATATCCTAGCCTCGTGCAAAGAGGGTGACTCCTCTCACTGTCTCTCTTTCTCTCTCTCTATCGCTCTTTTGTCCCTTCCGGTCTCACTCCTCATCACTCTGGAGTGCGCGAGAGGATTTTTCTCCTCGACAGTACCGCGTGTGTCAAATGTAGGTGAATCGTCCATCTCTCGCGGTGTATAAATATAACATGCCGCAACGAGCGGTGTAAGACAATGGAGTGGCTCTTTGATGATTCAATGTTTGATAAAGTGCGCGGAAAAGAGTCCACAGTATGCGGAGACGTAATTTACATAAGGAGAAAAACGATTTATGATCTGCGGGGATATGAATATTCTATGAGGTCCTGACTTCTGCGGCGTAATGTATCTGACGAGTTTTCTGGTTTAAAAAAATTATATCAATGATTGCGAGATCATTAAAAAAATAATTGTTGGCATGTCAGGTCATTAAAAAAGTGTCAATCGCTCGCGCAGAGAGGGAGCTGAAATGTAGAGAGAGAGAGAGAGAGAGAGAGAGAGAGAGAGAGAGAGAGAGAGAGAGAGAGAGAGAGAGAGAGAGAGCAAGAGAGACAAAGAGAGGAAGATCGCTAAAATGTGGAGAAAGAGAGCGAAAGAGAGACAGCTAAAATGCAGAGACCAAGAGAAAAAAAGACACAGAGAGAAATAGGGAAAAACCACGTGGTACAGCAGACTTGAGACTTCAAATTGTAATTAACGCTATCGCGGCTCACAGGTGACGACGAAATTATAGAAGCGTCATAGCCATCAACCAAAGCCTGCCGTGTCGCCATTATATGAATATATATACATAATTACGACTTTGCCTACAGATATATACATATACACGATACAGTACCGAGCACCAAGCGCGTGCTGAAGTTGACACTCTCATTGTTCCACACAGCGAGGAGGTACGTTATTAAAACACTGTGCCCTTACCTGTTATTGAAGTGGCAAAGAAATTTTCCGCTCTTTCACTAACTCTCTAACCATCAATTACATGCATCTGTCGCATAATAGGCCAGTCGCGAGGAAAAAGTGCATAATGCATACGGATGAGTGGGTGTGACGTGGTCGTGGAAAAAAAAGTAAATTTGCGGAAGAAAGGGAATTATTTTTTCATCAAAGGGGCACGTCTGGACGCCGTTTATCTTTTTTTTAATCGTTTTTTCCTTTTTTTTTCCATTTCGCTCGTTACCAATTCTCTGCCTTCTGTGTGGAGACTTTCTCACTCGTGGGCACTCCTGCGTGCTTAATAATTTGCTCCGAGGCTCCGGCATTATTTATTTATCTTCATACACACACACACATATCTATATATATATACATATATACATATACACACATATATATATATATATATATATATATATATATATATATAAGTGTGTGTATGTATGTATAAAATGTTTATTTCTAAAATGTTTTAAGCTGATGCTGACTTTCCATCAGATGATGGATGCTGCGGCAGAGAGAGGCTCTCTTGTCTCGAGGAGAGTGAAAACCTCACGTAAACGGTTCAGTCGACTGCAGAGATTTTTTTTATAAGAAAGAATAGCAGACAGATAGAGAGAGAGGGGAAAAAAATCCATCCCCCAAATCATAAACTCTAATTGCTCGAAATTATTCCCAGCGCCTCTGCCAAGCCATTGTGAGGGGCATTTCATTTTCAATGGGTTGACAATTCAACTCGACATTCAACCAATAAGGGCAGTGGAAAATGCCGAAATATCAATTGCTTCGCAACGGAGCATTTTTTATTTTTCCAATTATAAGACAATTATAAGCAATACATGATTCGATATTATGTGGTAACTAGAGGTATGATGAAAATTTCCAAATATATCGAGGTTCATAGTTCATCGGTGATGAATGGCGCGGCATGAAACAAAGCCCCTGCACCTGTGGACAATGGAGGTCGGTACGGACGGCGTGACGTACTATATATGTGTATATATATATATATATATATATATATATATATGTGTGTGTGTGTGTGTATTTACGGTTGTAGAAGTGCCATAGGACGTAAATGATCGATTGTGCGATATCCAAGACCGAGAACTAATTACCGTCACGTCGAAACGTCCGGCTATAGACTCTAAGCACGAAGTGCATACATTCCATATACAAACATAATATATATATATATATATATATATATATATATATATATATATATATATATATATATATACATGTATATATATATATATATATATATATATATATATATATATATATATATATATATATATATATATATATATATATATATATATACATGTATATACATATATATTCAGGGTGATACTTATACAGGTGGCTGTATATTTTTTAAGGGTCTTGCGCGGAGATTTTGCAACCGATAAAAATATGATTTTGAATGGTTTTTAAAGTGCTCTTCGAAAAAAATTATACCGTTGTTTTGTGATGAGCAATATTTGCTGGAAAAAGGTGAGCATTCTGAAGAAAAATCACAATTCCGTCTTGAGTACAGCAAGATGAAGATAATTGAATTCCGAATGAGAACCACTTCCAGAGAAACTTTGTTGTGTATCCCATCATTGGGAAGGAAATTCTCGAAAAGCATTCTAAAGTGGCTAAATGGAATTGAAAGGAGGATGCCATTGTGACGGGCCGAAAAAGGTCGTTTATTCGATTTTTTTTGTCTACTAGATTATTTATTTGGAATTTGGAAAAAAAGGTATGTTATTGAGCATACATTGAAGGAATTGCTCGCAATTTCGTATTTAAGAAAAAATACAAATTAATAACGTTATTAAGGTATAATAGAGCCTCGGTATGAAAAATGTGGTCCATCGGCCGGATCGATAACTTAACAATGGTTGGTTTGAAAAATAAAAATTAAAAAGTTTTATTATCTATATACATGTACTTCTCGCTGTACGTAGCCGTTTTTCGAAAAAAAAATGTACCTTCGGGGGCTTAAAAAAACTAATTTCCAAAAAAAAAGGCTACATAGAACAATAGCTACTGAAACCCGTGTGGAAATATTTTCCGGGATGTCTAAAGGACCCAACTAATTGTCCCCAATTTTATCCAGGGCCTGGTTTGGATTCCGACTGGTACCTTTATAGGATTGTCCCGCTTTCGAAATCGGGCCCTTTAGTGGACATCTATTCGGGGCCATACTAGATTCCCTGATTGCGCCTGAATTATCCAATTTCGTCCCTACTATACCCCTGCAATCAGCCCTGTTAAGTCCCCACGTTCACCCCGTCAGATCCCTATGATTCCCCTGTATTTCCCTGTAATAAAGAAGATGCATATTTTCCGAGAAGATTTATAAATATATATTTTTTTTATTTATATATATGCCAGCAAGTTTACAAATATTCTTATAATAGAAAACAATATGCTGACATTTTAAGGATAATGTGAACAATATAAAACGTTATATGTTAATCATGTAGATAACGATTCAGAGTACTTCAATGGCCAAAAATACTTTTTAAGACCAATTTTTGGGGAGGATGAAAAATGCAATAAGAACACTCAATCATCCATTAGAGCAATATTGTCGCCAACAGCATGAAAGAAATCTCATTCCATCTAATCCAACAGAGATCCTCATTTAATTTAAAATCATTAGCCGTACTCTCAAAGACGGGACAATATTGTTAAATCAATGATATTTAATTCCTCTTTTTTCATCACAATATGTACGCCGAACAATGTTGTACTTTTGAGCGATGGTTGTATAATGGAGATAAAAAAAATTTATGGTGAAAATGAATCCCAAGAATCTCTCTACATCGAGGGGAAAATTTCGAAAAAAAAGTTGACTTGTACAATTATCCACGTAAATCATCCAGTATTGGAGCATGGAGAATTCCAGAACAAACTTTAAACGATGCAGTTTACACATTGGCCAGCATCAAGAGAAAATTGGTAACATTGCGATTGTCCCTAGAACCAAACGGAAAACTCAATATTTATGCCCTGACATTGCTTCATGTATAAGTGATTACTTAAATAAAAATGTATATATTTTTAAGTTGTAACGTATTCTTCTTTTCTTTCAAATTCATTGAAAATGATAAGCGAATTGTTAAGTGAGTGAGATATTTGCATGAGGCAGTTACAAAACACTGATAAATTACTATTAATTTTTGTCGCTTATTAATATTATAACTTTAATTGATCTTTGTGATGATCCCTGACTATATCTGACCAGGCTTTTTACTGGTGAACCAAATGAAACCGTAATTTATTTTATGATGGTAATTGTGACTGAACCACACTGGGCCCACATTAGTCTGCCTGGTCAAGACCCGATTAAACTCATTGTAAAAATTAGCCAGTGCCCTGACAGCACCTGGTCGGGGCCTTCATTGGTGCATCCATCGTACCCCTGTTATTTTGTATCATGGAAACTAATGAGTACCTTTCTAGGACCGTTTGTGGCAGTATTCTGGAAATCCCTGTCAGGGATTCCACTTCGAAGCCGTAATGGGACCTGTATATTCTTCGGGTTTCCCGGACTATTTTCCACACGGGAATGATGAGAATTTGGGTTTTTCTAAATTATAAATCAGACAACTATAGCTAGACTTATGAAGCCGGCCAGGCCGAGAAAAGTAGTTTCGAGAAATCCGCTCTCACAAAATTGTCTGTAATTTCGTCAATTTTTTATATTTCAACTTGAATTTTTTCACATTTTCTCGAATATGTATACTTAGAGAAAATTCAAAAATATCGATTTTTCACTCGTCACGGTGTTCCGTGTGGTTTCGTATTTGGAATTTAATTATCTCCATTCTGCTGAAATCGAAATAAATATTTTTTTTCGAAGGGGAATCGAGAAAACCATTAAATATCATATTCTTCTCGTTCGCAAAATCCCTACGCGAGACCCTTAAGGGGGAAAATCCCTTTAGACGACCGAAAGTAAGTCATTTTTTCATGAATTTTTTTGAAGGTGATAAAATAATCGCATCATTTAAAAATATTGACATTATCTTATTACAATTTTCAAGTGTTGAAGTTTTCTTTTGTTGACAAAACTGAATGGCGGCGTTATAAAGTATTCCTTCAGGCGTCTTTTGAAAAACTGCTCATGCTATAGCTCACAAAGGTATTGATCGATCTGGCTGAAATTTTGGGAGGTTTCTCACCATACCATTATTGGAAGGATATACATATAATAATATAAAAAAGTATAAAATAAAAAATTAAGTAGGCTTTGTAATCAAATTTTCATATTTTTGACCATTTTCTCGACAATTTTTACCCCAAAATCGTAATTTATTTACGCGATAATCTTAAAACTTTAGGTATATCCTTCCAATAATGTTGTAGTGAGAAACCTCCCAAAATTCCAGCTCTCTTTTGGAGCTATAACATGAGCAGTTTTTCAAAAGACGCCTAAAGGAATACTTTATATCGTCATTGTCTTTTTTTTAAGCATTTTTTTCCAACACTTGAAGGTTGAAGTAACATGATGTCAGAATTAAAAAATGAGGCGATGATTTTATCACCTTTGAAAAAATTCATGAAAATTTGCCCCCTTAAAAAACATACGCCACCTTGTGATTGTCACCCTGTATATACGTCATGTCCCGCGCACTCGGTGGCCCTCATTGTTCGATGTATCCCGCGCGACCGTGCTTTCTTGTATAGTGATCGAAAACGATCGATTTGCTACTTTTGGAATGAGGCTACGTATATGTCTGAAAGCACGTACACGTGGTGTCATTGGCTCGCGAGTGTCTCGCTCTGCCAATATCTGGCGAGCACACACGGGGGTTTCCATCATCCGGAAGGATTTGGGGAGTGCATGGAGAACGTTACAATGGCGCATTGAGGACCCACCAATATGAGGGAGAGGGGGGGGGGAGCGAGAGAGAGAGAGAGGATGAAGCGCCCGACAATGAAGGTGAAAGAGGGACAGGGAGGAAGAGGGATTGTTCGTGGATTCGTGCCCTTGCGTTATTTGACCATCAACTTGACGAGAGAGTCCGGTAGACTTGGGAAATTGGCAGAATGTATCGGACGTGGAGACTCGCGTCGGTGTGTGCATATGGGTTAGAGATGCATCGGGCATTGATTAATGGCACGCCTGTTGCAGTTCGCTTACAATGCAATTTGCTTCGCGTGCGCCCTGACCATCCACCGTCTAGTGTATTCCTACCACGTATTAACGGTCATCCAAATGTGCTGGAAGACAAAAGCGGCTTTGCCACATTCGCGCAATTTTCGTTGTGATGCCACGTGAGTTTGTTGGATGTGTGTATGGGGAAAGTTGATGTGGAGATATTCGACTGAGAGTCCTGTCGTCGCCCTGTCCCCAGAATGGACGAGTCGCTTAGGGAGTCTGCGTAAGCTTGAAATTTGAAAAATATGGTTTTTGCATTGGGTCTTTTATAGCCTAGAGATTTAATTTGAATTTGCAACAAAGATTTTGTAAATATTGAAAAAATTGACCGAGATATAACAATTTTTGTGAAGGGTCAAGCTTGAAAGAGCTCAAAATCTGTCACTTCAATTTCGAAGGGAGTTTAGACATAGTCTATAACAATGTCTGTCGCATGATTAAATGATTTTTTGATATTTTTCCATTTCTTATTAACGAATTGTTGAACTTGTTTTTTTTTGCGCGAAGATCGAAGTTTTTCTTCTACCACTTCTCATTTTCGTCATTTTTGAAATTTCCGAAAAGTATCCGACCATACGAAAGTTTTGCTTTTATACTAAAAGTAGAATTTTTATTTTTCATTCCAAATCACCCTAGCTACCAGAACCACCTACACCGATCGGCCATGCAGCAACCCTTTGTTTGAATAATAATAACTCCATTGTTTATCAATATTTTTCAATAAAAAATAGTCATCTTCTGGCAAGTATATGTATTAATTGTGAGTGAAATCCCGACCTCATCTTCTCAATACTCTCAGTAGAAAAAAATATGAAAAATCGACCCGTTCTTTTGCCCCAAGCTTATGCAGAACCCGATAAAGACATATTTTGAAGACTGTTCACTCAAATTCACTCTATATACAAACGGAGTTTAGACATATTCTACAACAATTTCTATCGTATGATTGGATGCTTTTTTAATATGTTTATTCATTTTTCAATAACAAATAATAAATCTTGTTTTTTTTTCCTCAATAATGGAAGTTTTTCTTCGACCACTTGTCATTTTCGTAATTTTTTAAATTTGTGGGAAGTATTACTTTTAAAAAATGAATTAAAAATATTAATTAAAAAAAAAATACTTTTATGCTAAAAGTACATATTCATTTTTCATTTCAAATCACCCTAGTTGCCAGAACCACCCACACCGATTGGCCATGCAACAACCCTTTGTATGAATAATAATAACTCCATCATTTATCAATATTAAAATATATATATATATATATATATATATATACTGGAGCTTGGTAAAAGTTGGTGGTCTATGTATTAATTGTGTTAATTAATTAAATTTAATTTAATAAAGTTAATTAAATTAAAATTAATTGTGAGTAAAATCCCGTCCCGTCATCCCAATACTCTGATCAGAAAAAATATAAAAAATCGATCTGTTTTTTTCCCTCAAGCTTACGCTAACCTGACAATAACATATTTTGAAGAGAGTTCTCAAACAGCCAGCTCTGATAGCCAACATTGCGTAGATGCAACGGATTAGAAATCTCCTTTCCCCATATACAAAGTATATAGCGCGATATAAGTAAACACGGAGCCTATGGGGGTGGATGGTACAAGGGATGTATGGGGATGGTAGAGACAAAGAGTGCAGGGCTAGGCGTTCCCGTTTTCGCAGCAAGTGACAAAGCCGCGACCAGAGTGACACTGTGACGCGAAGCCCGCGACAACTAATTAATCATTCCGGAAAACGATGAGGCCGCACAGTGAGGAAGGTAGGTACGATTCATAGAGACAGGACGGGAGAGCCCTGGTGTTCTCCATGTCCGATATTAATGCCGGTGCATCTATCCCAGTGAATGCCCTAAAACCACGTTCTCTCGTTCACCTATACGTATACAGGTAGATTGACGATACCCAATGTGTTTTGCTTTGTAAATTGTGACAATATCGGGTACATTTCGTTACTCGTCATTTGTGGAAATTGACAGCTAGGTCGATGTGGGCATTGTGCGACCATACAGGGACATCAAAAAATGACGTTCCGTCTGGTGGCCATTGTTAGAAGGGGTTCCAGGTTTCAGTTCCAGGGTGGCCTCTATCTTTCTACCATTACTTGGAAGGCTGGCCATTTTACCAAGTTCCCCATAGTGGGCACAGCTGAAAGTCTGTGAAATTATGGCTGCCTGTACCGGCACAGGTTTTCCAAAGTTTCCCAGTTCCCTCGTGCGAATGCCACGTTGTATTGGGAGAGAGTGACTGTGGGCAACCCTTCACTGGATCTCTCAGAAACTAAACATCGAGTGACCGGCTGATTCAAGTGATGGGACTTTTTTCATCAGCCTGTACAGCGCATACATTGCACTTGTCAGTTCAGCATTTCCGTCGCTTTGTTTCCATACATCAGCCATCGTTATGTGCGCCTATTACGAGAGCTGGCTGCTAATTTCATTGAAAACGATCCTCGGATCGCCGAGTCATTGTAACGTTGGGACAGGAGTGTGCGCATGTTACAACTGCGTGGTGGAACCACGAAATGAATTAACCCTATGGAACGAACGTGTCAACGATGACGGTGGTGGAGTTCAATCTAGAAGAGAGTCAGATCCACATAGTATATCTGCAGATACGTTTAGGTGTCTGCCGATAAATTGGAGAATGATCTAAAGATCAGTCGAACGAACCAGGAATTTGGAGGAAGATCTAAGAATCAATCCAACGAACCAATAAACTGGAGAATGGTCTAGAATCCTTCGAATCAATTCCTAGAATTCCTAGAATCTAACGTACCAATAAATTGGAGAATGATCAAGCGAACAATCTAACGAAACGATAAATTGGAAAAAGACCTAGAATAAATATCACGAACCAATAAATTGGAAAAAGATCCCGAATCAATACAACGAACCAATAAATTCGAGATAGATCTAGAGATCCACCCAACAAACCAATAAATTGGAGAATGACCTAGCGAACAAACTAACCAACAATAAATCCGAGAATGATCTAGAATCAAAATAATGAACCAATAAATTGCAGAACGATCAATGTAACGAATTAATGAATAGGAGAATGATCTAAAGATCAATCTAATGAACCAGAAAAATTGGAGAATGATTTAACGATCAATCTCACGAACCAATAAATTGGAGAATGGTCTGACAAGCAATCCAACGAACCAATAAATTGGAAAAAGATCTGAAGATCAATCCAACGATTCAATAAATTGTAGAAATTCTAGCATCGATCTATGCGACAACTTTTGGTTCCAACTCTTATCCACTGCCTCTCATCGCCTCAAGCCTCCCCATAAATAACTTCAAATAACATTTTCATGCCCCAATATATCTCGTTTTAATGTATACATACTAAATTAAACGATTGCGTGCACATCGGGCCTTTTTTTCAGCGGATCCACGAAAGTTGTTGAATAAAATAAACTAACTCGATTCCCCTTGAATCTGATGGGGCACGATTAAGATGGATAGTCTTCGTGTCCGGTGTAATTTCGGTGAACTATGTTCGAAGTTTATCGTTCCCCTGAGATATTGGAGGAGGGGAACCACCGCAGCCTGGGGGTGTATATACGAATCGAGGAGTGTTATTCGGACCTTCGACCTTTCGATACACATGTAATCGACAACCTGCAATACGATGAATGGGTATGTGAGAAAATGGGCTTTCGAAGACTTTGGATCTGAAGACCGTCCTGATAGCAGCCTATTGTAAAGTACCTGCGGATAATAAGGCCGGTCGGCAAATAAGGCCTAAGCAACGAAAATCGTAATCAAAATAACCGATCTCGCTCAAAGCCACACTTACAGATGCCTCTTGCGCGATAGAAGATGTCCCTACAAGTTTGCGGAGACGCGACACCCCGCCCGAGTGTTGCATCATCCATCGTAAGACGCGGCCGCGCAGCACCAACAATATAAATAGGTATAAGTACCTATTTATATTGAATATAAATATATTTCGAATAAATCGTAAGTATTTTTTTTAAATTACACTTATCTATCCTAAATCACAGTCTTTATCTTTATTAATTCAAGCTTCGATGATCTTAAGGGGTCTTCTCACTTTAGCCGCTCGAAAAAGGCTATTTTCATTATTTTTTTTCATAGGCTTATATTATAGATATCGATGTAAAAGTTGTTACACTTAATAAATACACTTTCGAAATACGTTTAAAAAAATTCTTATGCATTTATGCAATCCAAACAAACTTTAAACGCGTTTTTCTCAAAACAACGTTTTTCGACGGCTTGTTGACAAAATCTGCGAAACTACTGAACCGATCCTTATCAAATTTTAACCACATAGTATTTACAACTATAGCTATAGCGCATATCAAGGATTACATTTTTTTTTATATTCACTTTATTGCCAAAAACGGTGAAAAAAACACGTTTTTTTCGAAAAACGTCCGCCATTTTGTTATTTTTGCATATATCAAAAATCGTATAATATGCGCTATAGCCATTAACATACTGAATCTAAAACCGTTTTTGCTTTTTTGTTTCGGATGATCCATCTCCGAGATTTCATCAACAGTGCAGACCTACAATCATTTTAGGACATTTTTTTAACTACCATTTTCGTCTATAAATAGTGAGTGAAATAAAAAAATAAAATTTTAAATGTATTTTGAAAGTATATTTATTAAGGGGAGATATACACCTGGAAGCCGGAAAAAGGTCATTTTTGTGAATTTTTTCAAGGAAAACTATTTAAAATTTCGGATTGGGGTTTTAATTATCTAAAATATCCAAAAAATATCCAAAATATACAAGGATATTGTATGACCCTTACAGCGTCTCAAAAAAATCTGCGTATACGGTACCCACTGGCGTTTCTTCAAAAATCATCTGAAAAAAACAAAAACATTATTAAATCTAACATTATATAATCTTATATAATGTTAAATTATATAAGATTATTATTAAATTTAACATTATATTATTTAACATTATTAAATCTAACATTATATAAACATTATATAACAAAATGGCGGACGTTTGAACATAAATAGTGATTTTTGGGCCAAAAATTCGTTGTTATTTTCCCTATAAAACAAAAACTAAGTAACGGAAAAAAATCCTATGACATGTACTAGATAATGGTGTACAGAATAACCACAAAAAACCCCAAGGCAATCGGTTCATTGATTTTCGAGAAATTTTAGGTACCGATTTGAAAAAAGTGGTTTTGAGAAAAACGCGTTTGAAAATTTGGGTATGATTAAATCATGAAATTCGTCAACTTACATGGAATCATCGATACCAGGCCTATAGTGTAGGTCTTCTACGGTCGACGGAATATTCATAGCATCTAAATCCTCGACCTCGACCATCTAGGTGTTTGTCTCTCCTTAAAACAACTTTCACACCAATATCTATAATATAATCGAATAAAAAAATTCATGAAAATAGCATTTTTAGCGTCTTAAGTGAGAAGACCCCTTAATACTTTTTTAAAGAATTTCAAGTCTAATTGCTGCATTCATGAGATTATTGATTTCACATACCAAATATATTACGTATAGTTTGTCCTTATTATCCTACCATAGAAAAATAAGGCCTACTGGCAAGGTTTTGAAATGTGTTAATTTTTTTTTTGTTTATGGTACAAGTTACCATTTTTCGTTTATATTTTATCCAAATTGAACTTAAATAATGAATATAATTAAAACACGTAGATTAAATTGGATAATTTAATTAAATTGGATAATTGGCCTTGTTACCCGCAGGCACCTTATATGTTAGAGAGAGAGAGAGAGAGAGAGAGAGAGAGAGAGAGAGAGAGAGAGAGAGAGAGAGAGAGAGAGAGAGAGAGAGAGAGAGAGAGAGAGAGAGAGAGAGAGAGAGAGAGTGAGAGAGAGAGAGAGAGAGAGAGAGAGAGAGAGAGAGAGAGAGAGAGAGAGAAAACGATCTCGAGTACATCTTGAAAGACGTTTTCCTTTGGCTCAGGCACTTTATTTCTCTTATTTTTCTTTCTCTCCGACCCGGTACCATCTTCAACCCTCGTCTCGTTCGTGCTTTTTCCTTCTTCTTTTTTTAAGAACGTCTGCGCACGTGTTTTATTTTTCCGGCAGACTTGGCTCTCGTTGTCGTAGTTGTCGTCGCTCGTTACATTTACCCGGGGCATTAGAGCGAAGGGAGGAAGGGCGCGAGAGGCCTCTGGGGGGGCGAGTGAAAAGACACACCACCCAACAGAAGCTCCGAATAAGCGATTATACCGTTTGCCCGAACGCAAAAGAGGATTTGCATAACACACGTATCCGTATATATAGCGCTCTTTCTCCCGAGAACGGCGGGGTATTTACATTTTATTTTAATCGCGGTAATCGATCGAATCGCCTCACGGAATTAAAGCCGCTATCACTCGGTGTACACATCCCGACAGGGATGGCAGATTGGCGAGATGGGAGAGGGTGAAAGGCACGGAGAGTTGGAAAAGCGCGATGCCCAGCCTGACATCGTTTCCCTCTCGCGAATACGGCTTTTCCTCTCGTACGCTGGGACATGTACTTTGAATAAAAATAAAGTGGCAGAGACCACGTAGAAACGCTGCCGGATATACCGGATACGCATTAGCGAATGGGGAAATTACGTGAGAGAGAGAGAGAGAGAGAGAGAGAGAGAGAGAGAGAGAGAGAGAGAGAGAAACGAGTTACTTTTAACGAGTTGGCGAAACTCTCGTATTTTCGACACCGTTCGAAATAGCCCGTCCATTATGCCCCTTTTCTCGGGCTCTCTATTTCAATTACTCTTCTCTCATACACTCGACGAACGTGAATTTTAATCGTACACTCTTTTCATCGAATCAATCAATCATCTCTCCCATTACGAAATCCTCCAACTTCCAGAGCGAAGGGGGGGTCTTCGAGTTCGAGTCGTAAATAGCTCCAGTTCGAAGGCTTCGGTTAATACGTTTCGACAATTGACACATGGTTCTTCGGATCTTGAAAATTTTTCTAGCTAGCCCATCGTCTCTTTCATCGGGATGATAAATGCAACGATTCCCCATGCTTAAGGAGAAAGCGCGCTAACTGTGCACGGGATTGTGTGTGCTTGGTGAAAAAAAAAGTGACATGGGAAGGGGAGAGCCATCAAGAGTGTCCAGTTTTTGGAGGAAGAGGGGAAGACACATCGATGGTAGTGCCAAGGAATGGCTAAATGATAATATAGTGAACTTAAATATGTGGATGTATGGACTTTTTTGGAGGTGCTCATATGTAGAGCCCTTGAGGTGATGTGAGACAGAGATGGCGGACGGCTGAATGAGTGACAGATGTGGAATGTGTTTTCCATCAGCTTGGATATCCATCTACAGGGTGTCCAATAGGAAGTTGCTAAAACTAAATAAGTGTCTCTTCCCTCCATGAATTCAATAGGGGTCCCTTTTTCTAAGGCGCATACCTGAGGCCCCGCAGTTTTATTCCAGCCGTGGTTGAAGCAAGTACGCGCGCGTCAAAATGAATGAGCTCACCACGGAAGAAAAAGTATATCTTATTGAGTGCTGCAAGGCAAAAGCTGACTGCAGTCCTAACCTCATCTCACTCATTCGAATTTCCACACACATTTCATTTTTAACCGACATATTTCGCCGACGCAAATTTTCCACGCTTTTTACCTGTCGTGGCCCGAATACAATGCTTTATATTTCCCGCACCTTACATCGTTTTGACAGATCGACGTTGAACAGCATGGAGGTTAAATTCGCCTGATTGAGTAAAAAGAGACGAAGATAGAACCAATGTTGCCAAAATCAAACCTAGAAATAGTGCGCGAATCATCGGAATAACTATTTTTTCATTTTTCTGGTAAATGTGAACATTTATTCGACAGTTTACAGATGGAAAATTTTAGTTATTACAAACAATTTTTTTTGCATATGTTAATAATATAAATTGTACAAGTTTCAAGTATGATCAGTGGTATGACTAGTGTGATGCGATAGGATTACGTTAAGAATGATTAGTAGGATGACTCCCTCGCCTGTGACACCACCTCGTAACGCACTAGTACGAAACAATCAGTCTTGGAAAAGTAGATCTAGAAGGCACTGCTCTGGTAAGCATGATTAGCTAGCGCCACCCATCACCCAATATATAAACGGATTTATAGCTCTCCAGAGAAATGATTGGGAAAAACGGTTGCAATATTTCGATATTTATTGTGAGATACGTGTGCTCTTCATTTTGTTTATTTTTTCAGCTAGGAATTAAATTAATATCCAATGGTTTCAAAGAATGTTTTTGATTTTTTATTACCTCTGCAGCTTGCTAGTTACACTTCAGAGGAATGTTTTTCATTCTCGAAATACAACAAAAAAAAAGGACAACGACGATTTTTCTGCCAAATCTGCTTTGCAAGAAGATTTCGAAACATTTTAAACTGTCGCATACCAAACAATCATACAAAGCCTATTTTAAATTGGAAAAACGTGTGTTCAACGGTAACACGCGTTTTGACCCGATCACAAAATATCCGACGACACAATATCCTCAGGACAAAATATCCTCATGACAAAATATCCGCAAGACAAAATATCTGCCGATATTATATACAGTTTAAAGTGAACAGTCATGCCGTTGAAATTTATTCCATGTCAAGTGTACAGTCATGCCGTTGAAATTTATTCCATCATAAAAAGGAGAAAAATTATTAATATGTGACTGATATGTTTGGGTTTGTTTGTTTGTTTTGGTTTTGTTAGTTTGGGTTCAATGAAGAAATTATCAATATGTGTTTTGACAGTTGATGAAAACACAACGGTGTTTTGCGCGCGACCCCGTTGATGTGGTGGACGAGATTTAGGATTTTGTCTCGCGGATGTTTTGTCATGAGGATATTTTGTCATCGGATATTTTGTCGTTGGATCAGATGTCACTTAGGCGTGTTCAACACTTTATGTATTTGATTGCACTCTGAAGGTTGGATAAATATACCAAACCTGTATTACTCCATTATTGTGTGATTACTAGTTTCATACCTATATCATTTATTATACGATATTATTTTCATTTTGTATTATTTATATTATTTTTGTTTAGCGTTAAGCACATATTCGTGTCGTATGTTCCATTGATAATCCATTTGTGCCCCGTCAGCATCATTTTTGGTAACTCAATTCGCTAGACGGCAACGTGGACTTAAGGTATTCCATTCGCGGAGAGTCGTATTTTGTGGGGGCATAAGGAGGCCTAAAGCATTGCTTAAATTACAGTGGCGCTCGATAAAAATACTTTACACTCATTTTCGAAACGTTTTGCGCAAATTGATTAGGTGTAGACATTTTTACACTTTCTCTGAAAAGTGTCTACGAAAAATCTTGCGCTAGTCACTTCTTTTTAAGTTTTATCATTTAGAGTTTAAATATTTTCTTTAAACATTTGGTAACCCCCTGTTTTTATTGCCATTACCGCGTCTATAGTTTTTTTCACACGTGTGAGTAGTTTATATCAGGCATCCAGAGTTATTTAGTGTATAAATTGTTAGATAGAAATGTGGCCAGCGTGTCGTCGCGATAAAGCACCGCATGAACGGGACGATATTAGCGTCTTAATTTTTCGTTGAAAAATTCGCTTACTTGGGTTGATATTTTACCATTATAGTGAGATGTTTTTTTTTAACGTCGTTCTTGACGAAAATCAGTTAATTGTTGAATATTCGGATTCGCGAAAGGAGTGCCTTAATTTTTTTAATGTCAGCCTGAATTCTACGTGTTTTTTGAGATAAATTACAATCGAGCAGCATAAACACGGACAAGGTACGGAGTGTCACTCATCTATAAAAAAATAGAAGAACGTGCGACGCTCGTTGATACCACGTTGAGTTGTACAGAAAAATTTGCATCTCGCGAAATTCCTCATACTAGCTGCTACGCTAAGTGCACCGTTTTATGATATAATTTCGTACCTAGTTTAGTATATTTCGTTCGTTTTTTCTTCCTGGTAACATGGCGTTAACGTAGATACGTGGTGTAAGTCCATAAAACGGTATGTCACGAGCGGGAAAAAATCCATACGAAAGTGTCGTTGAACGTTTTTGTACTCGTGCGCATTTTCCGAGAAGAAAAAACTGAAGGGCTATCGTATCCAGCTTCGTATGAGAAGTTACGCAGGATCTGCCGGTGGCACATCCGTTGTACGGGATATTTGAGAAATTCGTTCACGTAACGTGTGTCAAGCGAAGTGTCAAAACGAACGGTGACACTTCCGTACGTTTTTTTCTCGCTCGTCAGATACCGTTTAAGGGTAAAATTTTGCACGTAGTTTCGTGTTTTTCGTTCGTTTCCGCTTGCTGGTGTCATGACGTTGACACGTAGGGAGAGGGACGCTTGATCTCCTCTTTTGTTTTTTACTCCAAATTCCCTTACTTAACGCGGTCGTCTAGTTTCTCGGCTGTTTTTTTACGGCTTTTTCAATAATTTTTTACGGGCAAAGCATCGAAATAATCAATCTCATTGTTTTTGCATAATCTTCATTAACATTTAAATAAGCTTTACAAATTTTTTGAAGTCAAAATATATAATAGAACAAACGTTACAGTGGCCGACAGGAAGACATCAAGTAAAAGAGGTGCTTGACGGTGACCAAGATTGCGGCTGTTCCGCTTATCTGAAATCAAAAAACCAAACGGCATTTTAATCTTCATATTTAGGACTAGCGATTGAACTAGAGTGAATTCTAAATTACAAAAATTGACTTTTTTATACACTTTTGAAAATTACATTCTATTTTTTACTCATTTTTTCTTAAGTTTTTCGCTCGTACAAAAAAAACTTTCGAAGCAATCGTGATAATCCTAGTTCAATCGCGGGCTTATAACATATTAAAGATGCTGTATAAATTTGAACAAGATCGGTGCAGTAGTTTCTGAAATATCGCGGTCACCGTTTCGAAAAATGGTGTTTCGAGAAAAACGCGTTTGAAAGTTCGCGCTCCGTATACCTGTTCCGTTCCAGAGCCGTAACTTGTGGACCACTTCGAATATCGAAAAATCCTTTGGCACACATTTTCTACACACGTTGTAGATGTGATTTATGAAGAAAAAAAATCGATTTTTTCGACCCGAGAAACTAGAGGACCGCCTTGACCCTTTAACGGCCACGCCTATTTCTGGATGGCTCAAAATCATTTCCTCTAATAGTATAGCTAAAAAAGGGTTAAGGGGGGATTGTCTTTTTTTTCGCAAAATTTACCGCTTTTTGGGAATTTTTTTGTGAAGAAAGTATACAACGGAAAACTTGTGAAACTTGGCATATAGTTTTATTGATCTGTTTACTACATACAAAAGTTTTTTTAAACAATTTCATCAACAAATCCGCCTGCCACCCCCCTCGACGCGCGATGGTCCTTTTTTGATGGTGTGCACGATTACAGCCTTCACGTTCATCCTGCAACAAAAACCCAAAAAGCATTTTACTTTAGACACATATAGCTACCGTTCGATGAAGGGAAAAAAAAATTGACGATTTGGTGACGTTTTGAACTTGAAGTATCGATTTTTCGAAAAAAATTGATCGATTTTTTGTTATAAATAAAAAACTATTAAACATATTGCTTTTTTGCTTCATCAAACGATAAAAGGATGTCAGCTGAGCATTCTGTCCAAATTTGAAGGCAATCGGTTGAATAGTTTTTGAGAAATCGTGCACACCATCAAAAAAGGACCATCGCGCGTCGAGGGGGGTGGGAGGCGGATTTTTTGATGAAATTGTTTAAAAAATTTTTTGTATGTAGTAAACAGATCAATAAAACTATATGCCAAGTTTCACAAGTTTTCCGTTGTATACTTTCTTTACAAAAAAATTACCAAAAAGCGGTAAATTTTGCGAAAAAAAAAGACAATCCCCCCTTAAATATGAATGTCCAACCATAATTTTGTCGATAAGGGCCTAGGTAGTAGTATTTTCGGACTGTAGCAAATTCGCTACTACCCGCTCGGTTAGATCTATTATTCTAATTCAATAAAAAATCTTCAAAGCCTAGTTCGTCCAGCTAAGCTTCCCTCACACAATTCTATCAAAAAATATTTCAAGAATGTCCATTTACTTACTTTTTGGGGATAAAACGGACAGCAGATCGAGTGCTGGGGCAAGCGTCGTAAATTTTCACGATAACATTGTTGCCAGTTTATCATAATTCATATGTTTACGTTTGAATTTCAAGCTGTCCCGGAATTTGTAGCTGCATCTAGCATAGATTGATGGAACTGTGAAGTAGCTTGTCCGCTTGTCCTTACGCTTTTACCGACAGGGTCAAAGTGAACGTAGTAAAT
Organism: Ophion ellenae; assembly: GCA_963210295.1. Taxonomy (NCBI): domain Eukaryota; kingdom Metazoa; phylum Arthropoda; class Insecta; order Hymenoptera; family Ichneumonidae; genus Ophion; species Ophion ellenae. The sequence goes on along the minus strand of OY723386.1, from coordinate 59,824,516 downwards.
TTTGCTACAATGGCAGTTAAAGAGTTAAGGCGGGATATACGGTTAGACAGGAAGAAAATAAGCAATATTAAGGGCTTTTTGAAACTAAGAAATAATTATTCTACAATTATGAAACTTTAAGCATACTTTAATAGTATATTTAAGTACACGAAACAATTTTTTTAAATTAATTCATCAAAATGGCGGAGCTGTGGCAGAGTGTTACAGGAAGGTCGCCGCGGGCGTTGCGAATCGGCGTGCAGTATAGCTTCCCGTAGACTTTGATTTCCAAAAAAGTTCGAACATTTTTTCAGTTAGAACATATATAGTTTCAGTATGACGGTAATTAAAATGAAGAAAATGCTGCAAATATGAAAAAATGGCACGCATGTACAAAAAAAAATCAACATTTCACGCAACATTTCTGTAAAATGTGGATTAAAAAAGTCGTTTTTTTTTGCAACTTTTCATAAACAATTTTCGTCAAGTAGTAGGTACCAATATTATCAATATTTTTACAAAGTTTCAACTCAAACGGCTTAATAGTTTTTGAGTAATCCTGCACGCCAATTTCGACAATGAAGTTTTGAGAAACACGCGTTTGAAGTTCACGCCCGCTCCGAATCCGAGCGGTGAGGCACAGCGTTGACGGGCTGTAACGTTTAAAGTTTTTCGAATTTCGCTTTGAAACTTTGGGAAAATATTCGACATATATAGTTCTATCGTTTAAAGAAAAAAAAAAGAGAAATCGATTTTTGGATCATTGTAAATGTATATCCCGCCTTAACCCTCGAATGGAATACATGGGTCGTCCGCGTCCTCGGCATTTCAATAATGGGGTATCCCGTGACGGTTCATTCACCTGAGGTGCTTGTGTTGATCTGTGAGAAAAGTTTGAGCTAGAAGTTTAGACTTTAGACGCTAATAAAAAGGCTATTTTCATGAATTTTTGTGAAAGGTTCATATTATAGATATTGATATAAAAGTTGTTACACTTAATAAATACACTTTCGAAATACGTACCATTTATTTATTTATTTCTTTAAGTCACTATTTATAGCCGAAAATGGTAGTTTAGAAATGTCCGAAAAAAATTGTAGGTCTGCGATGCTGATGAAATCTCGCAGATTGATAATCCGAATAAAAAAAATCAAACGGTTTTAGATCCAGTATGTTAATGGCTATAGCGCTTATCATACGATTTTTTATATATGCAAAAATAACAAAATGACGGACATTTTTCGAAAAAACAAAAAAAAATGTTTTTTTTTTTCGTTTTTGGCATAAACAATTAGTACATATTGGCTTATCATAAGCCAATCTACATTTTTTTTCTCAAATTCAGAAAATTTGAGGGGAAGACAGCTGTTCGTCTATCTATTTGACGTCGTTTGGCAAAGTTTCGACGGGATCTGAAGAGCCGTTTCAGAGATTTTTGGGAATCTATAATTGTTCTACCATACCGACCGCGATGAGGTGTCATTCCCTCTTAAGGACCGTCCTCAAACCAGGCCAGATGTGCCGATAGCCAACATTACATAGATAGAACGCGTTCAAAATAGCCTTTCCCCATATGTATACGTATAGGATGCAGAGGATTTGCCGCTGTTGGCCGGGTGTGCCTCTAATGGTGCGAGGTGTGCAAGTCCCTCCCCGTTCGATTCCCGTGGGATATCTCCCGGTCCTTCGGTTTCACCGGCAATGCATCACCCTGTCCGCAGTCCCGTAACTCACCGCATACACACACGCACATATATATGCGTACTCGCGCCCACCTTGCACCGTAGCTGGGTGCCCATCGCCCATCTCTCGGCGAGCCATGCACGCGTGTCCGGTTAAGCGCGCGAGCCCGCCACACACGTGGAACCGCAGAGTGGACACGTACTCGAACACGGGAGAGCGGGAATGATCGGACAGGGATAGACGGTGCGAACGCTACCCCTATGTACGCTCAAACGCTACGGACAAAAACATCCAAAGGGAGCGTAATAATTAAATTGATTGGAATGTCACTGGGCTCGTTCCTATACTGATTTCGAGTGGATTCGAGCATACTGCGGAGTGGAAAACATCAATTTTACTGGGCCATCTTTGAATAGGAATTCCGCCATTTTGTGGGTTGGAGAAGCTTACAATTTATGAGAGACCGTTTTAGAGGTTGAGACATTGCCATTTTTGAGGTTAACGAACATCCATTTGATAGGTTATGAATAGCTTTTTTGTAGGTTGAAGAATAGCCATGTTATACGTCAAAGAAAAGTTGTTTTAGAGGTTGACGGATTGTCATTTTAGGGGTTGAAGAATAGCCATTTCATAGGTTAAAAAATACCCATTGTGGAGGTTGATAGATTGGTATTTTAGAGGTTAAGGAATAGGATTTGGGAGGTTGAAAGATTACCATTTTAGAGGTTGAAGGATTGCCATTTTGGATGTCAAAAGATTGCTATTCCAGAGGTTCAATAATAGCCACCTTGTAGGTTAGAGGATACCCATTTTATAGGTTAAAGAATGGCCATTTTCGAGGTTGGAAGATCGCCATTTTCGAGGTAGAGAATAATAATTTCATAGGTTGAAGAATAGTCATTTTAGAGATTGAAGAATAGCGATTTTATAGGTTTTAAAATAGCCATTTTAGAGGTTAAAGAATAACCATGTCAGAGATCAAAACATTGCCATTTTATAAGGCCAAGAATGGCTATTTTGGAAGTTAAAGTATAGCCGTTTTATAGGTAAAGAATACCCATTTTGGAGGTCAAATGATAGCCATTTTGGAAGTCAAATAAGAGCCATTTTGGAGGATGAGAGATTGCAATTTTGAAGGTTGAAGAATTTCATGAGTTGAATAACTAAGAAAAATAAATAAAAAATAGTGTTAGTGCTAACCGTGTCCCCAGACTTGTGGAGGTACATCCATTTTTGGGGTGACCGCGGATCGGCCTGGTGAACCTCGTAAATATTCTCGTCTGCCAGAGAGAGGGACAGCAAGGGAGAGCTCGAGTTCGTGGAGGCGAACATACATCTTGCAGGGTTGAAGGTCTTCCGAGGCATGTAACGCTGGGCGACAGACAGAGGGATCGCGCGGGTCAGCGAGAAGGTTCCTAGCCGCGGACGTGTCGAAAGGCCGGAAGCTGCGAACAGCTATATGTATACATATATATATATATATATATATATATATATATATATATATACATACACGTAGTTCATCTATGCGACCGCGCGAGGCCAAACACACGCGATGTCCGATCCATCTGATCCAACCCTTCTGGACAAGTTGGTCCACGCGACTATGTCCCCAATGGCCTTTCGGATTGAAGCTTTGAGCCAAGTGAGCAGGGCGGGGGTGAGCTTTTGAAAAGGGTTTCGTTCGAGCGTTAACGGTCCACTTTCCGAAAGACAGGCGTTTTCAGCCAGGGGTTGTTGGGTGGTCACCAATGGTAGATTACGCATGTACACTTGTATATATGGTATGGTTGTATATATACATGGATTGGCAGCTTACGAAAGTGCCCAGCAAATGTGTATCGATATATAAATATATTAAACGCTGGGCACTAAATCAAAAAAATATATATTAATGTATGCATATACATATTCATTCATTATTAATTATTAATTCAACATAATAAATTATAATAATTATAATAAAACATATTAATTTTATATTTTATAATTAATTATTAACCATTAAGTGCTGCTTTTACATGGCCAATCGCCATAAGTGATTTTGGTAACTAGGTGATGTGAACTGAAAAAAATGGATTTTCAGTATAATAATAAAACTTTGATGACAGGATACATTTTTCAAATTTTGAGAATTACGAAAACAGCAAGCTGTAAAAATCGATTTTCGACAAGAACAAACAATTTTAACCATTTGTTATTAAGAAATGGATGAACGTATCAAATGATCATCCGGTCATACGATAGAAAATGTTGTAAACTATGCTCCACCTGAATTTGAAGTGAATCGGACGAACAGATTTTGAGATACGACTTGCACCGTTTCTTAAAACATAGTCTCGAGAAAAAAGATAAAAACAAAGAGAGTAAATCGCCGCTTCACAAAAATTGTCATAAACTGTCAATATTTTAAGAATGTTTCCAAAGTATTTGTTGCAAATTGAAGTTCAGACTCTAAGCTATAAAACTATGCAATGGTACAATTGTATTTTTCAAATTTTTATGCATCTTCCTGCACCAAAAAATGCAGAAAAATAACAAAAACATGGCCGCCGGCAGATGATACTGTTTTCGAAGTCGGTGGACATGATATCTCGAGAACCACATGATGGATTGACTCCAAATTTAAGGAGATACGACAAAAATCATTTAACGGGAGATATACACCTAGCAGCCGGAAAAAAGGTCATTTTTGTGAATTTTTTCAAGGGAATCTATTTGATATTTCGGATTGGGGTTTTAATTATCTAAAAGTATATATATTAAAAAATATGTTTAATTTTCTTTATTTAAAAATATCAAAAATATACAAGGATATTGTATGATCCTTGGAGCGTCGTAAAAAACTCTGCATATACGGTACCCATTGGCATTTCTTCAAAAATCATCTGAAAAAAAACCAAAAAGATTATTAAATTAAATACTATAATCTAGTACTTGTCATAACCGATTTTGAAAATATTGATTTATGACAAAATGGCGGACGTTTGAACATAAATAGTGATTTTTGGGCAAAAAATTAGTTATTATTTTGCCTATAAAACAAAAACTAAGTAACGGAAAAAAAATCCTATGACATGTACTGGATAATGGTGTATAGAATAATCATAAAAAACCTCAAGACAATTGGTTAATTGGTTTTCGAGAAATTTTGGGTACCGATTTGAAAAATGTGGTTTTGAGAAAAACGTGTTTCAAAATTTGGCAAAGAATAAATCATGAAATTTATCAACTTGCATGGAATCATCGATACCAGGCCCATAGTGTAGGTCTTCTACGGTCGACGGAATGTTCATAGCTTCTAAATCCTCGACCTCGACCACCTAGGTGTATATCGCCCCTTAAGGTAGTTAACGATCGCACTTTTTTTTTTAAATCGATCTTCATTTCTTAATAATTAAAACGCGTTACGTTTTTGCCAACCGTTTCCCAGAAAAAAAATTCGGAACTTGGCCGTGTTTTTTGGGCCTTTAGCTAGATGCAGCCCCATAAAAAATGCAATTCTTGGTTTTCGCGATAGGACGGCCCTCGAGACGACATTTAAACAAATATGCTTACATTTATTTTAAATCAAGGTAGTTCTGTAGGTACACGTATGAGCGAAAAGTTTCGGTCGAAGCGTATAGCAACATCCAATACCTATACGATGCGGTTGGTTGTACATTTTTGACGGAGCTTTTACCTTCTATATGTCCCACACATTAACACCTCTTGCATAGGTCTCATACTCGTATAGGGAGTGGCGCTGTAATCGTGGCAACAGCGCGATTTTCCTGCAGAAGATTTAAATCAACCTTAAATCTTTAATGGCATTTTTATTACGTAAATAAACATTCAGAGTTTTTATAAGGTAATGTCATGTCACATAAGCAAATTAAAAAAAAATATCATTTAATTTTTGGTTTTGAGGTTATAAAATCTCTCACTTACAAATTTATAAAATAAAAATAATTTTATTATCCAACAAAATACAAAAAATTGGGAAAAAATGTTATTTAATTTTTCTGAGGCTGATGTTTTAGAGATCCCATCTCGTATAAAATCTATTTCGATGTGAAAAATTCTGAACTTTTCGATAAAAATACTTTCAAAACCGGGAAAAATGGGGCAAGGCCCGAGAAATCGAGTTTTATACTTTGAACGTGATTTTCGTAATTTTTAAAATAACCCAAAATATCAGCATATTTTTTTTCAAAAAGTTCATGTTTTCCTCTAAAAAATCGTTTTTAAAAAAAAATTCTAGCTATAATTGGAAAGAAGTTATAGGCATTTGGAAATTTGGTGTTTTACAAAATTTGAAAACTGTGAGCCGCCATTACTCACAAACTATTGGATGAAAAAATTCGAAAAAAATCATGGACGCTTGTTTTAATATGACCTTTCAGATGACCTTCTTAGTTTTCCTAAATTCAGACCACCCGGTACAACTTTGACGCGGAATTGGTGGAATTACCCATGTATATATTTTCTAACAGCTTGATATTCATACTAAATAGGTGTGTAATTAATTTTAGGAGTAAATCACTTTTTCATACGAAAAAAATTGTTAAATTCGCACATGACTTTATACCCGTTACTGTGGCCTAAGGCCTTAAAGATCATTTTAAACCATTAAAATCACCTTTCGAATGTTGAGTATCCGGTTGAGACGGAATGGTCAGTATGAGCCCAGTAGGCTACTTTGAGGGCGGTCCTCGAACTCGCGGGTCGCCAAAATCACAATGTCCCATATATGTACGGTGTTAACACGCTGTGTTACACACACTCCTCGAGTCTAGTGTTACACGAGCCAAAAGAATTTCCGGTAACGCCGCTGCCTCGCGCACACGAACACGATCCGTCACGCCAAGGACTTCATCGTGATTAATTATCCTACTCGTTTTGGCTCGCTATTAATACATTTACCGCGTGTACGAGTATGCCCGCGTGCGCGAGTGCGTACATGTGTACACGCGGTTCCCTGCTACGCTCCGATGTAGCTCAGCCCTTTGGGGATTACACTTCGGCCATTCCTATTCGTCCATTCGCCGGATGTGCGTATCCGATCACGCCCGCAAATGCGTGTCCGTGTGTGCGTATTAGGGAAATTGATTGTCGTCGAATGATACGCTTCTCTCCTCATTCGTCATTGTGTCATAGGGCCCTCAATTATATTCGTTACAATATTTATTGCATTTTATCTCGAGTCGAACATTATTTCGTGGCGCAGCTTATTATTGGGTCGAGTCATCCGGTGGCCAACGAAACAATTGCGAGAAACGATGGTCCGATGATTTTGAATGAAGGGAGCGATTTTTTTACTTGCAGGCAATTATTTCAGTCGCATTTTAAGCCCTGGAGGTATATTTCTACGTCTAGGGAGTTTTTTAGAAAAGTCTTTTGATGAAAATCGTTATTCTATTTTTTATACATTTTTTTTATTTTGTCAATATTTTTTGGTCGTTTAACGGTTTAAAGTAAAAGTTGGAACATTTTTACGTGCGAGAAGATTCTTGCTGATGGGATGAACCGGAAAATTTGAGCTGGACCTGGCATTGTTGGAGTCAAGGGAGAGTATTATCTGGGAATGAGCAGCTCGATAAAAGATCGAAAAACGTTTTAAGGAGTTAGGAGTTGGAATTTTTGAAAAAATCGATTTCTCGTTTTCGACGGATTCTTATGATATAACCTTTCAAAAATATTCTCTAAAATGTCAAGTCGGTCCGTTGAAAATTGGGGGAGCTACGAGCGTTTATCGGTAGGTCTGCTTACCCCTTTGCCATTACAGGTAAAAACTTTAAACGCGTTTTTCTCGGAATGACTTTTTCAGAATCGGTGACCAAAATATCTCAAAAACAACAAAACCGATCTGCTTCAAATTTCACAGATATTTTTTGTATATCAAAAGGAAGTCCTCAATCGAATGATTTTTATTAATGCATACTTTTTTTAAATCAAGGAAATTAGATTTTACACCCAAATTTCGATGATCACTTTGGATCGGCGACCATTTTTTAAAAAATCATTATTTTGTTGAATCCTTCGATTAAGGGGTTAGGCTACTTTAGAGGCCGAAAAAATAGGCTTTTTGGGGATTTTTTTTTCAGAAAAACTACAAAATAAATCGAGATTACAAAAAAGGGTGTTTATCATACATATCAGTGACTGTATACAATAATTTTTTTAAAGCGATTAATTTCAAAATGGCGGCAGTGCAGCGTTTATCGGAAAACTGCATTTTTTAAGTTGGCCGCAAACATAACTCAGACAATTTTCAACCGCTTCACTTGAAATGTTGAATATATATTGAAAAATACATTGTCTATGGAAGTACGCGGGATTTTTTTTTTAGATTGCATGGTTTATCTGTTATTAACAATTATCTGACGATTTTTTAGGCAAATTTTTCTCTTTCCAATAATTTGCCTAAAAATCGTCCGATAATTGTTAATAACAAATGAACTATGCAATATAAAATAAAAATCCTACGTCCTTCCATAGACAATGTATTTTCCAAGATATATTCAACATGTCAAGTGAATCGGTTGAAAATTGTCTGATTGTGAGTAATGTTTCCGGCCAACTTAAAAAATGCAGTTTTGAGATAAACGCTGCACAGCCACCATTTTGAAATTAATCGCTTCAAGAAAATTGTTGTCCACAGTCACTGATATGCATGTTAAACACCCTTTTTTGTAATCTCGATTTATTTTGTAATTTTTCTGAAATAAAATCCCCAGAAAGCCTATTTTTCAGCCTCTGGAGTGGCCTAAGGTCATCAAGACTAGATAATACGGTACCAAAACTAAATTTATTTGGTTTTTTGATTTCAGAAGATTTGTTCCCGAGCAGAAGTTGTCACCGCGAAGGACCCTTTTTGCACAGCGGTCTGTGCAATTTACTTTATCTCCGCCATTAATAAACATTTCCCAATAAAAAAAATTGTCAAAGATACTTGAAAATGACACCCTTTACTATGAAAAAAAAAGTTAAAAACCTGCACCCATTTCCCACAAAAAAATCACGAAAACACCTCTTTTTTCCGGCCGCGAACGAGGTGGAACCCGTTAAAAACTCTCACTTACAATTATTTTTCGACGCTGAACGCTTGAAGGACTCCATCACTGACATTCCAGCTTGACGTGTTGAAACTGCTCCAGAATCTCCAGAAGAATCTCCTCCCGACAAAAGCGTGAGACGAACAAGCCGTAAAATTGACTCCGTCAACCAAACTCTTCACTTGCCTGCTCAGTAGTCACGGCTCAGTAGTCGGGTAATCATCCCTCAGTATGACAACACCAAAGGTGTGTCCCACATGCTGGCTTCCATCCTGCAACCTTTCAACTGTATCCGTTAAGTTTCGATAATCGTTTCTATCGATACGCGTTTCAACAAAGTGAAACTAAACAATGAGGCGTACCAAGAGGCAACGAACTGAATCAAATCGATTGTCCGTCTCTTCGGAGCCCGATCGTCAAGCCCCTTCGCCCTCTTTGGTTTCTCCGACTGGTCACGTTGGCTCAGCCGCCAAGAATCGGGGTCGCAATAATCCGACGGGTGGTTAACCCTGCGGGGCGCTTTTCCTCGTCCATTATCATCGACGGGGCGCAGGCCTCGCCGAAAATTGTCGTGATAACCTCGTACGTGTTTTATTACGCGTATTGGGCACACGATCCTCCAGTGGCGCAACCATTTGTCGTTATAGCTTTGGGGGATTAGGGCTTGAGTGTGATGCACATCGTGCGTACGTGTGAATGGGGACACGAGAAACAGGCAATCGAAAATGTGGCAACGGAGCGAGAAGATGACAGAATGGAGATAACGCCCGCATAGCGTCATCTGTGCGCGCGTCAAGGCGACGATTATGAGCCCTGGACACTTCACGTCAACGAACTCCTGCCCTGTGTCTACGTACGCGCGTCCATTTAAATCTACATACATATCTACATGCGTGAAAGTGCGTCCGTCACGCTGCGCGTGCTGCGATCTACAGATTTTCGAGATAAACGTGGAGGCGCTCATACACACACTGCACTTCATAAATGGAAGGGACAACGTTCAACCACGTGGACATACGCGGATGTTCGATGGTGTCTTTTTTGTACGTCGCATCAACATTTCCTCCTGGATACATGTGTACTTGACGATCGCGTGCGGAACAGTCGGTGGGAACTGTTTTCTAGGTCGTACACTGCGCTCCCTGGTGGATGACAATCGGTAAATGAATCACCCAATGAGCCTGCGGTCACACACGGATGACACTCATCGTTGGATTCGTACGTACCTTGGCTCAGCTGGTGATTCGCTGATTCGCAACATCGCAGAGCCAAACTGACCTAACTCAATGGTTGGGTTTGAAGGTCCTGGCAGCGGAACGCGCATCCATTCTTTATGGTCCTCTGTATCGTGTCTGGGTGAAGAACAGCTGACGTTACCGGTGGGCCGAGGAAATTGACCTGGTTCGCCAATGTGGCGATCCAATTGCTCAATCGGATCATCTGATAGAGTTGGAGACCAAGAACCTACACTGAGTGACATGTATGGTGTTCTCAACCATATTTTAACTATATTTTACATCCCTGAGGGGAGTATAATATTTTATAGCCTGTCACTGCCAAAAGTATAATACTGCTTGTTGATATTTTAGCAGTTGCACGAATTATGCACATATGTTAACCGCAACGACCAATCTTACAAAGATACGGTTATTTTTCAATGCTGTATAATATAGTAGGTTTTCATCAAATGAATATTCCCTGATACTATGAGAAATGTTACCCCAAGATTCTAATAGTGAACTGAACGTATATATACGTTGATTAAAAAATTTGCCTTTCATATGCGACGATGTTTATAGTAATTTGTACCATATTATAAGATACGACCTGCTATATGCGTATTTGGTGTGTTATTCAAGTGTTGGTGCAACGCATCAATGCCCGTCTACTATATGCATAGATATTTCAAAAATCCAAAATAAAATAGAATGCGCAACTGATACGTCAGATAACTGTTGATAACAAATTGACTATGCAATATAAAAAACAAATCCTACATACTTCCATAAACAATGTACTTTTCAAGACATATTCAACATTTCAAGTGAATCGGTGGAAAATTGTCTGAGTTATGTTTCCGGCCAACTTAAAAAATGCAGTTTTGAGATTAACGCTGCACAGCCAGCATTTCGAAATTAATCGCTTCAAAAAAATTATTGTATACCATCACTGATATGTATGATAAACATCCTTTTTTGTCATCTCGATTTGTTTATTTTTTTTCTAAACAAAAAACCAAAAAGCCTATTTTTCGCCTTTAGAGTGGCCTGAGGCCTTAAGCTGCGGTTGCTTGAACTGCAAATGATTTACGTCTTTGCTATAAGTAAACTTAACTATATTTTTTTTCGAATAGTCATTTTTCATAAGCTGTTCTAACAAATTATACTCGGGAAACGAAAAGAATAGTAGAAGTTTGACTGAACAAGACTTAACGTACAGTATACAACATTAGTATTTATACGCCGATTTTTTTATAGCACAGAATGAACCATATCTATATTGTCAAGCCTCTTACAATAGTAAATAATCATTTCGGGTATAATGGATAGTCGAACATGCCACCCAAATCGGATGTTTAGGTATACTTTTCGCTCATAGTCGTGTTAACTATATTATAATTGCGGTGTCAATAAACTATAACGAATTTTACTATCCCCTATTTTACCATGATCGTTTGTTGTAAATGCCATGGACTTTTCTCTCAGTGTACTGATTTGAATTAATCCATTGATTGGTTTCCGGAAGTTTGGAGAAGTTCAGTCTCCTATCGTTTGATGAAACTTGGCATTTGCTTTTATGGAGACACGCGTAGGATGTTCTTCGATTATCGATCTTACCCAAATGCTCGAAACCAGTGATACCAAAACTGCAAATGATCTAATTACTCAATTGGATCATCTGATAGGATTGGAGATCAAGCGAACCTACTGATTTAAATTGATGCAGCCCTGATCGTTTTCCGGAAGTTTGGTCAAGTTCAGTTTCCTATCGTTTGATGAAACTTGGCATTTGCTTTTATGGAGACACGCGCAGGATTTTCTTCGATTATCGATCTTACCCAAATGCTGAAAGCCAGTCATACCAAAACTGCAAGTGATCCAATTGCTCAATTGGATCATCTGACAGGATTGGGGATCAAGCGAACCCACTGATTTCAATGAATCCATCACTGACTAGTTTCCGGAAGTTTGGAGGAGTTCAGTCTTCCACCGCTTGAGGAAACTTGGCATTTGCTTTTATAGAGACACGCGTAAGATTGTCATCGATTATCGATCTTACCCAAATGCTGGAAACCAGTCATACCAAAACTGCAAACAAAGGCTGTTGACAGGGAGGCTTTGAACTGTTTTTTGGTAGGAATAATCCACTTTCCACGTTTTATTAGCCCTTCGATATGTATATAATATCCACGTATATATGTACATTACCTAATATAAGTAACGTGCTAAGGCCAACAGCGTAGAATCGAGGATTAGTCACACACCATTTTACCACCAGGCGTGACGTGCACGCTTTTTTGTGATCGTTAATTCGAGTCTTTCTGCATTCTCGTGGGGTGGGGGATGAATCTCCCCTCTTGTACGTCAGCCAACAACGTCCCAGTTTACCGAGTGCATGTACATGTATATGTATATAACTTTCAATCCACTGCGATGAGACCCCTCTTATGGATCCCTCCTAGTTTCACTTTCCCGCGCATTTTAAAAATCCAGTATGGCTGCCTGCCCGCGCCACCCGAGTGAACCGGTCACGTGGCGTTATAGGGGTGCTCTGTCTTCGTAATGCATTCATCGTCACATATTCACTCGCCCTTTTCTTTTTTCTCTCTCTCTCTCTCTCTCTCTCTCTCTCTCTCTCTCTATCTTTTTCTCGCTCCCCCTTTCTTGAACTTTCGTTCCCCATCTATTTATATTTATCTTTCACGTGTGTGTGAGCACACATATAGGCAACTTTGGCCCCCGTCCCTTCTGCGATTCCCGTCAACGTTTCATTTCCTCGCGATCTTTTCATTAATACCCACTGAGTTTCGACCGAAGTATTTTAAAAAAATGGAAAAAAAGGAACTTCACGCCCCCGCGTCACTTTTATATTAATATTTCGGCAAAAATGGCGAATGTCACGGTTTCGGACTGCGCGCGGACTCCCTTTGATTGGCGACTCGATAATTAAAAAAGCTGCTGTCGCGCGTATATTGAATTGTAATGAATAGCGATAATGATAAGAATAATAATGATAACAACAATGTATCGCGTGGCTAGGTCGAGCTCGAGGGCACGTCGTTCGACATCAAAGTGACGTCCTCCCCCGCCTCTCCTGGTTGTTCCCGACGGTGTATTCAACCAAGCACGACTAATGAGATTCATTTTATATTTTACAGTTAACCCTCTGATGCTCCCTTGGCGCATCATCCATACGCTTTTCGTCCCTTTCCGGATCTTTCTCTTTCTCTCTCGTTTTCTCTCTCTCTCTCTCTCTCTCTCTCTCTCTCTCTCTCTCTCTCTCTCTCTCACCCTCGCACTCTCTCTTTGGTCTTTCTAGTTCTGTCTCTTTTTCTCCATCTCTTTCTGCGTCTCGAGACTGACTTCTATTCTCGCGAATTACGCATCTTTTCATAATTCGATAACTCCAAGCGGTTCATCCCCATCTCGAGATATTACAATTCCACGAACATTTTTTAAATAAATTCTTCCTTGGACTTGGATACATTTTGAGTTGTCAAAAATTGAAGTATGTGGCAAAAAAATGTAAAAAAAATTGTTCAACTATGGGATAAGAAAATGGCGATACTTTTGATTTTCATTCTCCCCTAATTTCTTTCTGTTTTGTTTGACTATTTTTTTTCTTCGTACATTTATTTCTGGCTTTATTTTTCCTTATATATTTTTTTTCTAATTTATTTTTCTCGCACTATTCATGCCTGGGCTACTCGTTAAGGATCTCATTGTCAAAAAATTCTCGGCAAATACGCACGAGGAATATTTCTTACGTACATCTGCGTACATTCCGAATTCTCGAAAATTGGAATATGTGACATCAAAATATTTTTCTCGACAAGTTTCTTTAGCTATATGGAAAAACCTCGCAAACAGTTCTATTTTCGCTCCCCCTTTTTTTCGGATTTATTTTATCACATTTTATTTTTCCTCATTAACTTTCTCCTTACATTTATGTTTCCCTTAATTTTTTCCTGCATATTTTCACTGATTAATTTTTTCGCACAACTCGCACCCGGACTACACCTTAAGAATTTCAGCGTCGGAAAATGCTCTTCTACCATTCAGGGAACATTTCTTACGCACCATGTATTCTTATATGCGTATATCAATTTTTTTCCACACGGGACGACAGCTTGATATATATCATTCTCCCGGGTCTCCCCAAACTCAGCGTCCACGTCACTCGTTAAAATTAATTTAAAAAAAAGTGTATCATTTCACACGTCGAATAAGGACGAAGTTACCCTAATTTCTCACACCCGTGGCTCGTGCATTGTGCCCATGTATAGCACGAAAAACGTCCGGATTTTAATCGGCGTGATACACATCCGCCATTAATGCCTCGTATACGCGTATGTACGCGGAGCGTGCGAGTGGGAAATTTTCGTGTAAGGGATGGTAATGAGAAAAACGATCCGGCCGTAAAATCGTGGGCGCGAATATGTCTTCGAAAAAGAGAACGAGAGAGAGAGAGAGAGAGAGAGAGAGAGAGAGAGAGAGAGAGAGGTAGAAACGCGTCACACTGATTGCACATCCGTTTCCGTACCGAGAAAACGTAAGTGTACTTATTTCATTGAATGCCATTGTAAAATCAACCCCCGCGTGTATATTCGTACGCATAACGACAACGAAGAGAGCGAAACATAATATTTATTGCCGACTTCCGTTCAATTAGGGGTTGACGGTTCATAGAGAGGGGTCGGACGCCGCCTCTACACACACACGCGCACACATTTGTGTGTGTGTGTGTGTGTGTGTGCGTGCGTGCGTGCGTGCGTGTGTGTGTGTGTGTGTGTGTGTGTGTGTGTGTGTGTGTGTGTGTGTGTGTGTGTGTGTGTGTGTGTGTGTGTGTGTGTGTGTGTGTGTGTGTGTGTGTGTAAATCTCCTGTGCTTTCCTTGACTCTCTTCGACCGATTCAAAATTGTAGCTCTTTCGATCCTTTCAAAATACCCTGCCTGTTATCCGAGCCAGAATGGGGTGCGAGTAACCCCCGCACGCCTGGTGCACATGTATGTGAACACCAGCGCGAAGCTCCAGCGAGTTCAATAATACCATCAGCGATGAAACTTCACCGCAGATTTCGAGGGTACGAAAATGTCAAGCTCGATAAAATAAATATTTACGCGCACACACATGTACATTTATATGTATATAAACCCGAAAGCAAATTAGCTGATCCCTCACAAGTAATAAATAATTCCCGTCCGTCCGGAATTTTATAAATTGTTTCAATTACATACATACGTACACCCACACACCCACACACACACACACACACACACACACACACACACACACACACACACACACACACACACACACACACACACACACACACACACACACACACACACACACACACACACACACACACACACACACACACACACACACACACACACACACACACACACACATATATATATATATATATATATATATATATATATATATATATAGATACATAAAATTATTTATACGAATTATTCATCACTTGTTAGTGATCAGCTAATTTGTTTTCGGGCCTTCGAAATTCATATTAAATAACCGATGAGTAATTAATAAGTATTAGCTAATTAATATTAGTCCGTTAATAATTGATAAATACTTAACAATACATAATGAATAAGCGAGGTAATCAAGATGTTTTGATTATATTAATTAATTTTGTATGTATAATTAAAACATCGTCAATGATCTAAATAATAGAAGCAATTTATATTACGAACAGACGTGAATTATTTATTACTTGCTTATTAATTATTCAGTGCGTATACTCAATTATATTAATTAGTTATATATATGTAAATACATAACAAAAACATCTTTGATGATCCAAATAATAAAAGAAATTTTTATTACGAACAAACGTGAATTATTTATCACTTGCTTATTAATTATGTATTGCTCACAATTCATCATATTAATTATATACGTACATAATCAACACATCTTTAATGATCTAAATAATAAAAGCAATCTTTATTACAAGCAGACGTGAATTATTTATTAATTGCCTATCATTGCTTGCACACTATTATATTAATGAATTATGTATATGTATATGTATATATGTATATGTGTGTGTATATATATATATATATATATGTGAAACTTATTTAATGATACAAAAAATAAAAGCAATTTACGTTACGAATAAACGCGAATTGTTTGTTACTTACTTATGAATTATTAATCGCTAATAATTAATGATACTAATTAATTGTATATAATTAATTAGGTATATAATTAAAACATCTGCAATGATCCAAATAACAAGAGCTATTTAAATTACGAATGAATACAGATTATTTATTACTTGTCAGTGATCAGCTAATTCTTAAGACGCGAACATAGATTTCGATGACAACGTTTCTGATTTTTTTTCAATTATGTCAATTTCCAATACGATAAGAAGAGCAAACATGTTTGATAAGATGAAAATTTGAAAAGGGAACATCTTTACAGCATTAAAAAAATTGTAAAGTTGAATCAACATCGCAATTGACTGAAGTAATGTATTTAAATCTCTACGAGCATCAGGGTCCCATGGTGTAATGGTTAGCACTCTGGACTTTGAATCCAGCGATCCGAGTTCAAATCTCGGTGGGACCTTTGAGAAATTTCAACTTTTTTTTTTCTTTCAATTTCCCGGCCCTTGATGGGAAATTCCTCGAAATGTTACAATCGATTCTGTCGATCTATTTTCGAGCATTTTATACGCTTATCTTCCGGTCTTGTTGTTCCTTCCTGGTGATGCTCGCGGACGACCCGACACTTTTATCAAGCTCAATTTCGATGCGAGATCCGAGCGATAGAGGATTACACGCTTTGTAATGTAATTACCCCTTCATTATTCACGTAACGGGGCATTCCGAACGGCCCTATCCTCCTGTCAGTCAGAAATTTTTGTTCATGCATGGGTCGTTCTGCGCCGAATCGAATGACTGCAGTAAAAATACGATACACGAATGTACAGGTTTTTCGTTTTTTCATACGACTTTAACGTGCTAACAGAATTTTTTTGTCATGGAAAAAGCGTTGAAAATGTGAATTTAAAAATTAATATTTATTGGGGGAGCTTTTTTATGATTTTTTCGCTTGTCCGTTGGCGATCATTCGTATTTTTGTTTTTGTTCTGTCGTGGAAATAATTGATTCTTGCAATTATTTCAGAAGGATTGTTTTAAATAGTTTTGGAGATAGTTTCTAGAATAATATTTTCAGAATATTATTTTTGACAGTTTCGGGGGTAGTTTCCAGAATAATATTTTTAACATCTTTGGAGGTAGTTTCCAGAATAATATTTCCAGAATAATAGTTTTAACAATTTTGAAAGTAGTTTCCAGAATAATATTTCCAGAATATTATTTTTAACGATTTAGGAGCTAGTTATCAGAATCATATTTTCACAGTATTATTTTTCACCATTTTGAAGATAGTTGCCGGGTTAAACTTTCCAGAATATCATTTTTAATAATTTTGGAGGTGGTTTTCAGAATACTACTTCCGGAAAATCATTTTCAACAGTTCGGGAGGTAGTTTCCAAAATGATATTTCCAGAATATCCTTTAATAATTTTCGACGTAATTTCCAGATTATTATTTTGAACAATTTAGGAGGTACTTTTCAGAATCATATTTCCACAGCATTTTTTTAAAACCATTTTGAAGATAGTTTCCGGAATAAACTTTCCAGAATGTAATTTTTAATCATTTTGAAGATAATTATCCGAATACTATTACAGGCATTATTTTTTATTTATTATTTTTAATTTTTCATATTTTCAATTATTTGTCATTTTCAACAGTTCGGGAGGTAATTTCCAAAATAATATTTCCAGAATATCGTTCAACAATTTTCGAGGTAATTTCCAGAATAATATTTCCGGAATATTATTTTTAACAATTTTAGGATAGCTTCCAGCATAATACAACATTTCCAGAATATTCATTTAAACAATTTAGTAGACAAAGTATAAATTAATGAATGTCTCTGAGCTACGAAAATTTAACATTTTTATAAATTAGTACTACATATAAATATACTTATTAATAATTCAATACAAATTTCCGTTTAAATTAGAATAAATCTTTTTTTTAATATTTCTTCAAACCTCTCAATAAAAGAGGCTAGTGTTTTTTTCCTGATTTCTCGAAATTCTTCCAAGAGTTTGCCTCGAAAGCCCCATACACACACGTATATATATATATATGGATATGTATATTTCGTGTATAGTCTTTTTCCTTATCTCTCGTTTTAGCCGACAGAGTGATTGGATGCACTCGCCTCGTGAGCCTTTCTGACAGGTCTTATCTTCGATCAGAAAAACCACTCGACGTTTGCCGAGACTTTTATTGCTCGGAATTGCACAAACTCCCTCTTGCTCTCTGCCTCTCTCTCTTTCTTTCTCTCTCGCTCTCCCTCATTCCGAGCACACACCCCAATCGTCGTTCGTTATTTGTCGACGTGTTATTATTCTTATTTGTGCGTGATAATATTGGGGCTCCGTGGTGAACCGTACACACACGTATCCGCCACAAATGCGAAGGAAGCGGAAAGGGGGTGATCGCTGGAACGTAAATTCGCTCGAATGTACAAAACGTTATACTAGTTATGAAATAAATTTGTTGGCATTATAAGTAGGATACACGATGATACATGGGGCTTGAAATAGGTATGGGATCACTTCCGGTCTCGATTGCCCTAAACATCGAACATGCAATGGAAGGGTTACGTTCTCTCGATACGTAAATTCCAATCCGAAGATGGCTTATTCTTATTTTCGAATTTGTAGATCGGGCATGATTTAAGGGCTTAAACCTATAGTTGAAATTTTTGAAAATATCCATTTTTTGTTTTAGGCGGATTGTCAAAATATTAGGTGTGGTAAAAGGAAATCCATTATTTTCGTCTTCAATTTCATGCAAAAATAATGAATTTCTTTTTTACTACACCTAATATAACATTTCAATAATATTCTCTGAAAATTTTAGTATTATTCGGGGGATGCGAAAAACGAAGCCGCCATGAAAATAATTTCCCTGCATACCTATGTAGAGAAAGTTCCATGTAAGATGACCCTTTATGGATAAATCTAGAATTCGACCGGAAATTCTTTTTTTTCCTTTGCCCCGGCTACAGACCTTCAAAATGGTCACCGTTTCAAAATTTGCAAAACATAATTTGTCCGTTCACAATCCGAAAAGTCCATTCGTTCCGTTCTCCTTAAGGTTAAAAATTACTTTTTTTGTGTTACACTTGGTTAAAAATTTAACACTTAATTTAATTTAATTTAATTCAATTTATTTTAATTTAATTTACTCTATTTTAATTTAATTTAATTTAATTTAATTTAATTTAATTTAATTTATTTTAATTTAATTTAATTTAACTTACGCTTGGTTAAAAATTTTGAAAATATTGATATTTGGATTTTGACGGATTCTCAAAATACAACATTTCGAAAATATTCTCAAAAAATGTCAAGTCGAGTCGTTCAAAATTGAGGGAGTTATGGGCGTTTATAGGTAGATTTCCAGCGAAATTTGAACGCACTTTTCTCAAAATGACTTTTTCGGAATCAGTGACCGCGATATCTAAAAAACCACTGCACCGCTCAACTCCAAATTTTACAAGCTTTTTTCACATATCGAACAGCAGTGCTTGAACGAAAGAATTTTTTTTTCGACGCATAGCTTTTTTCATCAAAGAAAATAAAGCGCTTTTTCACCGAAATTTGATACTGCCACTTTGGACGGAAGCCATTTTCTCAAAAATCAATATATGACTAAATTCTTCGTCCACGCACTAGATCATTTCGTGCAAAAACTAAATGCGTTTGATGTGTTCTATTTAAGATGATGAACACCACACTTATCAATATTTTGCAATACAAAGTTTTTACAAGATACTCAACCCTCCGTTGACCCACTTATAGGTCACGATTTCTCCACACTGGGTCAATTTGACCCAGATAGTAAAGGGTGTCTCAAAATGCCCTGAAATTTGAATTTATCAATAAAACGTACTTTTTATTTGAAAAGTACGAATATTTTTATTTTAATATAAGGTACAAACATGGAGGTTATGTGTGGAGCACAATATCCTATAAATTGAACAAATGGCACGTACTTGGAAGACATATTCTTTCAAAAAGACGGCGCAACCTGAAACATTGCGACGCAATGCCGTTATTGCAGCCGAAGTTTTACGGTCGTGTTACTCGAATTCAAAAAAAAATGTTGTGCTATCGGTCGGCCATATTGGATCCGCCATTTTGAATTTTGCAAATTTGACTTCAGTTTCGTGATCAGCGACCTCGAAAACATAAGTATACGGAGTTTTTATCAAATTCGATAAAATTTTGCGCTATCGGTTGGTCATATTGGAGCTGCCATTTTTTATTTTGCAAATTTGACTTCAGATTTCTGATCAGCGATCTCGAAAACATTGAATTCCGAAATTTCGTTAAAATCTCAGTATCATTTTCACGATTTTTCCAAATTTGCGGGCGTGATGGCAAAAAACTAAACGACCTATTGAACAAAACCAAAGTTTATTTTTTTCAGTATCAGAATCTCTTCTAACAAGGAACACCCATTTTCTTGAAATTTGGATATGTTAGAATGCACTGAAAAATAAGCGATACGTATTTTTTTTATCGGCGGAAAAACAGTTTTTAAGGGGTGAAACGAACCCTCGAAAATAGGGGTGTTTTTCGTCGATAGCATTATCGTTCTCATCTCCAATGTATAGTGCACAAAAAAATGAACATTGTTGCAATTTGAAATTTTTTAATATCTCGTACCGAAACGTTATCGACGAAAAACGAAAAACATCCCCATTTTTGAGGGTGCGTTTCAGCCCTCAAAACCGTTTTTCCGCCGATAAAAAAAAATACGTATCGCTTACTTTTCCGTGCTTTATAACATATCCAAATTTCAACCAAACCGAAGGGTGTCACCTGATGGATGTTCCTTGTAAGTGAATTAAAAAAGTCTTTTTAAATAATTTTTATAGCACGTTAAAGTGTTTTTTTAAACATGTTTTTTTTTCAAACCTGAGAAAAGTTATAATTTCACGATTGTTCAGCTTTTTCTTAATTCACCCAGAAGAAAAATATATGGCAATTAAATTTTTTATTGGTTTCTTTGTTTCGGTCAAGAATTACGAGCTGCACCGTTTCCGCCGATTGGGGACTGCAAGACGCACATGGAATAGGCTGATAAACCTGTAGTCATTTATTGCTTCATGTTAAAACATTTTTTTAATACATTTTTAAATATACATAAAAACATACCTCAATGTTTACTGGGCTCCCGTGTTTTTTCCCTCCTAAAAAAAAATTCCCAAAAACCCGCTTTTTTGAACCTTCTAATTCAGGCCTTCAGTGATGTTCCTCGCCAGTGTGTCAACGTAGGATTAAAACCATACTCTCTAATATAAAAAAAATGATAACCTGCATACCGTTCCCCCGAAAAATTGAACACTATTATTACATTAATTATGCCCTACAATTATAGTATTTATACACTCCATACAAAATTATACATACAAAAAATACACACATGTCTGCACAGGAGCCTCCGACTGTCGGCTCAAGATCCTTCTCTCAGTCCTCTCGGAGTATCTCACATTCATTGAGACATGAAATTAACGTAATTAACCATTTTAGCCTGCGGCCAATCCTTCGTCCTCGAAAGGCATCTCTCTGCTAACCCCCCCCCCCCCCCCCCCCCCGCTCTCTCTTTATCTCCGTCTCTCTATCGAAGGAGAACGATCTCGGGAGCGGGTCAAAGTGGGAAAAGCTTTTCCACGTTGAAACGAGCGTTATACCGCCAGACTACGACATTCCACCTCAGATCGTTACCGGAAGTTCATCAAGATGTGACAACGCCACCGTGAAACTGGCTCTATCGTAGCCCACCCTCTAACCCCACCCCCGCCAGCCCTCGCTTCTTGTCCTCGTTCTCGAACGGATACCCGAGGCTCTCGTAAAATACTTTCTCAATTTAAATTTGAGTCGATCCGCCGTATAGCGGCACACGCTCCGAGGTTTAACTCGGCAAAGCGCCGCGGCCATAGACGAGACGAGATGCGCGCGGGAGCTTAACGAGCGTAACCATCCCCCGTAACTCGGAGACCGGTGGGGCAACCACTCAACCCAGTGCCACCCCCCCCCCCCGGCCTCTCGCCTCGTAACCCACCCCCGCAGCCACCCTCGCCCGGACCCCGTCAACTATAAAATATCGCATGAAATGGGAGAAGCGGACACTCGTGAGTTTCGATCTTGGCGTAGATTCATGGGGGTAGATATAGGAAACGTCTCCATCTTCGATGAAGAGTAGATCGGTTGGTGCGTATATATATATATATATATATATATATATATATACGTGCCCGGTAATCTATGCCATGTTGACTTTCAGGACATATGGCTACTTTGGGGACGGTCCTGGAAATCCCACGACCTCGAAATAACCGTTCTGTGTGTATGTGTGTATATACGGAAGGAAGTATACGTACAGAAGATATAATATGGGGGTGGCGAGTGTTTGCGAATGGCTCGTTCTATGATCTCTCGAGGAGTTTGTTACGCTCTGCTTTATCAGATCGAGACGCGCTTTGCGAGCTCGTTCCAATCGATCCTCGAAGTTCCTTCGTCATCGGCGAACCGGGAAATGTATATAGCGGGAATAAATAATTCGATGATCACAGCCAAACCCCCGAGGAGATGCGATTCGATTGACTGTGCTCGGTCGGTGAATTCGAAGATTTTAATTCATGTCGTACCTGGGTCGGGTGCTTGGAGGGCCTGCGGGCTTCGGACCCAAAAGGCAGGTTGATTTTTAATATTATTTTTTAGTAAGAGCTTTGGGGTGACGAGCCATGAAGCAATCAATGTGAAATGAAGTGATGAAATGTAAAATGTAATAGAAGGATTCATAAACGATTGAGTTGTTATAATTAAAATAACATTTTGGTGTAATTATTTTTATATTTCGTTTACGTACTGATTTATTTCGATAACTTTTAAATAATAGGCTCACTTTTTCGAAATGGCAATTTTTCAATGTTTTATTTTTCGCATTTCATTTAGGTATATCAAGGTATTTATTAAGTAGAACGATCAGACACATTGAGGCCACAGTAGAATTTTCAAAAAATCTATTTTTTTCGCTAAAACAGTGCTTTATCATCATAAGAATAAGTTACTATTCAATTTATAGCAAGACATCTTTTTTCACCGACTTTGAGCGTATAACGTAAGCCCACCTCTACCTGAAACTTTAAACACGTTTTTCTCGAAACAGCTTTTTTCCAATTGGCGTGACAAATAACTTCAACAATTTTCACTCGATATACTTCAAATTAAAAAGTTATGTTCCTAATTGCATTTCGCAGAGAAGTACGTACGGAATTTCTGATTACTCGAAAACTTTTCATTCTATGATCAGTTTTATACGAAATTTTTCACTGAACATTCATTCAAATACCTACAACTTTTGAATAAAACAACATTTTTTAAATTCCGTACGTACTTCTCTAGGTATTCTATTGTAGATTGACGAGAATTTTTGTTTTTTGTTCTAGGTCCAAAATTGTAGATGTTTCCCTCACTTTTCCATACGAAAAACAATGGTTAAATTCGCACATGAGTTGATACCCGTTACTGTGGCCTAACCCCTTAAGAACTTTTGAAAGTGTAATGCTGATTTTTAAAAATAAAGATCAACTGAAGGGTTGTCAATGGCCGGGGGTTGAAGTACTACCATCCAAGTAAAAAAATGGCCCGGCGTGTGAAAATCGTTGCCAAAAAAGTGTGTCAGTGGAAATTTGATAAAGTCAATGTTTTATAATGATAATAAAGCTTTCATGTGATCAGACACTTTTTTGAAATTTTGAAAATTGGGCGAATGACAAACAGTATAAAAAATGATTGATTTTAAACGAAAACAAAACACTCTAATAATTTGTTATTATCAAATTGTTGAAGAAAATCACAAAATGATCTGGTCTTACGAGAGAATATTTTATGAACTATGCTCTGTCCACGTTTTACGTGAATCGAACGAATATATTTTGCGAGTCACGCCGCTTCATGAAACATAGTTTCGAGAAAAAAAAAACGTAGAATGAAAACAAATAAATGGCGGCTTCACAAAAGATCGTCATTGCTCGGTGGATTTTTTGAATTTTTACAAAAAACCTTGCCGACAATTATATTTAAGACTCTAGGCATCATTCATAAAACACAGCTTCGAAAGAAAAATCGTGCGAGAAAAATCGCCAATTGCAGCTTCACAAAATATGCCACAACTCAGTTCATTGTTGGAATTTTTTTACAAAATCTTTATTATAAATTGAAGTTAAAACCGTAGACATTATTCATCAAACATAGTTTTGCAGAAACAAAAACACAAAAGAAACACGGTACATCGCAGCTTTACAAAAATCATCATAACTCGCTTGACTTTTGAATATTTTACAAAATCTTAATTGCAAACTAAAGTTGCGACCCTAAGCATAATTTATAAAAAAATGTTTCGAAAATAAACTATCAATGACAAACGGCAAATCGTAGCTTCACAAAAATTGTCAAGCCTCGGTTTATTTCTAGAATTCCTACAAAATCTCTCCTACCAATTAAAGTTAAAACCCTATAATATTACCTTCAATTTGCAACACAAGATTATACATATTTGCAAGAAAGATTATACAACTATCCCATAAAAAAAAACATCATATTTTTTAAACTTCAAGTTTACCCAGGCCCCTAGACATACGAAATGTACACCTGTAAAGTGCGAACATGAAATACAAACCGTATTTTGAAAATTTTTGAGCCTGATCTTCTCGCCCCCCGCACATTAATCGCCGCCAGAATATCTGTGGCCGAAGTCGTTTTCTTCTTTTTTTGGATGACAGTAAGAACCTATCCATCCGGGCGGTGATAACATTGATAGCGCGGCAGTGTGATTCAAGAATAATCCAAGCTGGCGCACGCGAAATGAGACGCGCCCGTTTTGCTCATTTTATCCGCCGCGAAATGATAAAAATCGCGATCCACTTTCCGTGTCGCGAGTTTAAAGTTCGAAATCGTCCGTACGTCGCAAAGATTTCGATAGCGTATCTTATGCGTCTCATATATATATATATATATGGTAGAGAGTTTGAACTCTTTTGGGTCATAAAGCGACGCCATTGAGCTATCGTCTTATCCTTGCTGAAAGATATAATAACGCGCGCTTCTTCAAACTCCCCCCCCTCCTCTCTCTATCGCTCTCTCTCTCTCTCTCTCTCTCTCTCTCTCTCTCTCTCTCTCTCTCTCTGACAAATTCAACGCTCGCTATAAATAACTGTGTGTATGTGTATATACGTGCATTCGCAAGAAGTTACAAGATACTGCTCCGGTATCAAACTTACCGCGCGCGATTGGATACCAAACATTTTATCGAGTTTAATTTTAAGAGTGAGCGCCTTCGGCATTAAATCCCTTAACAGCTTCCGTAGCAATAAATAATATTATGCAGGAGGCTCGACTTCTCAAACCCCTGCGCGATCTGTGCGCGCCATCTTCGCATTCGTGAAAAAAATCTCTCTCTCGTGTTGCGATCCTCCCGTCCTTGCGACTGGCGAACCATATCGATGTCTTTATATGTATATATATATATATATATATATATATGTGTGTGTGTGTGTGTGTGTGTGTGTGTGTGTGTGTGTGTGTGTGTGTGTGTGTGTGTGTGTGTGTGTGTGTGTGTAATTCGGCTACACTCTGTACCAAATATACAAGAAAATACTCAGGGTTGAAGAGAGGGGGAGAGAGAGAGAGCCTCCGGGCAATTAAATAAAATGTGATACGCCATAGCAGCCAAGTTATGACTGAGAATCTTTATAGTTTATGACCAACGGCGTATTCCTTAAATCCGCAGGCGCATAAAGCAGCTCTGGCCCCCCCGCGAACCCCGACTTATTACACACCCTGAGCGGAAGAACCTCGATTTTCTTTTTTTTATACGATACACAACACACTTTTGCATCCCCAGGATTGCGTTAGCGTAACGAAATGCATAAAATAAAATACGCGTATGTGGGTGTAAAAAGCGTAAATTTCGGGCTACTGGTTGTGAGTGAATGTTCAGTGGGCGCGGTACTTACTTCTGATGGATATGGATAGATATAGCGTCGGTATAATATTTATTTTTTCGTTCGCAGTTACGGTTGCGTTGAGATCCACGGGAGAATGTTTTTTACGAAAAAGGAAGTGGTATGCAGGAAGTTTAGACATCGTTGTTAGTTTTGGACATTTCGGTATGGGGTCTGGAATTTGTTCTGGAATCCTGGAGTCTTCGTGGTTGCGAAGCTGGAGGTAGATTCGTTGCTGCAGGCAAAAAACAAATAGGGTCGCGAAAAAATGTATGTACTCACTTGCAATTATACTATTCATTTGTTAAATTTTATATTCACTATTTTCCTTTTTCTATACTTTAGCCTTTATAGTTCCATCGTACGGGGTCCTTCTCCTTTTATGTGCTCGCGATTATTCCATTCGCCATTTGTATATTCTATATATATATATATATATATATATATTGGTTAGAAATGGATATGGCATACAATTATCGAATTGTACTTTCGACTTATAAAAAATCCTGTTCTACAAAAAAATATACGTTGATAATATAGTTACCATGATACTAATACATATTATAATATTATATACGTATTATAATATTTATCAGAATATTATAGTTATAAGAAATTATAATACTCATAAACATATTATAATATTATAACAATTTAATTTCCTTAGTTCTAACGTATACCCTTGCGGGATTTTTTTTACGTATTACCCTTTCTAATTGAACCTATTATAGTTTCAATATGATATGAAAGAAAATACAGTCGAACCTCGATATAAGGAATCTTTAGGGAAGTTCGTTATATCGAGTTTACGTTGTATTGAGGTTTCGTTATCATCATGGCCCTTAAAATGTTGTTTAAAAAACATATATTAGTACTATAAATATAAGGATATTTTTTAAGGAAAGGAATGTTTGAATTAAAGCAATTTTTACACGTATTTCGCAATTAGAGCATACTGTATATTATTATGTCGTTGTATGATGGTTTTGAGTGTCTATCGAAAGAGAATGGACAAATCTTCGTCATATTGAGGTTCGACTGTATATATATATTTCAATATTGATGTATCAAAATAAAGTATACATTTATAAAGTACATGAAATATACGTATGCAGAAATCAATAATCAACGTTTCTAAACTAAAACGTACCCGTTTACATTTTCGTACGATTCTAGTTAGATTTTGAATCACCGTAAAATAATACATCAAAGCTAAGATCAGTGAGTAGGAATCAATTTTAATAACATAACTACCAAAATATTACAATATTGGTTTTTTTTAAACGTGGTCGAAGTGTTGGACGACTCCCTAGAAGATAAATTCTTAAGGGGTTTTCTCACTTTAGACGCTGAACAAAGGCTATTTTCATGAATTTTTTTGATACGTTCATATTGTAGATATTAATACAAACGTACACTTTATAAATACACTTTCGAAATACATTTTAAAAAATGTTAAAAAAACGCGTTTAAAGTTTGTTTGAGTTACATAAATAATGTAACCCAAATAAACTTTAAACGCGTGTTTTTCGAAACAACGTTTTTCGACAGCTTGTGGATAAAATCTTCGAAACTACTGAACCGATCGTTATGAGATTCTAACCACACATTCTTTACAACTATAGCTATATCGCATATCAAAGATTTTTAAAAATTTTGATATTTACTATTTTTTTGCCGAAAACGGTGAAAAAAAAACACTTTTTTTGCCGAAAACGGTGAAAAAAAACACTTTTTTTTGCCGAAAACGGTGAAAAAAAACACTTTTTTTTGCCGAAAACGGTGAAAAAAAAACACTTTTTTTTGCCGAAAACGGTGAAAAAAGACACTGTTTTGTTTTTTCGAAAAATGTCCGCCATTTTGTTATTTTTGCATAAATAAAAAATCGTATGATGTGCGCTATAGCTACATACTGAATCTAAAACCGTTTGTTTTGTTGTTTCGGATGATCCATCTTCGAGATTTCATCAACAGCGCAGACCTACATTTTTAGGACATTTTTTTAACTGCCATTTTCGTCTGCAAATTGTGACTTAAATAAATACATTTTTTTTAAACGTATTTCGACAGTGTATCTATTGTGTGTAACAACTATTATTATCACTATATGTAATATAAACCTATCAAAAAAAATTAATGAAGATAGCCTTTTTTGGCGTCTAAAGTGAGAAGACCCTGAACATGGGAATTCTAGTATAAACTTAATAAGTTGACATTTCGTTAATTGACAGCAGTGCTTGAGAAGGTACTTTGCATATAGTTAGCCCCCCTGCCATCTTTAATTCCGTAAAAAGCGTCATTTTGGACGAACCTTTTTGGCAAAAATTGCGAATATAGAGAATTGAGGATCATACGTGTTCCATAAAAATGGAGGCACGTTGACGCGTTGAATTTTGGAACGCGAGCGAAATACTTGGACGACACCCTCCACAGCCGCGCGGGGAAGCGTCTTGAGCCAATTTTCTCTCGTCGCTCGTAAAAGTCCGCTGTTCAAGATTTACGCGCGTCACGGCAATTATAACGTGTTTTATAACAACAAAGAGGAACGAGGATTCCCCGGCAACCCCTTGTTGCCTCGCCAAGTCGAATTTTGCCTCCCGCCCTCTTCGCTCTCTTTTTCGAGCGTGAAGACGCGCTTCTTGGGATGACGACCGGTATGCAACCACCCCTCGAACTTATATCGTAAAAACGTTATTAGACTGCCTGATGCGTCTCGACAAACTCTCTTAACCCCTGTATCTATACGCGAAGCTATTGCCTCGACGTGCGCAAGGCGGACGATCTGAGCCCCCCCCCCCCCCCCCGCGCCCCGAGCGTTTAAATAAGACGAGACATTTTGTTTTTTTCATCCCCTTTAAGTGCCCGAGCTTTGCCGCATGAAGGGCCGGCTGGGTGTTCGAAAAACGTTCGTGAAAATAAAACTCACGAATCCGCCCATGGCGATTTTTTTTTGTACACACGCACTTGTACGTATGGGCCCTTCCGTGTTCGAGGAAAAACGTCCGACAAGGAACATCACTCAAGTGTCCGCGGCCCATTTTGTTGGAACTCATATATGTGATGAAGCGTTGAGAACTATTAGACACGTTTTTTTTTATCTGTGGAAAAAACGAATTTAAGGGGGAAACCACTCCTCAAAGAAAGGCGTCCCGAGGGGGTGGTTTTGCAGTTTCACCCACGAGTAGTCTACCGATCCGAAGGAAACAAAATAAAAAATTCTTTTAGTGTAAAGCGATGAAAAATCCAGTAGAGAATGATTGAAAAAAAAGTTAAGGGGTAACACGCCTTCCTTTGAGGGTTCGTTTCCCCCCTTAAGGGGCTATACCAGTGTGACACTTAAAAAATAACCGATTCTTTTTTGCCTTTTTCGAGGGTTTATACTTTCAAGAATATCATTATCATTTATATAATTTATGTAACTCAAAGAGCAATTGTCCGATTGACTTGAAATTCCAACTGAGTACTCTTGAATATATTTAATCTACAATTACATAGGATATTTTTGATTGGATGGAAATTGACGATTTGGCGTTTTATAGGCAAGAAAACAGACTTTTTCATAACTACGCCATTTTGTTAGATTTTGATATTTTTCGAAAATCCTACGTCATTGTACAGGAAATACCGTTACAGTTTAACGACATTTTTTCCGTTTTCGGTTTCAGCTACTCAATCGGCCGGACTCATGTCAGCAGTGGAGAAACTTTTTTTTGGCGCCTCCGAAGGCTGCGCATAAGTCGCTTGGATCTCAATATCTTTCTATGAAAAAATGGTGTAATATAGGTCAAATATAGCGAAATATATTCTCAATTTTCCGAAACATTTCATTGAGTACTTTCCTTACAAAAATTCCCGAAAATCACCCAAATTTTCAGCATTCACACTGGTATAGCCCCTTAATAAGGGTTTTCCGCAGATAAAAAATACGTGCTTAATAGCTTTCAATGCTTCATCAACTATAGGAGTTTCAAGAAAATCGAAGGCGGACACTCAACTGATGTTCGTGTGAGAAGGAAAAGATAAAGCGGACTTTAGCGGTCGATAGTGTTCATTAAGTATTTATTTAGATAGTGTTTATTAGGTATTTATTTAGATGGTATTCATTAAGTATATATGTGGATAGTATTTATTTGGATATTATTTATTGGATACATCAAGTATTTATTATTTAGTATTTGTTTGTTGAGTTTTTATTATGCAATGTTTGGTATTTAGTATACATTTATCTGGATATTATTTATTCATCAAGTATGTATTATTCGGTATTTATTTGTTTAGTATTTAATATTTATTTATTCACTATTTATTATTTCGTATTTATTTGTTAAGTTTTTATAATTTAGTATTTATTAGTATTGAGCGGTCGATAGAGCTGTGCTCGAAAACGGAATTTTTCAAATCCATATTGTACTTAAACTCTATGTGTTTTATTTTTTCCTTTTTCTCATAAGGTTCATATCGATAACGTGAAGTTTAATAAACTATAATATTATAAATACACGTTTTATAATATACGCACGAACAAAGTAAAAATGAAATAAAAATTGAACTATTTATATTAACATATTTTTTACATATAAAGTATAATTTTCTAAAGCATATAAAATGTGCGTAATGTTTAAGAAATGATTAGTATTAATTATATCAAACTGCTGAGTTTCAAAATACACGTTAGTTTATTTAAAAATCGATTTTAAATTAGAAAATAAAAACAATGCACACGAATCCATGAAGCAATAAATAACGTTGATGAAATGTAACTTTACATACGTTTATATTTTTTTGCGACTCTAGTACAATTGTTATATGGAAAATAATGAATCGAGGCTAAGATCGTAGAGTGGGGTTCAATCGGAAAGAAATTCCTTGTATATTGATAAGACACTTATCGACTAGGACGTCTTCACCCCTAATTCATATGTGCGAGTGTATCTGTACATATATATATATATATATATGTGTGTGTGTGTGTGTGTGTGTGTGTGTGTGTGTGTGTGTGTGTGTGTGTGTGTGTGTGTGTGTGTGTGTGTGTGTGTGTGTGTGTGTGTGTGTGTGTGTGTGTGTGTGTGTGTGTGTGTGTGTGTGTGTGTGTGTGTGTGTGTGTGTGTGTGTGTGTGTGTGTGTGTGTGTGTGTGTGTGTGTGTGTGTGTGTGTGTGTGTGTGTGTGTGTGTATATATATATAAACTTTTATACATATAGTGGGAGGGGTGTATTACACTTGCACCATATTACAACGTTTCACATAACTGCCTGTAAAAATTGTTTGCCGAGCAAATTTTAGAGATCGTTTCATACACCGTGGTTGTACATATACACACATTTATGTACGTACATATACATTTATGTCCTGAGGAGTCTTTTACTGCGGCTTCTTTATATTACGCACGCTTCAAGAAACCTCTTCGGTTATATAGATTTCTTTCTTCTGTCTTCCGGTTGGCCGGAAACGGCGGATGGATCGCCCGAAGGGAGTCATTCTCGTTTCTGGCCCTTTCAAGACAATTCGAATATTAAGCTCTATATCAGCTATATGTAGCTAATTAATTAGCTACAAATTATAATCACAATTTAGCTCTATATAGGTAGGAGTAAAATTATACTTTGAATTAAAAAAAAATGTATGATAACCAATTCTATTTTTATTTACTTTGTTTTGTTTGCGTATTTATATGTGTTTCCATTTTTAGATGAAAAATTCTGTAATATAATAAAAAAAAGCCGAGTATTGTATTTTTCCTGTAACAAGATCGCAAACAATTCATGCGCAATTTCCATTTTTTAAATTTTCGTTCGTACTCGTTTTCTCGTACGTTTATTAATTCGCAATTTTCAATTTCACGGCTTGAAAGAGTTTCCCTGCGAGAATTCGAAATAAATCATCTTCGTGAATAGTAATTAAGATTTTTTCAGTTTAAGGGTAAAAGAGCCTCCTTAAGGGTGAAAGACTCTCCTTAAGGGAGCATAACTCTCTTTAAGGGAGTATAACTCTTGTCAAGCGGGCTGTACGCTCCTTAAGGGTGTTGGACTCCCTTGAGGAGTACGGCACCTTAAGGGGCTACAACTACCCTTAAGAGTGCGAGACTCTCCTTGAGGGTGTATGGCTTCGGTTATACTCGTTTTCTTGTTCGTTTATTAATTCGCAATTTTGATTTTCGTGGCTTGAAACAGTTTCCCAGCGAGAATTTGAAATAATTCATCTTCGTGAATAATAATTAAGATTTTTTCGATTTGTCAAAGGGTAGAAGAGTCTTCTTAAGGGTGTAGGACCCTCCTTTAGAATGAAAGACTCTCCTTAAGGGAGTAAAAGTCTTCTTAAAGGAGTATAACTCTTGTTAAGCGGGCGGTACGGTCCTTAAGGGTGTTGGACTCTCCTTAAAAGTGTACAACTCCCCTTAAAGATGCGAGACTCTCCTTAAGGGTGTTGGGCTCACTTTAAAAGTGTACAACTCCCCTTAAAAGTGCGAGACTCTCTTTAAGGGTATACGGCTTCGATTCTACTCGTTTTCTTGCTGATTCATTAATTCGCAATTTTATTTTTGTGGCTTAAAACAGTTTTCCTGCGAGCATTAGACATAATTCATCTTCGTGAACAATGGTTACGGTTTTTTCGGTTGTCGAAGGGCATAAGTGTCTCGTTAAGGGTGTAGGACTCTCCTCAAGAGTAAAAGACTGTCCTTAAGGGCACCCTTAAGAAGAGGTATACTCTTCTTAAGGGTGCCGGACGCTCCTTAAAAGTGCTGGACTCGCCTTAATAATGTTCAACACTCTTTAAGGGTGTACGGCTCTCCTTAAGTGCATTAGACTCTTCTCAAAGGTGTAAAACCTTTCTTAACGATATGAGTCTCACGACATAATTAATTTTGTTGAAAAATCATCTGGTTTTCTTTGCCATTTAGTGAAGGACTTAGGTCTTTAAGGGTGTTTACTCGAAATGTACCATTGCCACAGACCTTATACGGATAAACATAAAATGCTCGCACGACTCGGCGGCGATTCGATACTCGGCGTACCCTCGACAACAGTCTGCGTAGTTTTAGTGACTTAATTATCGCGATAAGAGGTAATTACGGGGGAGTCGTCGCAGGAGCCGACCATTTTGTCTTGCACTTAAGTAAACCCGTAACGCGATGCGGGGCATGCAAAAATTTCACCCTGTTTTGTCTTTACGACGTTAACCTTAATGCCTATATATGTATATATATATATATATATATATATATATATATATATATATATATATATATATATATATATATATATATATATATATATATATATATATATATATATATATATATATATATATATATTACTATCTCCCTTCCACCCTTCTACTTACCTACCATCCGTGAAAGGTCTGCTCCCTTGAGTTTCCAGTTACGACTATAACTTTATAGTTTTATGTAAACTTCATCGACGAAACTTCGCTTTAGGGGGTGTGTACGACGCCATTTTGATCTGCCGGATCCACCATGCTGGTTTTAATGGTGATTGGCGACGAATGCAACCCCCGTCCTATCCGCGAAGTTACACATACGTGCATATATGTTTGCGTATACTCATGCGCGAGTATGTACATCGTAATTTTTTAGGGGTGAATTTCCGCCCCTTCTGACTCGATAGCTTCGACGTTATGTCACCGTAACCTACAAAATGCTTCGTCTATGGGACTGGCGACACAGAGATTACTATTCAATCCGCGAATGGATTGTTCAAGCGCGGGAAATTAGAAGAAAATTGGGGAATGTGCACTTACCTTTACTTCGGAAATGTAGCAGCGGCTTTGGGACCAAAAAGTTCACGTAAAAATGATTTAAAAAATGTTAAAAGTATGAATATAAAAGAAAACATAGGAAAATATTATAAACGAAATACTTATTAAATTAATAAGAAAAAAAATTGATCGGATTACGAGTGAATTTTTGCACGATATTTGACAGAAGTGCGCTTACTTCCGCGTTGAAAATGTTGCAATGGCTTTGAGGACGAAAAAGTTCAAGGAAGAATATAATGAACGGAATGGTAGTTGAATTAATACAAAATCAAATTTATTGATGTCGAGTGAATTGTTGCACGAAATTCTACCCCAGTACGCTTACTTCCGCTTTGGAAATCTTGTAGTGAACGGCACCAAGGAATTAAGGACTCAGGCCACTCTAGAGGCCGAAAAAATAGGCTTTTTGGGGATTTTTTTTCAGAAAAACTACAAAATGTATCGAGATTACAAAAAAGGGTGTTTATCATACATATCAGTGACTGTATACAATAATTTTTTTGAAGCGATTAATTTCAAAATGGCTGTGCAGCGTTTATCTCAAAACTGCATTTTTTAAGTTGGCCTGAAACATAACTCAGACAATTTTCAACCGATTCACTCGAAATGTTGAATATATCTTGAAAAATACATTGTCTATGGAAGTACGTAGGATTTTTCTTTTATATTGCATAGTTAATTTGCTATTAACGGTTTTTTAGGCAAATTTTTAGGAAGTGAAAAATTTGCCTTGAAATCGTCAGATAATTGTTAATAACAAATTAACTATGCTTTACAAAAGAAAAATCCTACGTACTTCTATAGACAATGTATTTTTCAAGATATATTCAACATTTCGAGTGAATCGGTTGAAAATTGTCTGGGTTATGTTTCGGGCCAACTTAAAAAATGCAGTTTTGAGATAAACGCCGCACAGCCGTCATTTTGAAATTGATCGCTTCAAAAAAATAATTGTATACAGTCACTGATATGTGTCATAAACACCTTTTCTTGTAATTTCGATTTATTTTGTAGTTTTTCTGAGAAAAAAAAATCCCCAAAAAGCCTATTTTTTCGGCCTCTAGAATGGCCTAACCCCTTAATATAAAAATATATTGAATGGAATATTTATTAAATTAAGGCGTTACGTCAGTTTCGAAGCCAAGAAAGCATATTTTCTCTATTGTTTAAAAATGTAATATATACATTATTTTATTCAAAATGTTGAGCACATCAAAGAGCAACATTTCAACAATGTGTGAAAAAAATCATCCAAAATGTCCAAAATTCATCCAAAATATTTTGAAATATTTTTGAAAAATGCACCGATCTTATTAAAATTTTGCACACTTCTTCAAAAAAGCATTGACTAGTGAATGAACGAAGGATTTTAAAAAAACTCGAATTTTCGGCAGAGTTGAATGCAGAATTGTTTATTTGTTGGTACAATTTACACTCCGTTTAGCTTTGTAAAATTAGTCGTAATAGAAAAAATTGTTAAAATAGTTTTAACAATATTAAAAAAATATTTTAGGTGCTTAGCATTTTGAATAAAATAGTTAATATATTATTATTTTTTTTAAATAGAGAAAATATGCTTTTTCGACGTTGAAACCCTCGTTACCCCTTGATGCAGAATAAAATGTATTGAATCACGAGTGAATTATTTCTCGACATTGGTAGAAAGTGCGCTTACTTCCGCTTCGAAAATGTTGCAATGCGTTTGAGCACGGAAAAATTCATATAAAAATATAGTAAACGGATTGTTTATTGTTTGTTTGTTTATTGAGTTAATACAATATAAAAATGATTGTGGTACGCATTCATTATTGCACGAATTTGACCCCAGTGTGCTTACTTCCGCTTTGAAAATGTTACAATACATTTTAGCACGAAAAGGTTCGTATAAAAGTATAATGAACGAAATATTTATTAAATAAATATGAAGTTTTTAAAACAAAATCACGCGTGAATTATTGCGTCGACAAAAATTTTTTAATTCCTGCCGACAATATTATAAAAGTATCGGCTATAAATAATCTCAATTTATTGTCTTTCCTTATCATCACGTGTTGCACAACTTATAAACAATTCAAAAGGCACGTTACAAGTGTCCATTCTGTGAAACAACTTTTTGTTCACCCGTACATCACTCGCTCGGCTCAAATACAAATTTATGGTCTTGACTTCCACAAGCCTTCGATAGCTCAGTTGGTAGAGCGGTGGACTGTAGTTGGTTGTCGAGAACGGAAATCCATAGGTCGCTGGTTCAAATCCGGCTCGAAGGAGATCTTTTTTTTTCCATCCGCTTCGTTTTTTTTTCTCCAAACTTGAAAATTTTCCATCCCTAATGCAATTAACAATGATTTCAATTTGTTTAACACCCAAATATTCGATTGTGGCGTGAAAAAAAAAATTAAACCCACGTCACGAGCAATAGGGTAGAGGTCGGTAAAAAGCAGGTTCCACCGAGATTTGAACTCGGATCGCTGGATTCAGAGTCCAGAGTGCTAACCATTACACCATGGAACCTTACGTACATCCGATAGCGGTTAAGACATACAGAGAGGTCAAAGTGAATTCGTCAATGTTGAATGTGTACATATAAATACTTATATATATTATATTATTATGTGTTATACACACACACACACACACACACACACACACACACACACACACACACACACACACACACACACACACACACACACACACACACACACACACACACACACACACACACACACACACACACACACACGCACGCACGCACGCACGCACGCACACACACACACACGCACGCGCACACACACACGCACGCACGCACGCACGCACGCACACACACACACACACACACACACACACACACACACACACACACACACGCACGCACGCACGCACGCACGCACACACGCACACACACACACACACATTATATATATATGGGGTTGCACAAATATGCGCTCCATTTTTTTCCGGTTTTCACCATCCAATCATCTTCTTTAAGGGGTAAGGCCACAGTAGAATTTTCAAAAAATCGATTTGTTTTTTTCGCTAAAACGGTGCTTTATCATCATAAGAATAAGTTACTATTCGATTTATAGCAAGAATTTTTTTTCACCGACTTTGAGCGTATATCGCAAGTCTACCTCTGGCACGACCATAGAGTACCTAAAACTTTAAACGCGTTGTTCTCTGAACAGCTTTTTTCCAATTGGCGTAACAAATAACTTCAACAATTTTCACTCGATTTACTTCAAATTAAAAAGTTATGTTCCTAATTGCAGAGAAGTACGTACGGAGCTTCTGATTAATCGAAAACTTTTCACATTATGAGCAGTTTTATACGAAATTTTTCACTGAAAATTCATTCAAATACCTACAACTCAATTCACATACCTGCAACTTTTGGATAAAACAATATTTTTTAAATTCCGTAATACATGTGTAATTAATTTCATGAGTGAATCACTTTTTTATACGAACATTTTTTTGTTAAATGCGCACGTGATTTTATACCCGTTACTGTGGCCTAACCCCTTAAAGAAAAAATATTTAGAGGTCGCTCACGGCTTCCAAAAATCCAAATTTTCATTAAAAAATCGATTTTTTTTTCGTCCACTGCTCACCCTTGAATTTTACGGTTTATAATTTTTAAATGAAGCTCGCGAAAGCTCTAGTCGGTCAATGAATATTTAGTGGTCGCTCAAGATTTTCGAAATTTACAATTTCCGCCAAAAAATAAATCTCGCATGCACTACAATTCCTTGTAGCATAAAAAAAATAAGCAGCGTAGTGTTACATTTTCTGAATGATTTATTACGATAATTTGTATCAAACAACAATTAGACGATATGTGTTATTATGTATTATTACGTATTATTGTATTATGGCGTCGCTCGTCACAGAGTACAGCTACGATTGATCCGCAGTTTGACTAACGAGACCAACTGTGGGACGCATTACGATACGCGAAAAACAGCTGCCGTTTCAGTTTTACGAATAAAACTGAAGTGAGGTAATTTTGAAAAATATGTTTCTAAAGACGAAAGGATAAATTGTTCTGACAATTTTCCAAAGTGTCAAATTTATGAGTGAGAAGAGCAAAAAAAATGGCGAAGATTGGAAATTTCGAAGCTCTTCAGCGAACACTAAATATTCATTGGCCGGCTAGAGATTTCGCGAGGTTCATTTTAAAATTATAAAGCGTAAAGTTTATTGGTGAGAAATGGACGAAAAAAATCGATTTATTAATGAAAATTTAAATTTTCGGGAGGCTTGAGCGACCTTTAAATATTTTTTGACCGCTCGCACCTTCCGCGACAATTTTTTTTTCTTTAAAGAAGATAATTGGCTGGTGAGAAAAGGGAAAAAAATAGAGCTCAAATTTGTGCCACCCTGATATATATATACATATATATGTGTACATTTTAAAAGCATTTATTTTTATATCCATGCAATGTTATCAGTACGATAGGCTGTTCTGAGGACGGTCCTTGAATTTGTTAATATATATTTATATATTTTATATATTATTCTATTTTCTTAATATACTTATCTATTTTATTTATATGAATGAGCTTACATTCATCTAGATGTCATTTTGGAGACTTCGGGATTTACATAACGTTGAGTATAGGGACAAAGACTACTGGGGATGCGGTCCTCAAAGTCGCATGTCATTAATATAATTTTTTTCCTATATAAAGAAAAAAAAATATTAATGCTATTTCAGTTTTTATATACTTTATGTATTTTCCCTTTGATATTCCTATACTTGTTTTATATATTGATTTATTTTGCTTATATACATATGCTTACGTTTATCCAGATGTGATTTTAAAGACGTGGGGACTTACATTCCGCTGAGTATGGGGACAATATGCTACTGGGGGTATCGTTCTCAAAGTCGGAGGTCAATAATATAATTTGTTGTTGTTGTAATTTGTCCCCATACTCAACGTTAGGGGGCGTCCATTAATTACGTGAGGTGATTTTGGCGATTTTTCGACCCCCCCTCTCCCCCTGGTGAGATGTCGTGAGATTTTGCGCGACCCCCTCCCCCCGCCCCTAATCTCACGTGAGATTTTTCAAAATGCATACGTTCACGGAAAATAAATTGTAGTAGAAGTAACTGCGGTTGTAGTACCATTTACTCCACCATGTAAAGTAGTAGGGAGACTCTCCCTACGTGATAAAAATTATGTGATTACTAAAATTACTAAAATTACTAAAATTACGTGAGATTTGCCGAAGCCCCCCTCTCCCCCACGTGAGATTGGGTGAGATTTCGCTCGACCCCCTCCCCCCCCCTAAACGCCTCACGTAATTAATGGACGCCCCCTTATCTAAATCCCAGAGTCTTCAAAATCGTCTCTATATTAACGTAATCATTTTTATATAAACATAATAGATAAATATATTTAAAAATATCAATACATTTTTATATTTTTAAATATAAAATTATATAAAGAATAAAAATGTAAATTATATAAATATAAAATAATAGTAGAGAAAATATAAGTATAGAAAATACATAAAATATACTATAGTCGATAACTCGAAGAAACCCGACGTACTGATTGCCAACATTGCATAGATATAACGGGTTCAAAATATCATTTCCACATACATATATACAGATATACGGGTTTCTCTGCGGTACAGACTCTCCCTCATCGATAAACCGAATGTCGTTACACGCGACGCGAATTCCAATTACAAACACCTGTAATACGGAATTACATCGAACACACGTTTTCGGGTTTCGATTGTCAATTTGACCCGTGTCGCCAGCAGTGCTTCACGACAAAGCGAATAGTTGAGGTATATATATATATATATATATATATATATATATATATATATATATATATATATGTATGTATATGTGTGCAATCGTCAAGGGAACAATCCACCTGTTATCAGGCACAGCGAAGCGTTTGTCGCTGATGGTAGTTTCGATGTGATTAAAAAAAAACACCGATCATCAAATGGCTGTACTACGTATTGTTACTGCCTCATACAAGGGGGGAGGAGGTGATACGAATCTACGGTGCGTACTCATTAAGCCGTATCTCCATGGAAGCTATACGTAATATCAGATTTTCGAAAATCATCACTCACATTTTGACACGTCCTTTTCAAATGTCTCTGCCGATTCTATGATAATCAAACACAGAGATAAAAATACTTGGATCAACGAAATAGTCCATTTGCGGATGGCCGACGAAATATTATGACACACTAAATCATTATTTATTATTCCAATTATTTTTATGCGATTACTCCGAATATTTGGTAGTGAGATGGAATGAATAATTCGTGGCTTTGAATCATTTTGAATAATTTCGAACTTGACATTTTTTAAATTTTGTCTTAGAATAACTCAGGGGAGAGATACTTTAGGGGAGGAGAATGTTTTCTGATTTTCATGATTATTTTTAAAGGAAATATTTCATCTCCATGTTTGAGACTTAGGGTATGTTTTATTAATACTTTTGGCTGTTACATGGTAGTATTTTATTAATCTTTAAAAATAGACGTGACGTAAAGTTAAAAAACTAATCGAACGATTCTGATGAAATGTGGTATAAATCTTTCTAATCTTATTGCCGAAAAAAGACCCTTAAGGGGAGGGTAGGGGTTTGCACTTTTGGAAAATCGATTTTTTTGTATTTTCTTATAGTTAAACATTTCAAGAACACAATCCGAAAATTTCAAGTCAATCGGAGCAAAACTCTCGAAGTTATTGACTATTTAGTCCCGCTTCTCTTACACTGTAGCACCGACTTCTCTAAACTTCAAACGCGTTTTTCTCGAAACCACTTTTCCAAAGTCCGTGTTCACTGCCATTTGAAAACTACATGACCGATTTATTTCAAACTTGGTACACACTTTCTACATATAAAATACCTCCCCTCAACGGTTAGTTTGAGATTTTTTTTTACATCGAAGGCGTTTTCCACCCCCAAAATGGCGGAATTCTTCGTGAAAAATAGCACTTTTTACTTTACATGACCACCAAAAATTCAGAAACGAAAAAAAAAATCATCAAAGACCGTTGGGGGGAGGATTTGATGATACTTTTTATTGATTACTAAATTTTTGATTACTATTACTATAGTTTATAATATTATATAGTTTATAGATTACTAATTGATTAATCATACTGAAATTTATGATTACTACATTTTAATGGTACTTGATTTCAGATAATTTCTAGCTGAGATGCAGTGAACACCGCAAATCATGTTTTTCCAAAGGCGTTCTTGGAAAAGCTTTGTCACCGGCTGGTTTGTCGATATTTTCGCGTACAAATTTCACGGAATGTTCTTAAAATGACACTCAACAATGTACAAAAGGTTTTAATAAATTTACTCTATCCATATAGATGAAAAAAATTCGCAAAAAAGTTTTTTTTTCACGCTGAAACCCCTACCCTCCCCTCAATATTTTTGAAATGCAAAAACAACGTTTTTCCTTATTGCAAAATGTAGCCATTTTTTTTGGAAAATTCAATCTATTTGTTTAAACGCGATTTTCAACATTTCTCACTCTTTCTTTGTTCATATTCTGCGTATTAGTGTTAATGAGAGAAAAATCTTCAGTGGTTTTTTTCCAGATTAATCCCGCCGACTCTACGTGTCACGAGGTCTGACAACATACGCCGCAACCCGTTTAGAAGACCGTGTCATGCTTTCGCCATTTTTGAAGATAAAAAAACAACAAATACCATGCAATAGCCAAAAGTAGTAATAAAAGATACCCTACGTCTCAAAAATTGTGAAGAAATCTTCCCTTAAAAAAAAAATCGTGAAAATCAGCTATTTTGTTCCTCGCCTAAACGCATCTCGCCCCTTAATATTCCATTATCTGATTAAATAATTCGTTGACGTCCCCCAATGGAGGATTTACTCAGCCTGAGACGTTTTTTTTTTACTATATATTCTTGTACGTGTCATGACGAGAGGAGAAGAATCAAATATATAAGGCGAATCTTCGTTGTATGGAAACGTCAGATCGGATTGATTAATTAATCGTGAAGTCAGCTTATTGTGTGCTTCATTCCTGAGCGTCCGTGTGCGTTCGTGCGTGTGCGTAGTGTGTATATATATATCGAGCGTTTACGTACAATGGTATAGAATGCTACGCCGCGCACGTATATCTGAAATGCTGAATGTATACAGATCAAGATCCGTTGCGATTGAGATCTCTCCCGAGAGAGACATCCCTAAGGGGTGTAGACGATGCAGTCATGGTGTCCAAGTAATTAATCAGAAGTATATATACCTAAATATATATACACACACATATATATCTATATAAACGCAAAAGGGTAAGCAGTTCTCTAATATTAGACATATTATAATATTATTAAAAATAAATACTATATTATTAGAAAAAACACTTTATATATATATACACATATATATATATATACATATACACACACACACACACACACACACACACACACACACACATATATATATATATATATACATAGTGTTTTTTCTAATAATATAGTATTTATTTTAAATAATATTATAATACGTCTATATATATATATATACATATACACATAACCATACAGGGTGACAGTTATGAGGTGGCCGTGTCTCTTTTTAAGGGTATAACGCTCTGATTTTGCGACCGAGGAAAATATGATATTTAACGCGGTCCTCTAGTTTCTCGGCTGTTTTTTACGGCTTTTTCAATAATTGTTTCCGGGCAAAGCATCGAAATAATCAATTTCATTGTTTTGCATAATCTTTATTAACATTTAAATAAGCTTTACAAATTTTTCGAAGTCAAAATATATAATAGAATAAAGGTTATAGTGGCCGACAGGAAGACATCAAGTAAAAGAGGTGCTTGACGGTGACCAAGATTGCGGCTGTTCTGCTTATCTGAAATAAAAAAACCAAACGGCATTTTAATGTTCATATTTAAGACTAGCGATTGAACTAGAGTGAATTCTAAATTACAAAAATTGACTTTTTTATACACTTTTGAAAATTACATTCTATTTTTTACTCATTGTTTCTTAAGTTTTTCGCTCGTACAAAAAAAACTATCGAAGCAATCATGATAATCCTAGTTCAATCGCTGGCTTATAACATATTAAAGATGCTGTATAAATTTGAACACGATCGGTGCAGTAGTTTCTGAAATATCGTGGTCACCGTCTCGGAAAATGGTGTTTCGAGAAAAACGCGTTTGAAAGTTCGCGCTCCCGGCGCGCGCTCCGTATACCTGCTCCGTTCCAGGGCCGTAACTTGTGAACCACTTTGAATATCGAAAAATCCTTTGGCACACATTTTCTACACATGTTGTAGATGTGATTTATGAAGAAAAAAAAATCGATTTTTTCGACCCGAGAAACTAGAGGACCGCCTTAACAGTTTTTTAATCTCTCTTTGAAAAAAATATAGCATATTTTTTGTTATGAGCAGTATTCGCCGGAAAAAAATGAGCATTCTGGAGGGATCCAAAATTCCATTTGAGTTCACCAAATTGAAGATAATTATATTCCGAATTCAAGCAATTCGGAAAAACTATTTTGTTATGGAATTGACGGGTAAAATGGCTGTGTTGTGTTATATTGTCATGGCTGTGACGGATAAAAAAATCCAGTTTTTTGCATTTTCTGAAAGTATACAGATTCAAGAATATGTGAAAAAATGTACAAGTTTAAACAATTAAAAGTGTCTGAGTTACAGACAATTTAGTGAGAGCAGGTAGCGCAACGACTTACGAGTACTAAACCTTTCAAACGCGTTTTTTCTCAAAACGACTTTTCTCGACCTGTCCGCAATCATAACTCTAGCTATCATTGTCTGATTTTCAATTTGAAAAAACTGAAAATTCCGTAATTGCAGTAGCTATCGTTGTACGTAGCCTTTTTACCATTGGGTATTTTTAAACCCCCTGATTATAATATATAAAAATTTCGCCAAAATTACACTTTTTTAACTGCCGCCATTTTGTGCTTTTTCAAACAATCTCTAAGTATCACGAGAACCACATTTACATAGATTATAAAACTTTTTTTTCTCAGACCAATCATTTTCAACTTATCGATCCGGCCGTTGAACCTCATTCTTTATACAGCGCTTCTATTATACCTGATAGACGTTGTTAATTTTTAATTTTTTTAAATCAAAATTTACACGAGATCAGTTCAACGTATGCTTAAGACCTTAGGCCACAGTAACGGGTATAAAATTATGTGCAAATTTAACAATTTTTTTCGTATGAAAAAGTGATCCACTCGTAAAATTAATTACACATCTATTTAGTATGAATATCAAGCCGTTAGAAATTTTTTTTTTTTTTTCGATGTACAAAATCTTTCTTTCGTTATCTTTTTTTAGGGGCTCCACGGCGTGACATTTAGCATCTACAATTATTTACCTAGAACAAAAAACAAAAATTCTCGTCAGTCTACATTAGAATACCTAGAGAAGTACGTACGGAATTTTAAAAATATTGTTTTATTCAAAAGTTGTAGGTATTTGAACTTAAGAAATGTACGT
The DNA here is from genome assembly GCA_963210295.1 of Ophion ellenae. NCBI lineage: Eukaryota > Metazoa > Arthropoda > Insecta > Hymenoptera > Ichneumonidae > Ophion > Ophion ellenae. The sequence continues at coordinate 59,780,151 of OY723386.1, read as the reverse complement.
TCAGTGAAAAATTTCGTCATAACTGCTCATAAACTGCTCATAAAAAGAAAAGTTTTCGATTAGTCAGAAATTCCGTATGTACTTCTCTGCGAAATGCAATTAGGAACATAAATTTTAAATTTGAAGTAAATCGAGTGAAATTTATTGAAGTTATTTGTCACGCCAATTGGAAAAAAGCTGTTTCGAGAAGTTTCGAGGAGTCGGCCACTTTGTACATCGAAAAAAAAAATTCTAACAGCTTGATATTCATACTAAATAGATGTGTAATCAATTTTATGAGTGAATCACTTTTTCATGCGAAAAGATTGTTAAATTCGCACATGATTTTATACCCGTTACTGTGGCCTTAATAATGATCCTTTTTGCCAAATCCCAAATGAATAATCTAAAAAACAACCAAATTCGTAAAAAAAACTACCTTTTTCCGATTAGCCACTTTAAAATGCATTTTCGATAATTTTTTTCTCCATGACGGGATGCCCAAAAAGAATTCTTCACAAGTATTTTATTCAAAGAGGCCTCGAAAAACCATTAAAAACTCATGACTACCTTATAATTATCTCCCTATTTATACATGTAATTATACATATACATGAAATTATAATTATATATTATAATAATAAACAAATACATTATTAATTATTTACCATATACATTATTTTTACGACAATTATTCTACATTTTACCATACAAATTATTTATATAGTAAAGGGACATTATGAATTCGTTATATCTACATAACGATGGCCATCAGCCCATTGGTCCCTTCTAAGCACGATTCTTAACATTGTTCCAACAAATCGTTGATTTTTTTCAAACCAACATTTCTCAAATTGACTTCTCTATAAATATGCTTCCAATTATTCGAAGATGATTTTGAAGACATTGAAGTTTACATACGGTTGAGTACGAGGTCAATAGGCTACCATGAGGGCAGTCCTCGAAGTCGAACGTCTTCAAATCAACTTTCCCCATTTATGTATTTATATACACGCGAATATTGTGTTATTGTACTTTACATGCACCGGTAACTACCCCCACCCTCCTGCGCCCCCGCCATACGGTCATCCTCGTGGAAACCACTCAAATTAATTTCAAGTTGAACAAGCATATTCTTCGATGTGACGGGACATACTCCGGCCGTAGCCTGACATCCAATTGGAGCGTTTCACGGCAAACCCCAAAAAATATAACGGGGGTGGAGAGTTATAGCGACGCTTGACGAAGCGTCGGTGAGCCTAAATAAGTGTGTGAGTGTGTGTGAGTATATATGGAGATACTTGAATACAAGGCGTTCCGTATCAGATCGGCTACCCATGTCGTTCATTAGTCATTTGGATTAACCTCCCGAGGCCCCTATTACTAGTACTATTTTTAGAAAAAAAAAATCATGAAGGAGTTCCTGATTTTTATCAAATCACCCAGCCGCAATCATGACCCAATGTCCTAGTAGTCCAGTAAAAATGTCTAAAGTAAGCACTTTTTAGATATAAATACGCAAAATTGATCTAAGGGTAATTGGGTGTCGCTGAATCGAATGGCGATGATAATTTTGCAATCAACCCCCGAGAAAATGGTTAAAAATGTTTAAGGGGTTACACCTAGTTCGCGATCGAAAAAGAGGTGTTTTCGTGAATTTTTTTTGCGGGAATCGCGTGCAGGTTTTTAACTTTTTTTTCATAGTAAAGGGTATCATTTCAAGTATTTTTGACAATTTTTTTTATTGGAAAATATTTATAAACGACGGAGATGCAGTAAATTGCACAGACCACTGTGCAAAAAAGGTCCTTCGCGGTGGCCACTTTTGGCACGTGGCACGTGGCACATCAGTTTGACACTTCTGTTTAATCTACGTTGACATTTGCCACGGTGGCAACACCGATTTTACCGAGGTTCCATTCCCAAGTCAATGTAAGAACGCCCTCTAAGCATCAAATCTTTTTCATTGCGGAAATATGACTTATATGACTGACGAGGAACATTACTTAAATGTCCACCTTCTGTTTTGTTGAAACTCGTATATGTGATATAGCATTGAAAACTTGTATAAACGTATTTTTTCTATTGGCAGGAGAACAGTTTTAAGGGAGGAAACCACCCCTCAAATAAAGGCGTGCTACCCCTTAATTATTAATTTGTTAAAAAATACTTCGATAGTGGATTTTTCACCGCTTTACATTAAGAGAATTTTGGTTTTTGTTTCCTTCGGATCGATCGGTCGCTTGTGGGTGAAATTGCAAATACACCCCTCGACACGACTTTTTCAGAGGAGTGGTTTCCCCCCTTAAAACCGTTTTTCCGCCGATAAAAAAAATACGTATCTAATAATTTTTAATGCTTCATCATATATGTGAGTTTCAACAAATGGCGGATATCACTCAAATGATGTTCCCTGTAAATGATTTCGTTCTAATACTAATACAATATGACTTTAAACTGACGCCCACTCTGGGCCTCGGAGAGTGAAGTTGAGTAACACGTATAGTAGGGTGACACAAATTTGAGTTCTTTTTTTCCCTTCTCTCCCCATCCAATGATCTACGTTAAAGAAAAAAAAATTATCGCGAAAGCTGCGGGCGGTCGAAAAATGTTTAGAGGTCGCTCAAGCCTGCCAAAAAAATTTCAATTTTTTTTTCAAATTCAAATTTTCATTAAAAAATCGATTTCTTTTTCGTCCACTGCTCACCCATGAATTTCAAGCTTTATAATTTTTAAATTGAGCTCGCGCAAGTTTTAGCCGGTCAATGAATATTTAGTGATCGCTCAAGAGCTTCAAAATTTTCAATTTTCGCCAATTTTTTAAAACTCTTCTCACTCATTAATTTAACGCTTTGTAAAATTTCCAAAACAATTGATCTTTTTTTTTCTTTAGGGATGTTTAACGAATTTTTAAACGGTGACGATTTCGAAGGGTTGTAACCACGGAATCGAAAAAAAGAATTTCCGGTACAATTCTAGATTTATGCATAGAGGGTGATCTTGGAAGGAACGCCCTCTACATAGGTATGGAGAGAAATGATTTTAATGGCGTGCTTCGTTTTTCGCAACCCCCGAAGAATACTGGCAGCCCTATTTCCTTCTATCTTCTCTCTCTCTCTCTCTCTCTCTCTCTCTCTCTCTCTCTCTCTCTCTCTCTCTCTCTCTCCAGATTTCATTTCCAATATAATTTCGACCACGTGTTACAATGCTCCTCTTCTTACGGTTGGTTAATTCGTGACTGACAGAATCGAGAGGCCGAGAGGGAGAGACAGCGAAAAGTGAGACACTTGCAACCGTCCCCGGTATTTCAACCCCGACGGACCATCGCGCACCCCCGCAATGTCTTGCATTTATGGTCTGCGAAGACCGGGACCACCGAATCCCTCTATCCGGTGCGAATTTTGCACGGGAACGCACGCGTCAAACGGAACAGAAAACACCAGCGTGTCGCGTTACGCATCGTAGGTGGTGACTCTCGCGTCAAAAGCTATGTGACACTTGGAAGAGAGAGAGAGAGAGAGAGAGAGAGAGAGAGAGAGAGAGAGAGAGAGAGAGAGAGAGAGAGGGTGGGCATGGGGTGGGGGGATAGGAAAAAGGGAGCAAGTGGCATTGTTAAATCGTTTTAGATTCGATCACTTGGATGAATCACAGAGATTTGGCACGCTTGGACGATTTCATCAGTGAACCAGCCCTCCCCCCTCTTGCTCTCATCCCAACGTCCTTCCTCGGTCTCTCTTTCTGTCTGTCATTTTTTTTCTTCGCAAACTCGTCACAATTTTTCTCCCCCGTTTTGTGACAGCAACGTTTTTTCTTTTCGCGAACGATCAAATTCATTTGACTCGTACTTTATTGTACGTAATTGACTTTCTGATTTTATTTGCATTTTGATTAAGGGAGGACAGCACCGTGACGGGCCGAAGACGGTCGTTTTTCCGATTTTTCTTTTTACTAGATTTTTTATTTGGGATGTGGAAGAAAAGGTATTTTGCTAAGCATATATTTAATTTATTTCACGTAAATTTTTGTTTATCAAAATTGAAAATTAACAACGTTACCCATGTAGGTTTCGCCAATCGAACCGTAACGGCCAATACTTGGACCAATGTTGGCGGGGCGATGATCGATTACCCAATTGTACGCCAATGCTCGGCTGAGTATTGACTAGCCAACATTGGTTTGCCAATACGAGGCCAATGTTCGGCCAAATATAGACTCGCTAATCATTGACTTGTCGATACGAGGCCGATGTTTGGCGAAGTATAGACTCGCCAATCATTGGGTTGCCGATACGCGGCCAATGTTCGGCCAAACATAGACTTGCTAATCATTGGCTTGTCGATACGAGGCCGATGTTTGACGAAGTATAGACTGGCCAATCATTGGTTTGCCAATACGAGGCCAATGTTCGGCCAAGTATAGACTCGTTCATTATTGGGTAATCGATATGAGGCCGATGTTTGACGAAGTATAGACTCGCCAATCATTGGTTTGCCGATACGAGGCCAATGTTCGGCCAAATATAGGCTCTCTAATCATTGGCTTATCGATACGAGGTCGATGTTTGGCGAAGTATAGACTCGCCAATCATGTTTTTGCCGATACGAGGCCAATGTTCGGCCGAGTAACGCATGATCAAACCGCAATTCGTATATTGACGATTCATTGTTTCGCGTCGAAGTCATTGAGAGACGAGATGAATACTTTTTACGAGTCCATTGGACATTATTCTTAACAACCATACTACCAAATCAATGCACTCATTGTTGGCTGATTCTCGAACGAGCTCATACGCGATACCCTGCCCATTTTTATGAACCATCCTACACTGACAGAAAAATTCTATTAATATTAACTAACCGCGTCTATTTATTTATTCTTTATTTGAATTAACTAGATTTTTTGTGAAATCAAATGTTTCCTATTGCATTCCATTATTGGAATTATTAATTTTAAATATGTTTATTTATTCAAATTAAACTTGAACTAATCAACAAATGGTCTGTCTTTATTGGAACACACATATTAAAGGGTTGTGGGGGTAGAGAGGGTGGAGCGAGAGGAATTATATATATATATATATATATATATAGGTTAGGTTTGGAAATTCTCCAACATGTCAGTCGATAACACTCTCTAATTATCACGATGATATTAACTAATTGATATAGTTTATGCGATACTAATAATAATGAGAATCCATTTGGTCTCTTATGGCATATCTGCGATTCAAATGTTACGAGCACTCGGTAGCATAGGGGCAGCGTGCTTGGCTATGAGTAGGTAGGTTCAAGGTTCGAGTCCCATATAGGTGAAATATTTTCTTCGAACTAATCGTTTCGAAAGACCAGGTAATGACGAATTACAATACAAAAAGAATCAATTTTTTTTTTTGGCAGTGCAGGACCAATTTTGGTGATCTATATCGGGTCACAATTATCCGCCAAGACTCGGTCGATAATCGGGCCAAGCTCGAGTGCCAATGATGGCAATCTTGACGGGGACTGATTGTTGGCCGATTCTCGAATGAACTCCTACGCGATGCTCGGCCGATTCTCGTAAGCCATTCTAGGGCCAATATTGATTGCGAATATCGGGCCGCTCTTATCATCCGAGGCTCGGTCGATGATCGGGCCAAGCTCGAGTGCCAATGTTGGCAGGCTCGGCGTCGCGCATCGGCCAATCGTTGGCCACTACCGATCACCCTACATGGGTATTGAGGTATAATAACTCTGTATGAAAAATGCGGTCGAACGACTGGATCGACAATTTTAGCATGGTTGGTCTGAACAATAACAAAGTTTTATAATCTCGTATAAAATCTTCTCGTTGTATGTAGCCGCAATTCGAGAGAAAAATGTACAAAATGGCGGGTGTTAAAAAAGTGTAATTCTGGCGAAATTTTTACTTATATTCGGGGGCTGAAAAAAATAGTAAATTAGTACAATCGATTTACTTGTGAGAATAATACCGCGAACTTTTTATCGTCTAAATCCAAACGAACCTAAACAAATGAATTTGAGTGGTACTTTCTCGTACGTAATTAACTTCATAATGTAATATGCATTAAAAAAAATTGACTTCAATTTAATATTCTTCACTTTATTTAATATAATAAACCTTGTGGTTTAATTTGCATTTCAAAAAATTAATTTACATTTATATTCTTTACTTTCTTGGACGTAATAAACTTTGCGATGCAACTTGTATTTTGATCAATCTATTTCGATTTTATATTCTTAGCGGATAAAAATGTAATTCATGGAGACGAAATAAAGGTTTGCGGAGAAGATCCGAGAAGGTTGGGCTGGAAAAATAACGAATGTATCGAATCACAGAGCGTTTCACTGGCGAGAATAATGCCGAGTGCTTTTCGCCGCCTAAACCGAAACAAACTCAAACAAATGAGTTTTACTGGTACTTAACCAATATAACATAATTAACTTTGTAATGTAATTTGCATTAAAAAAAGTTGATTTTTATTTTATATTCTTTACTTTCTTGACCATAATTAACTTTGTGATTCAATGTGCATTCGAAAAAAATTAATTTTATGTTTTTGGACGTAATTAACTTTGCAATGTAATTTTTATTTCGAAAGTTTGATTTCAATTTTATATTCTTTACTTTTTTGGACGTAATTAAATTTACGAAGTAATTTGCATCTTGATCAATTGATTTAAATTTTATACTCCTAGCGGATGGAATTATAATTGATAGGAAAAAATAAAAGTTTGAGGAGGAGATATCGTGCTGGGAGAATGAAGACTGTATCGAACCGCCGAGCTATTTACCTGCGAGAATAATGCCGCGAGATTTTCATCCCCCCGATTACTTCCTCCGCCACTTTTCTCCATCTTTCTATTCCGTGTTCATTCTCCGCGTCTGTCCAGTCTCCACGATCCTGGTAAACAATCGCAACTCCGTTCTCTCTCTCTCTCTCTCTCTCTCTCTCTCTCTCTCTCTCTCTCTCTCTCTCTCTCTCTCTCCCTCTGCCTCTCATTGCCGATGAATTTTAAGCTCCGGTGCAAAAGTTTTCTCGCGCGCTCCTCGAATTTCCCATCGCTCGGCGATGAAGAATCGAGAACAGACGTGCCAACTACACGCGCTGCATTGCACATATGTGTGTATATGTGTGTTCGTGGACGGAAATAACGTGTGTACTTGCGATTAGATCTTTATCGTTTTATAACAGCGCGAGCGCGCAATAGCCGATATAAATCGAGATTTCCGTGTCAGAAGGGCGTATCGAATTACGTAGGAGCTCGGATTTGAGACTCTTCACACGAGAGGAAGTCGACGAGTATACGAATGTTTGTATGTGTGGGTAGAATGGCGAACGGGGATTTCATCTTTGCGAGCACCCCGTGCGGATCCAAAAAAGAAGCGAAAGAGACAGGCACGAAAGGGAGAGAAAGAGGTAGAGAGAGAGAGAGAGAGAGAGAGAGAGAGAGAGAGAGAGAGAGAGAGAGAGAGAGAGAGAGAGAGAGAGAGAGAGAGAGAGAGAGAGAGAGAGAGAGAGAGAGAGAGAGAGCGAGAGAGAGAGAAAATGGGAGAGGGAGGGAGAGAGACAATGGAAGGTGCTTTTTCTCAGCTTAAGGCAGTATTGTTGTCTAGAGCGCTGTTTTGGATGTGTTTTTTACGATGGAGTAACTAAAAAAAATACACATGCTTATTGATCCTTCAAGAAAATGTACAAATTAAAAAAAAAATAGGTAACGTTCCGAACTCCCCTCCGATCGAGCTGAAATTTTGTACAAACCTTCCTTTTAATATTTTAAAACAACCCCTAAAGGTGTTTTTGGCGACGCGCAATAGTTTTCGAGATATTGAATTTTTTTTTTGAAAGACTATTTTTGAAGTCGATGGACACGTTTTATCAAAAACTAATGCACCGATCTTATTGAAATTTTGCATGCTTCTTCAAATCAGCATTGACTAGTGATTGAATGAAGGTTTTTTTTCGATTACGACAAACTTTACAAGGCTATACGTAGCGTAAATTGTACCAAAAATTGAACTATTTTGCATACAACTCTGCCAAAAATTCAAATTTGATTTTTTTTAATCCTGCATTCAATCACAAGCTATACTTATCTACTAACAGAAAAGATTTGGTTTTTTAATTTCAGATAAAGCTATCATGAGTAATCCTGACCACCACGAGGACACGTTTTTAGGGGTCTCCGGAAACCAGGTCCCACCGGCTGAATTTCCCAAATTTGTGGATGAATTTTTGAAATGTTGCTCTATGATGTCCTTAACATTTTGAATAAAATAATTTATGTATTATATTTTCTTTAAATAGAGAAAATATGCTTTTTTGGCTTCGAAACCCACGTAACCCCTTAATCCTTATGAGTGTTGTGATGTTTCATACCAGATTCAGCAAAAGAGAAGAAAACAAATAAATGGTGGCATGATAAACTATAATGATCGATTTTTACTATTTTTCCGACCATTCTGGGAGTTATCTATTAATAGAAAAATACATTTCCATTCAATTCTGCTGCCAACCTTGAAAAACACTGTACTCAAGGTGTATGCCAAATCTGGGCTCAACCGGCCAATTGGTTATCGAGGTATCGTGTTTGCCGATTTGAAAAGCACAGTTTCGAGAAAATCGCGTTAAAAATTGCTGCCTCTCGACTGCGCTCGCCGGGGCCGGGTTGAAATTCCGAACTTTGAACGCTCCGACGGTTTAAAATTCCGAATTTTCATGTTACGAAATTCAAGATGGGGCCGGTTTGAAATTCCGAAATTTCAATGGTCAGAACGCTCAAAACTCCGAAAGAATTTTACCCGAAGGACCAAAACTCCGAAAATCTAAACACCGTCAAAATAATTCGGCTATGGGAGTTTTAAAACTTTCAAAATTTTCAATAAATCGACGGATTATTTTAAGAATTTTTTTTATTAACAAGTGATTTTGCATCAATTTTAAAATTTGTTCAGACAATGTTATACATTCTACATGATTTACAGTCAACTGTGTAGACCTTCGCTGACATGATCTTGACACGAGGGCCAGGTTGAAATTCCGAACTTTGAACGCGCCGAAGGTTTGAAATTCCTAATTTTAATGTTCTGAAATTACAAGGTTCGTCAAGATTATGCCAGCGAAAGTCTACACAGTTGACTGTAAATTATGTAGAACGTATGACATTGTCTAGACAAATTTCAAAGTTGACGTAAAATCACTTCTTAATTTTAAAAATCTTGAAATAATTCGTCGATTTAGAGAAAATTTTGAAACTGAAAACTTCCATAGCCGAATTATTTTGACGGTGTTCAGATTTTCGGAGTTTTGGTCTTTCGTGTAAAATTTTTTCGGAGTTTTGATCTTTCGGGGTAGTATATTTCCGGAGTTTGAGCGTTCTGATCATTCAACATTCGAAATTTCAACCCGGCCCCCGCTCGCCGACCGTACTCCTTTTAACGGGTTATACGCAGTTCGAAATTTCAAAAAATCGATTTTTTTATTGCATTTCCGGAATGTACAAATATGAGAGTATATTCCCTGAAAATTTCAAATCAATCCAGCGAATATTCTCGGAAATACACACATATTTGCAAGGACGCTCGGAGCACTACAGATTTGACTGTTGAAACTTCAAACGCGTTTTTCTAAAAACGGTGTTTTCAAAGTCGCTGAGCACGATTTCTCAAAAACGGCTCAACCGATCGGTCTGCAATTTTAACACAACCTTGTCAGATATATTCTTCAGGTATTGATCGAAGGAATAAGATTTCCGATAATTATTTCTATTTTTTTCAACGATTTAACGAAAAAAATTTGGTCGAAAATCGAAATTGTTTATTTCCGGAGCCACCATTTTGTCAAAAATTAAAATTTCGACGATTCCTTCGATTAATACCTGGATTTATCTATCCCCTGTAAGAATCTTTTTGGTTTTTTTCATTTTAGATAATCCAAACCGGAGATACTTTGCTTACCGCCGGACACTTTTTTTTTTCGGGGACCCCCAGGAGACTTCCTACAGGAGCAATGTTAATGAATATTTTTGAAAATAAAAAATGCCGATCTAAAGCTAAAAGATGCCACTACACTGCCCAATACTTTTCGTTTTGCCCAAATGAAATCCTTTTCCAGAAAAAAATCGTGAACAAACGACTTTTTTTCGCCTTGCAAATGCGCATAACACCTTAATTTATATAACTTGGCTAATTGAATCACAGACGTATTCAGAAGGGTTTGTAAAATAATAACATTTACAAAAAAAAAAACAATTTTTGCAATTTTTTAGGCGACAATCGGCTACTGTGAAAATGTCAAACCTCTCGTTCGTCGCTTGAGGCGACTCAAATAGAAGAGGAAGGTCCAATATATCGTGCAGGATTTACGGATAGGAGGTAAACTTATGACAACGATAGAATTGCTAGTAAAACTTACACCCGTTTTTTTCTTAACTATGTTTTTCAAAACGGTGTGCACGAATTCTCGACATCTAATGAACGGATCAAATAGAAATTTGGTACACTTATTCAGTCTTATAGTAGTTTAGTCTTGATAGAAGTTTTTCTTCTTAACCTTTTTTTCATCAGTTATTAATAATAATGATGGCATTATGCCTCGAAAAATCGAAATAAAAGTTAAATTTGTTTGCATCATTATTGAAACAGGATAAAAAAGCTCGGTCAAGTCTTAGCCAATATTATCAGCTTCAAGAAAAAAAACTCGTTCTTTTTTTGTTTTAAATCAAACCCGTAGATCACCCGTTTTAGATCAAACGGGTGGACAAAATCAAGTACACCGTTGAGCCCCTCACCTTCAAAGGTCCTTCCCGATATTATTTGTAACTTCTTTAATTATTAATATTTTCCATGAAATTTCGTACAGAGAACTTTGGTAATGCACATATCAATAAATGTCCATACGATTTTTTAATCATCTTACTTATTTCTTCAAATTTCTTTCTTTTATATAACCCTCATTGTTGTGGGGTCACAGCAGTAGCCCAACCCCTTAAACTCGAGTTTCGAGCACGTATACATTGCCTACCGTCTCCCCCCCCCCCTCTCTCGCTGTCTCTCTCGCTCGCTCTATTTCTCCCCCTCTCCCTCCGTCGCCCTCTCACTCTCCCAGTTTTCCCATCTTTCTTTTGTTTCCCTTTGGAGCTCGTTTTTTCCGTAATCTCTCGGCTAATCCGGAAAAACATTCGTGCATGCACTCATTTCATGCATCGCGAAACATCAATTCACGAAAATTGAATCGTCGTCGGTGCGTGCGTAAGAGCATAAATTTCACAAATCTCACAGCGCCCCTCTCTCTCTCTCTCTCTCTCTCTCTCTCTCTCTCTTACCTCACAGATGATTCCTCTCTCCTCACCAATCTTTCCCGAACAATTTTTTCCAAGGCACAACTATTTATTTGTCCTATCGGCGAATCAAAAGTGCTCACAGATATGATTAAAAAAAAAAACTGCAAATAAGGGACTCACGCGCGATCCTTTTTCCTCGGCTCCCGACTCGTCTTGTCCGAGCTCTTCGTAGTATAGCGAGAGAACAGCGCGTTGCGACGTCGCCTCGAAACGCGAATTAATGAGATAAGGGACCCGAGATTTTTCCCCCGTCGGAGGTTGAGGTTAAGGATTTAAACCAACCGAAGCCTCATCCTGCAAGTCTGCTTGCTCGGTATAAAGAACAAGAAATCTTTTCTTCCTCTCTTACCCTCTAACTATTCTTTTTTCGAGACCTCGCCGACGTAAATATAAGATCTTCGGAGGAGGAAGTACCGGGGTAGATAAATCTCGTATCAGTCAACGACAGATGTACACACACACACACGCACACACACACACACACACACACACACACACACACACACACACACACACACACACACACACACACACACACACACACACACACACACACGCACGCACGCACGCAAGCACGCACGCACGCACGCACGCACGCACACACACACACACACACACACACACACACACACACACACACACACACACACACACACACACACATATATATATATTTGTATGTATGTATAAATGTATATATAGGGTGGGTCATTTAACGTGACCACCCCGAATATCACTGTTGCTTTTAGAGTGACGAAAACAAACCCAAACAAAACCAAAATATTTTGGTGAAAAATCATTTCAAGGTCATGATATTATAGGTCGTTGGATTCGTCTGAAAATCAGCCACAACGTCTTAATAAAAAAAAACATGTTCCCATTTCAAAAACCATTGATAACCTTGAGAACGCAAAAACTATGACCTTGACAAAAATAAATTCTTCACCACCGTATCAGACCTTCGAAATCAATCAAATTGCCTCCCGACATTTTTTTCGCCACTCTAAAGGCAACGGAGATATTTGCGGTGGTCACGTTCAATGGTCCACCCTGTATATATATATACAGTGTGTCCTGTTATGAATGGATAATCCTGCAACTGTCGATAGGTCAGCTCACGTCCTACTATATACTGGAATTTCAGTTTAGTAAAAGTCCCACGGTTTTCGACATTTTGAGCTCTATGTTGTTTTTTGAAAACAAATCATCTGCTTTTGGTTTTTCATATGTTTTTATACATTTATACATTCGAATTGGTTTGTACGAAAATTCTGCATACGATCTTTTTTCGTGAAGTTTCCTTTACATTTAAGGTTAAAAAAAAGACTTTTCTAGATAAAAAAAACCAAGAGTATGTATTGAATAACTGGGTCTAAAAAAGTTATCATTTCTAGACATGACATGCGAAAAACCAAAATCGGATGATTTTTATCTCGAAAACCGTGGGACCCAAACAAACAAACTGAAATTCCTGCCCTATCGACAGTTGCAGGGTTATCCATTAATACCAGGACACCCTGTATATATATATATATATATATATATATATATATATATATATATATATATATATATATATATATATATATATATATATATATATATATATATGAGAGGAAAAAATAAGAGGGTAGGAAGATGCAGTCCAAGCCTCTGGTAAGGCGTGTACGACGAGTTTCGCCGCGGGATCTCCGTTCGCCTCGGCTCCGCTGCAAGGAACTTAATTATCTAATTAATTAACCTCAATCAGAACGATGAGTAATTTCTCGCTTCGATGGAGCCTTTGCGATCGTGCGGGAGAAGACTTTCTTGTCACACTGACTGCGCGGGGGAGGGGGGGGGGGGGGGGGGGGTTGGAGGACTGAATTACGCTTGGCTTAACGGCAAATCGATTACGTTCCGATCCTGAGCTTGCGTACACACACACGGATACAAATGTATGTAGGTGTAGGGCTTGTAGTCCTGCGGCTGTTGGTTCGTTTTCATCCCCCTCCCATCCCCTTCCGAATCTCTTCGGCGTCTCATCGTGTCACTCCATCATGGTGGATCGAGCCGCGAGACCGAAGTTATTATACTCCTTGGCTCCTCGATCACTCTCTTCAATGAACCCTTATCACTTATCAGTTTTCGCACCGCTTTCAGCCGGGATTTTCTCGCCCGTTGCCCCCGTGATGCCGGGACACCCTGCTGGCCCATCCCTCTGTGGGGAAAAATGGATATGGGCATTGGTGGGTGATGGTGAAAATGGATCAGCTGGAAAGTAGAACTGAAATGGTGGGGTGGTAAAACAAGTGGATGTGAAAAGTCCGTTTTTGGAAGTGGCTGAATAATTGTGGACTTCTTGTGGAAGAACAGAAATACGGAAATGCAATCGACGATGATTTGGTTGGAGTACTGGCCAAAGCCGATCGATTTCTCGTATCAAGCAGCCAGTATTCGGGGCCGGTACTCGGATGGGTGATCGCTCAGCGGCGCAGGGGGTTGCGCGCCGAATAAAGGGGTGGCAATTTTTTTCGTGTATGTGTCGGTAAGTTGAAACACTGTGAACGTCTCGGTAGATGTGATCGTTGGCGAGCTGGCAACAATGCCATTCTTTCATTGCTAAGGCGCGCGCCACTTGTCAGTTCGCTCCGGTGGTTTTGCGAGTTCAGTTGCGTCACATCGACACCCGCGCCAAAAAAATTGGCAAAAGTAAGTATTTGTCGTATTTTTCATTAACGGGGTCGTCTAGTGTGGAGGCCGTTTTTTAATGCTTTTTTGGGGATTTTTTTTTTGACAAACCATTGAAATAAAATAATTTATAAATTGTATATCATTTTTATTAACAGTCAAACGAACTTTGTGAATTTTTTGAAGTCGTTATATAGTATACAGTCGGAGATACAACGCCCAACAGGAACATATATATAAAAAGAGGTGCTCCACTGCTGCCATGATTCCGGCTGTTCTGCTTATCTGAATTAAAAAAGCCAAACGCAATTTTAATCGTGAGAGTTGAGGCTCTACATGGAACTAAAATAAAGTTAGAATTCCGAAAAATAATGTTTTTTTACGCTTTAGAAAAAAAAATCCATTTTTCGTATTTTTGCTGTAGTAAGATGCTGTATAAATTTGAGCAGAATCAATCGAATAGTTTCTGAGACATGGCAGCAGTCTGAAAAAATCGTGGTTTGAGAAAAACGCGTTTGAAAATTGTTGTATATAATTCAAAATTAAAAAAATGGTCTCGCCATTAATCTGCTATGCCTGGACCACAGAGTACACCTTCCTCTTCTTCAAAGAAGTCATGCAAGGCCGTTTGCTCTTCTTTTGATCTGACATACTTGACGACCCCCTTAAGCTTTAGTTACCTTGTTTTTATATTTGATGGTATGTCATGTGCATTTGTTGGAAGCTTACTAACTTAGCATTCGATTTGTCATCTTGAATTTGTTGTTTTGCAATACTCTTTATCAATAGTGAGTTCCGAATCAAGTGGTATCGCATTTTTGACACCTAGGAGGGTTGAAACAAAGTGTTTCAACTTACCTCGGTTGTAGTAATGTTTTCATACGTTTATATTTTGTGGTGTGGTTTGCAAGGCTTGCATTTGTTTTATTTCAGATGCCGAATAAATATATTAGGAAAAACGATAGAGGCATGGCGAGCCAGGAAATATATGAGCTCGTCGCTGAAGACGTTACTCTACGGGATGAAAGATCAAGCACAAAGAGAACGTGGAAAGTGAAGATAAGGAAGAGTATTTTTGCGCGTGTTGTATGGAATCGTATTCAAACAGCAGGCCAAATGAAAAGTTGGTGCAATGCCTGGAGTGCAAAGCACAGTCGCTCTAAGCCTGCACTGTTGGAGACTTTAATATGTATGTCACAATTGTTTGTCAGAATAGATTGATTTGCTTTCTTGCCATAAAGTTTCTCCTTCAATGTATTTATTGGTTTGCTATATTTTACTATGTAATTCCGTGAGATTCGTGAGTTTATGTTCGTTTTAGTTAGAACTTATAAAAAATTGTCAGACTGATTAAAAAAGTGAGACTTAGATTAATGTCGAGGTTAAGTTTTTTTTTATAAAGTTTTTTAATAACAATCTGTTTTGACATAATTTATATCCATTTTTTGTACCAATTCCCAGGCGTTTCCACTCTCCTCCATAGCTGTTTCAACTTACCTAAATATAAAGAGAGTCGAAACAAAACGACTTATTGTAATTAAATGGTTTTTTTTACAGGTTACTTAATTCCTGGAGCAATTTCTAGTCGAAAATCGATTAGTCTATTAAGGCGTTACCCCCACTTGTAGCGGCAAAAAAAGGCCTTTTTCATGAATTTTTTTAAAGAAAACTACAAAACTTTTTTAATCGATCAATATAACATCTTAAAGAACACATCTTGAAGAACTTTCAGTAATTTTTTTATTGAAAAATATTACATTGTTTAGTGGCAAATGGCCGTCAATGAAATAATGTTTTTATATACACGGTTTGCCGTCACCAACATTGCGGCGAAGTGGATCATCTGAAAAAAAAATGCGGATGGATTTAGTCAAATATAAGTATAAACTAGTCTTTAATCGAAGGATTTTAAAAAATATTCATTTTTCACAAAATGGCGGACAGTCAAAGTTAATGGTTCGATTTTAACGAAAAAAAAACGGCCGTTTTTTGGCTATAAAACGGCCATTTTTTTCGAAAAAAAAATCGAACGATTGAAGACTACATTTTTATGTATTAAATAAGCCTGCAAAATTTCAAGAAGATCGGTTCATTAGTGTTCGAGTAATCTTGGTCACCGACTTCAGAAATGCCATTTTGAGAAAAACGCGTTTAAAGTTTCTCTTTCAACGCTCTTTCAACGCGGATTCTTCTCTTTCAACGCTCATATCTCAGTCAATTTTGTTCGGATCGACTTGAAATTTTCAGGACATATTCTCAGATACTTATACTTTAAAAAAATGCAATAAAAAAATCGATTTTTTCAAAATCGCAAGTGGGGGTAACCCCTTAAAAAAACTACAAAACAACTTTTCATTTACCCGAATCTCTCGATTTGATTGCGAGATATGGTTCACCCCATATCTCGCCACCCCATGGTTCACCCCATATCTGAAAATTGTTTCAACCCTCCTGGGTCTCCTTGCAGGTTTACCGCAGTTTCCTTGTGCCCTGTTGCGAAGGCTATACACGAGAGCATTGGGTAAAAGTTGTTGAGGGAAACACTCTGGAGGGATCCCTCAAGAACTAAAAATAATGCAGTGATGAGTATGGGGTAAAGCTGAAGGGGATGAGATGGTGAAAATCCGCAAGGGCGTACGAAGCACCATCGGGAATAAAATAAATAAATAAATCGCCTGGATATTTATTTTTATTCCGAATCAACGAATCTCGCTTGTTTTGTGATCTCGAGCATTAAGGGTTACGCGTTAAGATACCTTTAGGCAAGAAAAAAATGCGGATTTTCATAATGTTTTTTAAAAAGGAAGGATTTCTTCGATATTTTCGAGACTTACAAGGAAAGGTTGCGCGATCGATCTCTCCAATTGCGATGAAATTTGGCATGCTTGTAGATTGGGTAAAAATAGGCGACACGTATTTTTTTATATCTGCGAAACCCGATTTTTAAGGGCTGAAACGCATCCTCGAAAATTGGGGTGATTTTCGTTTTTCCTCGATAACGTTTTAACGGTACGAGATATGAAAAAAATTCAAATTGCAACAATGTTTATTTTTTCGTGTACTATACATTGGAGATGAGAACGATAACGTTATCCAGGAAAAACGAAAAACACCCCTATTTTCGAGGGTGCGTTTCACCCCTTAAAAATCGGGTTCCGCAGATATTAAAAAATACGTGTCACCTATTTTTACCCATTCTACAAGCATGCCAAATTTAATCGAAATCGGAGAGATCGACCTCGCAATCTTTCCTTGTTAGGGTATGTTTTATTTACGACTTTTGGCTGTTACATGGTATTTTTTAATTAATATTTAAAATGGCGTTGCTATATCACGGTTTTCTAAACGAGTTGCTCCGGATGTTGTCAGACGGCGTGACACGTAGCGTCGGCAGGATTAATCTTAAAAAAAATAACATCGAAGATTTTTCTTTCATTAATACTCATACGCAGTATATGAACCGAGAAAAAGTGAGAAATGTTGAAAATCGATGAAACGATACACTTCGAAACAAAAAGATTGAATTTCCCGATAAAAATTGCTCCATTTTACAATAAAAAAAAAACTTTTTTAATTTTCAGAAACATTTAGGCTCACGTTTAAAACACTACAGTTAGAAAGATTTATACCAAATTTCATCCGAATCAGTCGATTAGTTTTTTAGCTATTCGTCACGCCAGTTTAGAAAATGCAGGCTAGAAGACATACCTCCGCCATACCTCAACCGGTTTACAAGATTAATAAAAATCAAAAATACTATGCAACAGCCAAAAGTAATAATAAAACATACCCTAAGTCTGAAAAATAGGGAAGAATTATTTCCTTAAAAAAAAAAATAATGAAAATCAGCAAATTTTTCGTATTTTCCCCCTTCACGGACGACCGGATCAACATGCGCGTACGGATATTTTATCAATTCCACGTGTCACGAGAGGACTGCTAATGCTCAAGGATCTCTCTCTCTCTCTCTCTCTCTCTCTCTCTCTCTTCCGCAGCTGGGGGAATCCCATCCGAGTGTGTATGCCCCGGTCTCTGTCAGAACGTGTTCTCCTATGTGGCTTTTCCCCAAACTTCACTCCCTCCCTTTCTTGCCTTAAGCCCTCATTAACAAATGGCCTTGTCTAGTATATAAACCCGCAGCCGCACTCGCGTATTCTCACTTTTTTTTACCTTCTTTATTCCTCCGCGTCTTCAACAAAAACACTCCGCTGTGAATCGTTCGTATGAAAAGGGCGATAGAAGGGCGGGGACGGACGAGGCGTGTTTCCATTCGAATGTGTAGCTGACGTTTTTGACGCGTCAAGTGGTTGCGCAAGCGAGCAAGAGACAGGAGAGAGATAGAGGCGCAGAGGGATGACGTAGAATGGTGCAGACGAGAGAGAGAAAGGAAAAGATCACTCGTGGTACGAGGGCGGGATTTCAGATAGAACGTTTTGCTACAGTGTCGAAGGATTCGATATATATATATGTGCATGTATATATATGTATGTATGTATGTATGTATATTCATGTGCACCGGACACCCTCTCATGCTATATATATACTTTTGACTGTTTTCCATAAACATCTCTCGAGAGCAATCCTAATCGTCGAGTGCACATGGGTTCCCCGTCGACGTTGCACGGCTTTTGGATCGTGCGAGGGATAAGTTTGTTGAAAAAAAAACTAACTGCCATGTACAGAGAACTATGACAAGTGATTTTGTAAAGGTTGAAGAAAAAAAAAGGCATCTTAGTTATTGAATGTGATAAATTTTACGAAATCGTTCGAATTATACATATTTACGTGTTTATTTGTACGGCGAAATATGTTTATTTCTTACTTATTCATTTGTATATATATATATATATATATATATATATATATATATATATATATATATATATATATATATATATATATATATATATATATATCACTATTTATACTGCCATATACACAAACCTATAACAAGTGATTTTGTATAATTGATAAAAAATCGATCGGATAAAATGAGTGCGATAACTTTTACCAAATCGTTGGATTTATATGTATTTATGTGCTTATTTCCATTGTGATATCTGTTTAGTTTATGCACATTTATTGGTATATTTTTGGATATATATTTATTTATACATGCGATTTGTATATATATTTATGAGTTTATGTGTACCGGAATATATGTTTATTTTCCACACAATTATTTGTTTACAGACACACACACACATATTTATGACTATTTATACGAACTGTCATATATCCAGTTCTATAACGAGTGATTTGACGAAATCAAGACGATTCGATGTATACACTAACCGCCAAAAGTTTTCGGTCACTTCAGATGATTGCAAAACTTTCTATCATTTTTGATAATTGCAAAACTATATTAGAATAATGTAATTCATTATGCAGAGCTATATAGTTTCTTCGTAAAACAATAAATTTAAAGAATTGTATTATTCTAACACGATTTGGCAATTATCCAGGGATTGAAAGTTTTGCAATTATCTAAAGTGTCCGAAAACTTTTGGCCGGTAGTATATATAATATATATACAGTACCGGTCAAAAGTTTTCGTTCACTTTGGATAAGTGCAAAATTAAATTATTCCAATACGATTAATGTTATTTCTCATTATACGAAGATAGTATGAAGCTCCACCAAATGAATTATATTATTCTAAAAGAATATCGCAATTATCAAAAGTAATCGAAACCTTTAGACTCGATACTGTATACATAATGCACATAAAAAATTTGACGTCTGGACACGTGCAGTAATTTTGTTGCTAATGTGATTCTCCGTGCTCAATGTTCGGTGTTCAAAGTACAGGAATTGGCAACAGAGTTTTTCGATCCATTTGTTATGCTTGTACATGGTAAATTTGCATTGCGAGCCTGGCGACAAGCGGTTCGGGTAACATTGTGTACGTGTAATCTGTAAGTCCATGGGCTTTTCTACGAGAAGTCGACGAGCTCAGGATAGAAATTGTCCGGGCTAAAAACGAGGTGAACGAAAAATGCCTGTAAAATCGTTGCCGTTGAATGACGAGTGCAGCGTGGGTCACGAGGAGACTTTTTCGTTGTCGATACAAGTGGAAAGTGGAAATCACTGAATTCCAGCCACGAAAAGGCTCCCTTCCGGTAGAGTGTCCCGTGTATGGACGTAGAGAAATGACGCGTGTCTAAGCGACCGTACGAATCGGTATATACAAGTATAGCGAATTGACAAAAGTTTGCAGGCTTTAACCCTGGCCCCGAGTCTATTTGTCTAACTTTGTATTTGGTTAGTCAACTCTGGCCGCGAGGCGTCATGGGAAATGACAAGTGGCGAGAGTGAGAGCGAGATTCCTAGGTACAGATATATTATCACTAGCTTAGTGGAATCTGTATAGGAGAGTGTATATATATATATATATATATATATATATATATATATATATATATATATATATATATATATATATATATATATATATATATATATATATATATATATATATATATATAGAGGGTGAGAGAGAGAGAGAGAGAGAGAGAGAGAGAGAGAAATTTCTCGGTTCGCCTGATGCCCCTGTCTCTGGAGCTTATTATCGATCCGACGGAAGCCCTTTCATGTGCTAATCTCTGTTTATTCGATCGAATGCTAATAGCCCTGATAGAGGTGTGCCGGCGTCGAGTCTCCTGTGTTCTCTCTCCCCCATCGCCCAAAGGGTCCCCTATATTTCTATATACAGCCCTTCTCGATCCGTCCGCGTTGCCCTTTATACTAATAGATTTGCTAATAAAATTATCACGATTTTAGCCACCGTGACGTATCTTCTTTTCGAATATGATAAATATGAGATTTCGCGACCATGCGGAGTGATGAGTATGCCTGATCTAGTTGGGGCAAAATGCTATTCGCAGATGTTTCATCAATTTTTCTGGTGACGAAAATTGATATGTGGATTAGGTGGTTGCATATGAAACTGCCCATTTTGTATCGAAGGAAAAAATAGGATTCGGTAGGAAATCGAGGAACTGGTATATTCGAAGGATTGCCCATTGGAAGAGACGACCTTGATCCATCTTTCGACCAACAATCAGATCCCATGCGAGAAGAATTTGGATTTGCGGAGGCAGTCCAGTCATCTAGCCGTCTTTTGACTTCGTACGAAGTGAAGTGCTGAGCTGTAAGCGCTGACTGCATCTCGACTGGAACAAATGGAAAACAGAAGGAGCGATGTCTGGGGAGTATGGCGGATGGGGTTAAATTTCCCAGGTCACTCCTTTTAAATACTTGTTAACCAGTTGAGCAACATGCCTGGCGTTGGTTTCCATTTCGGCCGCTTCTCGGGCAGAGCTAGCTTTGAACGCATCCCCATATGGGGATAACCCAGTGATCCCCAGTGATGGTTTCCGACGGTTTTGGCAGCTCGTAAGCTGACCGATGAGTAACCCATGGTTAAATTTAACATTGGCGCATCACTGACAACCAACCTTGGGCGGACATTTGCCTTAAACTGCACCGAACCTTTGGTACGCCAGCCTTGGCACCGACACTGGGCTAACGCTGGTCCCGGTCAGCACCAACGCTAGGCTGACGCTGTTTGCCAACTGTAGGACCCATGTAACATTTCGCATTTATTCCAACCGTCGCCCAGTACTGGTAATGATCGTTGGCCAGGCGTCGAGTATAGTTGGCACTGTACTGGCCGAGTGCTGGGCCTGTTGTAATTTTTTTCATGGGTAACTTTTCATTCGAGAAAATAGTGTACCTAACGCCATCTATTACCAAGCGGTGGTTTCATATGCAACCACTTGAAATATATACATCTATACATATATATCGAACGAAATGCGCTTACGTCTCCCAGTTACTTATCATGAGCGTTGCCTCGAGAATCTCGCGGATTAGCTCAACTCACGTAAAATTATAAACTTTCGCTACTACTTCTCTTGAGGAAAAGCGAACATAAACGAAGCTCGTGATTAGAATTCTCGTCTCGGCGGCGCTCTAGACTGCAGTAGCAGCTTCTTAAGGTGGAAATTACTTTACGACATTCCAGTAATCCGCGGAACGTGAGGTGACTTTTCTCCCCCCTTCGATCAGACGGATTTTTATGCCTCTGCTGCCATCTCGCTGAGACGATAGACACTTTTTTATTCCCCCGCTTATGCAGGGTACTAATGCTTAATATATATGTTTCGATACGTTTTTTTTGTTGGACAAGGAAGTCTGCCTCTGCCATTCGGAATTATGTCAGCCAAATCATTTCATCTCGGATCCATTTGTGCTGAAATTGGCCTGGAGGTCCAATTGGATCGCCATACTTGCCCCTCCATCCTGATAGGCATCCTATTGGATTCACATACTTGTCCGTACAACCTAAGAGGCATCCAATTAGATTCCCATATTTGTCCCTATATACATCTTGATATGGATCCAATTGGATCCCCATACCCTAATAGACATCCAACTGGATTCCCATACTTGTCACTACATCCTGATCGGAATCCAATTGGATTTCCCATGCATGTCCCTACATTCTGCCATGGATCCAGTTGGATTCCCATTAGGCCCTAAGAGGCATCCAATTTGATTCCCATAGTTGTCCCTATATATATCCTGATATGGATCCAATTGGATCCCCATACGTATCCCTATATCCTAATAGACATCCAACTGGATTCCCATACTTGTCACTACATCTTGATCGGAATCCAATTGGATTTCCCATGCTTGTCCCTACATTCTGACATGGATCCAGTTGGATTCCCATATTTGTCCCTACATTCTCATAAGTATATGATTGGATTCCCATAACTGTCCGTACATCCTGATAGGGAACCAATTGCATTCCCATGCTTGGCCCTACATCCTGATAGGGATCCAATTGGATTCCCATACCTGCCACTACATCCTGATAGGGATCCAACTGGATTTCCCATGCTTGTCCCTACATTCTGCCATGGATCCAGTTAGATCCCCATATTTATTCCTACATTCTGATAGGGATCTGATTCGATTCTCATAATTGTCCCTACATCCTGGTAGGGATCCAATTGGATTCCCATACTCGTCCCTACATCCTGATAGGGATCCATTGGCTCATTGCATTGGATCCCTATACTAAAACGTCATCTTCGTACATCGGGTTCTAATCGAGTTTTCCCATTGGAATCCACGTACGAATCCAATTTGGATCCTAAAACGCATTCTGTGCGTTCAATTTTCTAAACAAAATATATAGATACATAAAGTGAATGGAACTTAAAAAAGTATAAATCGCTTTGAAAAGTATATCTTAATTTTTTTTTTAAATCCACGCCTACGAGGCGTGCCGATCATCTTTTAACACGCCAGGTTTTTTCTTGTGACATTTCACATATTTTCGATTCGAACGTAGTAAGAATTCTCAATTGGCGTCCATCGGGGAACAGTGCAGTATCCAATTAGATCCCACTGGGGACTCCCTATGTGCGGTATCCCTACAAATCCCTATAGAGATGTGGGTGCATCTTCGGACTCCCCAACAAAAACTCGTGCACAGGATCACCGAAGGATGTTTTTTTAGGATCCAACAATTGGCTGTTGAGAATTTCTAACAAAAAATTGTCAAACGACGCCCAACGTGGAAATAACGCAGAACCCACATGGACCCCAATGGGGGTCCAATGTGCAGTGTGACATGTGCACGTTCAATGTTCAGTGCGATACCACTGCAATGGGCCGAAAAACGTTCGTTTTTTTCGATTTTTTTTGTCTGCTAGATTATTTATTCAGGAATTGGAAAAAAGGTATGTTATTAAGCATACATTGAACGTATTTCGTCTAAATTTTTATTTAAAATTTTTTTTTTTAAATGAACAACGTTACTGAGGTATAATAGCCCTGTATAAAAAATGTAGTCCCACGCCCGGATCGATAACTTGACAATGGTTGGTCCGAAAAATAAAAACAAAAAATTTTGTAATCTGTTGTATATAAATGTAGTTCTGGTTGTACGCAGCAGTTTTTCGAAAAAAAAATACCCAAAGTGGCGGATGCTTAAAAAAGTATAATTTTGGCGAAATTTTTACTCATATTTGGTGGCTTGAAAATACCAAATAAAAAAAACGGCTGGGTACAAATTCAGCTACTGCAATTACGGAAATTTCGGTTTTTTAATTTAAAAATCGTACAATCACAGCTAAAGTTATGATTCCGGCCCCGTCGAGAACAGTCGTTTCGAGAATACCGCAATTAAAAGTTTCAGTATACGTAAATCGTTGCCTGCCTGCTCTCGCCAAATCGTCTGTACCTTGGTCAATTTTCAATACTTTGACTTAAAATCTTATCCCATATTCTTGAATACGTATACTATGGAAAAATTATTTTTAAAAAACTATTTTAATCCCTACCAATATGGTAGAATCGGGCCCTCCCCAAAAAATTTCTCCTCACGCAGTGAGCAGTTGACTAGCGGAACTTGCTGACTCCCAACAAAATCAGTCCGAAATAATAGCGTAAACGTTTTTTTCTCTCCGATTCACCATCGGCCCGATCACACGATGAATACACGAGATACCCTTAAGGGACTTGTTAGATAGTCCCAGGGAGATTTATTGATAGTCGCGAATAAATTTAGCGATTCGTGATCGATAAAATTGGCAATGAGCCACGTTCGGAAAATCTTGCCTCGTTTGTGTATTCTCGAGATTGTCGAAGGTAGGGCAACACGTAGAGGAAGAAAAAAACGCGCGGATTGCGTAGATAGTGCAGGCTGAAGACGAGAAATTGTAGCTCGTCGTTAAGTACCGTCGTATATGAACGACGTATATATATATATATATATATATATATATATATATATATATATGTGTGTGTGTGTATGTATATGTATATGTGTGTGTGTGTGTAAGTGTTTTTCCTATATACATGGTAAGAACGCTTATTGTAGGAAAAAAGGAGGCACATAACGTTGCCAGCCGATTTGGCAACGGACGAAGAAGACATTAAGGCCCTTTCTCCACTACGGATATTCCCGTCCATCCGCAATCTTACGCCCGCTCTCTTGCTCCACGAGGATTGATACTCGATAATAAAGGAAGACAAAGAATTTTTCGAGTGGGCTCAACGAGGCGTGAGTGTCTGGCGAGCGAACGAGCTATGCTTCCGATTGCAATTGAGACTGCGATTATATTTTCCAGCCCAATGTTTTTTCCCGACACGATCACCGCCAAACGTGTCGCGATATCATCTCGAACGGAAGATTCCCGAGCGGAACTTTTGCAATTTTTCCGCCGTTTCTCCAGATCGCGAAAGATAATAAACGCTCGCGTATATATTTTCAACCAGATTGAAGTGAACCGACGAACAAGAAAAACACGCGGATGACTGTCTTTTATTCGGTTGCGACTTCCCGCTGGCACGAGAAATCGGAAAAATTTTGGTTAGTCCTTTTATCGTAGATGGCTTTTTGTTCGCTGTCTTTATTTTTTACTTTCTTTTTCATTAACATGCAAAGAAAGTCAATCGGTTGATTGAAGATTTAATTTTTTTAATATGCGTGTCGAGAACTCGGTCACTCGGCATGTTCAATCAGAAGCAAAGTTTTTTCACACAATTGACGAGAACGTATCCGGTGCTGAAACTCTTTGACATTTCCGACCGTCAGGTGAGCGCTGATTTTTTTATTTGCTATATTATAGCGGATTAAAAAATGATCGGATAATTCGGTCGTAATATCGAGCACGGGTTTTTCGTTCCGTAGTCGTTTGTACGCGAGTATGTCGTGGACAAC
This sequence comes from Ophion ellenae, assembly GCA_963210295.1. Taxonomy (NCBI): domain Eukaryota; kingdom Metazoa; phylum Arthropoda; class Insecta; order Hymenoptera; family Ichneumonidae; genus Ophion; species Ophion ellenae. The sequence goes on along the minus strand of OY723386.1, from coordinate 59,754,417 downwards.
GTGTACTTTTGCATCTTCGCGTACTTGCTGTTCTACGCTGCACTTTGGTACGCTAACAGGGTAAAGAAAATTTGTCGATTTTTTTAGCCTACCCTGCTTTGGGAAAGATACTTTTTTGCAATTGGTCTCTTGTATTTTTTTGGAAATATTCCAGGCGATTAAAAAGATCGAGAAGACCAATGAAAAATTGATGAATACTGTAATTAGTAACAGAACGGTGAGTACGCAGCGGGCACGAATAAAATGATATAATCAAATTGTTGGATGTTCTATGTAATGTATACTTGAATTATATTGATTTAGAAGCTTGACGACGTTATGGCGCTGAAGGACAAACGAGCGGACTACGAGGACATCGTCGTAAAAGCGGTAAAATCAAAAAAATTATCGCTATCAATCGATTCACAAAAATAATGATAAGAGAAAAAAGGAGCTTTGTGTGTGAGAAAGAATAATTGGAAAGTGTGGTTCAGCTCACGACATACATAGTATTTTTCAATTATTTTAGATTCAAAAAGTCTCATTATAATTCTTGACGGGATATACCTAGCTCGTGGCCGAAAAAAAAAGGAATTTTTGTGAATTTTGTCTGGGATAATGTGACCAGGTTTCAAAATTATTATTTTTCTACATTTAAGAGGTTTCAAGAGGTTTTTAAGTGTCTACTATAATTTTTGTATTGAAAATATTTATAAATTTGGTAGATGCAATGGTATGGGTAGACCGCTGTTTGAAAAACGTGCTGCTCGGAAACGAATCATCCGAAATTAAACAATTAAACGCATTTAGTTTTTGCATGAAATTATCTAGTGCTTCGACGAAGGGTTTAATAAAATATTGATTTTTTTAATTGCCTTCTGTCCAAAGTGATTGAGTCGGTTTTAGGAAAGAAAAAGAATTCTGCATAAAAAAGTTCCTTCGATCAAGCACTGCTTTTTGATATGTGAAAGAAGCTTGTAAAATTTTAACTTGATGGGTGCAGTGATTTTTCAGATATCGTGGTCACCTATTTTGAAAAAGGAGTTTTGAAAGAAAAACGGGTTCAATAACGCCCAATTTTGAACAGATCGACTTGAAATATTCAGCAAATATTTTTTAAATGTTATATTTTGAGAATTCGTCGGAAACCAAATATCAATATTTGCAAAAATGTCAACTAGGGTAAGCCCTCGAGGGGAATAAACCCAAGTGAAAAAAAAAATTACCTGAATTCCTCAGTGAGGCAGCTTATAACTAAATCAATAATTATAATAAAAGTATGGTTGAAATATGAGAAATATTGGAGTTAAAAATTAATATATAGAATAATCATGCTTGAGTTAATAATTATAATCAAAATATAATTGAAATGTAAAAAAATTATGACAATGAAAAATAAATAAATACAACAATTATAAGTTAATATAAAATTCTGTCAATGCGCGTCTCTCATGAAGAACATGAATTTCAATTTGCTCATGCGTGAATACAAATTCAGAAATGTGTATGTTTTATATTTCTAGTGAGATATCACAATAAATTGAATTTAATTTTCCTCGGATACCCGAGTTTAGAAAAGCGCCCAAAAAGTAACAGCGAGGCATCTGGACAACGAAGTGAGTTCATTAATGGTCATTGGTAAGTAGCTACTTTGATTGAGAATTGCCGCAATTGATCGAAATCGCGCGTACAGATGAAGAGACTCAATACGGAGCTCGTCGCGACCGGAAATAAAATCGCAGAATTGGAGAAGGTTCTGGCCAAAGTAATGAAAAAAAATCGAGAATTTTCGTCGGTGATGGCTCGGTCGGAAGCACCGAGAATTTGTCCAGTATTCGTTGTTAAATCATAGATGCTTTGCAGCGTAAATTTGGGGGAAAAATCCGGGAGCGTGGCGAAGGAATCAATGGACGAAGGAAAGGAGAGGGGCACGAAGGGGCAGAGATTATCACGGACTCCCTCGAGAACGTCAAGGTGTGAGATAAAAAAACACATAGAATTCGATTTTACCGACGAAAATATAAATTTAAAAATTTTTTGGAACCCGATTTGTACAATTTATATATTTATATATATTTTTAAGGGGCTACATCTACCTAGAGGCCCGACAAAAATGGCTAAACTCCGGTTGAAAAAATATTGACAACCTTCGTATTTTATATTGAGAACCTTTAAAAAAAATACAGAAAAACAACAAAAATATGGTCGCCGGCAGATGGTGAAATTTTTACCGCAACGTTTGGCGGTGGACACTCTCCAGCTTAAACAGTACATCCGAAATCTAAAAACGAAACGGGTTATTCAAACCAACATTAAATACGAGTCGTTGACGATAGTCGATTTTGAAAAACTTTTTTTTTCGCAACGTGGCGTCTAATTGAAACTCGAGCACACAAAATTTATGAAAAAAGTTGCCTTTTTTACGTAACTATTGAAAAATGAAGATCAATTTGAGAAAAGTATGATCGTCAGTGACCTTTAAATGTTTCTCATCGTATCTCCTGTAAATTTGGAGACAATCCATAAAGTGGTTCTCGAGATATCATGTCCACCGACTTTGAAGACAGTGTTTCGAGAAACACGCGTTTAAGAGGTCTTCTCACTTTAATCGCTAAAAAGGGCTATTTTCATTAATGTTTTTGAAAGGTTTATATTATAGATATCGGTACAAAAGTTGTTACACTTAATAAATACACTTTCGAAATACATAATTTTCATTAAATGTATTTATTCAACCCAAACAAATTTTAAACACGATTTTCTCGAAAGAACGTTTTTCGACGCCTTGTTGATGAAATCTTCGAAACTACTGAACCGATCTTTATGAAATTTTAACCACATATTCTTTATAACTATAGTTGTAGCGCATATCAAGGATTTTTTCAAATTTTGATATTTACTATTTTTTTTATTGCCAAAAATGGTGAAAAACACGTTCTTTTCGAAAAATGTCCGCAATTTTGTTATTTTTGCATATATAAAAAATTGTGTTATATGCGCTATAGCCATTAACATACTGAATCTAAAACCGTTTGATTTTTTTGTTTCGGATGATCCATTTCCGAGATTTCATCAACAGCCCAGACCTACAATTTTAGGACATTTTTTGAACTACCATTTTCGTCTATAAATAGAGACTTAAATAAATAATTGTAAAAAAAGTATTTCGAAAGTGTATTTACGAAGTGTAACAACTTTTATAGCAATATCTATAATATAAACCTATCCAAAAAAATCATGAAAATAGCCTTTTCAGCGTCTAAAGTGAGAACCCCTTAAAGTTTGAAATATGGTGCTGCTACCGCTCACTCGGCCGACAGTTAGAACTCATTTAATTTTAAGAATATTTCAATGAAATTTTTAGGGAATATAGGTGAAAGTTAATACTATCAGATGAAAATATTTTTGGAAAATGCAATTTTTTGACCCACCTCCGTAGATGTAGCCCGTTAGTTTTACGTTTGCGGTCTTTGTATCGCGGGCTGCGGTGACCGCTCAGCCGCTGTGATCGAGCGGGACCATGTTTCTCAGCCCCCTTAAGGCGGGATATATTGACAGGAAAAAAATAAGCAAAACTGAGCGATTTTTTAAACTAAGAAATAATTGTTCTGAAAATATCAAACTTTAGGTATACTTTAATAGTATGTTTAAGTATACGAAACAATTTTTTTAAATACATTCATCACCAAAATGGTGGAGCTGTGGCAGAGTGTTAGAGCAAGGTCGCCGCGGGAGTTGCGAATCGGCGTGCAGTTTAGCTTCCCGTAGACTTTGATTTGCGAAAAAGTTCAAACATTTTTTCAGTTTCTATGTGACGGCAATTAAAATGAAGAAAATGCAAATTTGATAAAATGGCACGCATTTACAACAAAAATCAACATCTCACGCAACATTTCTGTAAAATGTGGATTAAAAAAGTAGTTTTTTTCCGATTTTTCAAAAACAATTTTCCTCAAGTTGACGGTACCAATATTATGAATATTTCTGCCAAGTTTCAACGGGGTCGTCTAGTGTGAAGGCCGTTGTTTAATGCTTTTTTGGAGATTTTTTTTTTTGGCAAACCATTGAAATAAAATAATTTATAAATTGTATATGATTTTTATTAACATTTAAACAAACTTTGTGAATTTTTTGTAAGTCATTATATAGAATATCGTCGGAGATACACCGCCCAACAGGAACACATATAAAAAGAGGTGCTCCACTGCTGCCATGATTCCGGCCGTTCTGCTTATCTGAAATCAAAAACCAAACGCAATTTTAATCGTGAGACTTGAGGCTCCACATGGAACTAAAATAAAGTTAGAATTCCAAAAAATATTTTTTTTACGCTTTAGGAAAAAAAACAATTTTTCGTTTTTTTTGGGGTCTATATAGCTGATAAAAAGAAAACTAACAAAGATATCTTAATTATTTTAGTTCAACTTGTAGTTATATATGAACTAAAGATGCTGTATAAATTTGAGCAGAATCAATCGAATAGTTTTTGAGATATCATGGCAGCAGTTTGAAAAAATCGTGTTTTGGGAAAAACGCGTTTGAAAGTTGTTGTATAAAATTCATAATTTAAAAAATCGTCTCACTATCAATCTGCTATGCCTGGACCGTAGAGTACCCCTTCCTCTTCTTCAAAGGCATGCAAGGCCGTTTTCTCTTCTTTTGATCTGACACACTAGTCGACCCCCTTAATCGGCTTTATAGTTGTTTAGTAACCCTGCACGCCAATTTCGATAATTCAGTTTTGAGAAAAAACGCGTTTGAAGTTCACGCGCGCTCCGAATCCGAACAGTGAGGCACGTTTGAAGTTTTTCGAATTTCGCTTTGTTACTTTCGGAAAATATTCTACATATATAGTTCTACCGTTGGAAGAAAAAAAAGAAATCGATTTTTTTATCGTGGTAAATGTATATCCCGCCTTAATATTAAAAATAATGAAATGTTTCGTTAATTAAAAAAAATGGCTATGTCAAGATCCTCGAACCGTCGTTTCCACCAACGTTGCCACCTGAACCGCCGCCACGGAAGTACGGTATCTTTGTCACGCGACCACCGGGTCAACGCTCATCCGCGATCCATGGAACTCCAGCGTCGAAAATCGGATTCAAGTAATCGAGGATCCGCCGAAACGTCGTCGAACGAGTCGCGTCTTCTGAGCCTGTCAAGAGTCACCTCGATGTGTCATTGGCATCCGGGATGCGCGAACAGACGATGTCCATCGAAGAAACGCTCCAGAAGAATTTCCACAATGAGAAAAGCATCCTCGAACAACAAATTGTCCCTAGAACCGTTCAACGTTGTTCAGCCTTTTGCAAAATCGGCTCTAGACGCGGAACCGATTTTATCCGATAATTATTAAAAACAAAGTCATTAAAACGCCTCAAAGCCTCGTTGTGTTCTTCTTGTTCATTTCATTCATTTTATTAAAAATTCAATTGAGGGTTTATGTCTAGTTGTAATAGTTCAAATAACACTATTTTCAAAAACAATATATTTTTACAGTAAAAAAATTTAACATAAAGAATTTTTTGTACTAAAAACAAATAAATTTAAAATAAATAATTTGTTGAAATTTTTAGGCCTTTTTCTCGATGTAAATGATCGAAAGATTTTTCGCTTCATTTGATCGAATTTGGAGATGTTTCCGTAATAAAAATAAATAAATTTAAAGTAAATAATTTTTTGAAATTTTTAGGGCTTGTTCTCGATGTATTCGATCGAAGGATGTTTCTTTCCGATGTGTGCTTTCGATTTGGTGAACGAAAAATGCCTATTTTTTCGCAAATATCAAGACTCACTTTGAACACGCGCCATTTTGTTTTAATTTGATATTTCGGAAATTCCTTCGATTAATCATAGGATAAACTAATATATTAACGAAATCTTTTTGTTTTTTTAAGTTTCGACAACCTCATTATCGGCATCGGCTGTAAATCGATGATAATAAAAAAAATGTACACCACATAAATTACAGAGTGTGTTCAGATGATACTTTTTCATGTACCTAATTTTTGCAGACATTTATCATCACGACTTTTTATTTTAAAAATCTCAAAAAATGAGCTGTTTTCGACTGTTAAGGGGAGATATACACCTAGATGGTCGAGGTCGAGGATTTAGAAGCTATGAACATTCCTTCGACCGTAGAAGACCTGCACTATGGGCCTGGTATCGATGATTCCATGTAAGTTGACAAATTTCATGATTTATTCATTCCCAAATTTTCAAACGCGTTTTCCTCAAAACCACGTTTTTCAAATTGGTACCCAAAATTTCTCGAAAACCAATGAACCGATTGCCTTGATGTTTTTTCTGGTTATTCTATACACCATTATCTAGTACTTGTCATAGGATTTTTTTTTCCCGTTACTTAGTTTTTGTTTTATAGCCAAAATAATAACTAATTTTTGGCCCAAAAATCATTATTTATGTTCAAACGTCCGCCATTTTGCCATAAATCGATATTGTCAAAATCGGCTATGACAAGTACTAGATTATAGTCTCTAATTTAATAATCTTTTTGGTTTTTTTTTTCAGATGATTTTAGAAGAAACGCCAGTGGGTACCGTATACGCAGATTTTTTTACGGCGCTCCAAGGATCACACAATATCCTTGTCTATTTTTGATATTTTTAAATAAAGAAAATTAAACATATTTTTGAATGTATATGCTTTTAGATAATTAAAACCCCAATCCGAAATTTCAAATAGTTTTCCTTGGAAAAATTCACAAAAATGACCTTTTCCGGCTCCTAGGTGTATATCTCCCCTTAAAACTAGGCATAATCCGTAAGCGCCAAACGTGTCGTTTACCTTGTCTCGTTGACCCGAGTACGAAAAACACGTGCATCCAAACGTGCGGTATTTGTTTTACCTTCGATACTTTTATTCCCCAATTGCATACATTCAATTGTATGGTGATCGCAACGAGAAAAGAGCGAATAGATCGAATTACTACTGGGGATAAAGTAGGCCAGAAATAAATTGATTATTTTTCGACGTCTTCAAGCTGTCAACGTACGAAAAAAAATCCTCCACCACGTGGCAACCAAATAAATGATGACACATCGAAAAAATCATTCTGGTTTCAAAATATTTAGGAGCAAAAAAAAGTGCAATTGACAAGCGAAATACTTGTGAGGCAAGGCTTGACAAAAAAAATGTACAACGTGATCGTTGTCCAAGACAGACTTTTGTGGAGACTTCATTTGAATTTGAAATAAGACGGGCTTTTGAACCGAAACTATGTCACGACATTGTTCGATTGTTCAGTTGGAAAATTCTCTCGTGTCTCGCGGGCGCCTCGATCGTATTCTTTTTTTTCCTCCGATAGACTGTTACGTCATGGGGATTATGAATGTTTTGCTCGGACGAAAAAAAAAATCGGCATTAAACACCTGTACACTTATACGCGGGGATATTTATTCGTCATGCGTTGTGTCAACGGACTGGGGCCTGAGCGCGCTATCGTTGTTCCAATAATTTTTTTTTGCTCTTTTTTTTTCTATTTTATATTCTATTTTTTTTTATATTTCTATCTTATTTGATATTTCTATGTTATATTCTTTTTCTACTTATATTGTATTTTGTTTGCTCTCCTTTTTTCGATCGTTTATTAGACTCATTAATACCACGAGGCTACAAAGTGTAGGTTGAATTTTATTCCTACCTTCTTTTTAATTCTTTTTTTCGGCTGTTCCACAAACGAAACAAGGAACTAATTTAATGATTGAATCACAGGAGGTGAATTCTTTTCGTGATGGCCACTCGTTTTCTCGGTATCTCGTTTGAAAAAAAAGAATTCTACATTGACCTCGTACGAATGCCAATCTCTTCACGGTCTCAAGGCAAACTGGTCGGTTACTCCGGACGTCATTATATTAATTCGAAACGTAGTATCGCATCAAACGATGCTCGATATAATTCAACTCACATCCTAGAAATCGTTGAATTATTCCGCCAATTTATTGTCTCACATTGAGCACTCGTCGGAACGTAAATACGAGTAAAAGTAATGCCTAACGGTGCACGGTGCTGGTCGACCTTCTACTTTCAATGCGCGAGTTCGAGTGCGCGGGAAACGCTTTCACTTTATCGAGTATTTTTTTTCGATTATTTTACACGAAAAAATTTGATTGGAGTGTAAAATAAATTGGCAATACTGTTCGGGGTTCGATTGTCTTCGGTAATTGCTCAAGCATTCATAACTCAATGATGGAAAAATAAAACAAAATAGTTCACGTTATGGTAGGTTTTAATAAATAAAAAAACACGTATCAGTTTTGAAAATAATAATCAGGGGGCTAGTTATAAAGAAGTAAAGGGAGTTTGATAGACATGTTACAGTCGAAAACAACTTATTTTTGGGACTTTTTTTTTAGAAAATAGTGATGATAAGTTTCTGCAAAAATAAGGTATTTGAAAAAGGATCATCAGAAGAACACTGTAATTTTTTTATGTAAAAATATTTAATTATAATCGATTTAAGAGCGATGTCAGAGAAGCACCTCTTGAAAACGTCTTTTGTGGTGAGCTTAGTTTTGGGACTTTTTAAACCTTATGTCCTTATCTTATGTGTTTGTGTCCTTATCGTTTGAAACCTCATGTCTTTAAATCTTATGGCCAGATTATGTAATATGAAAAAATCAAACCGATTACGTTCGTTTTTAATTTATCCTATGATTAATCGAAGGAACTTTTGAAATATCAAATAAATAAAAAATGTCGCGTGTTCGAAGTGAGTCTTCATTTTTGCAAAGCAAATGGGCATTTTTTGTAAATCAAATCGAAAGTATGCATTGGAAAAAAATCCTTCTATCAAATACTATATTTTTACATCTAGAAAAGTTTAAAAAATATCGATGCAGTGTTTTTTTAAGATATTTTGCTCACCAACTTTGAAAACGTACTTTCGAGAAAAAACATTTTAAAACTTTGAAAACGTACTTTCGAGAGAAAATTCATTAAATTTTTTTAATTATCTGATATTACAATATGTCTAGAATATTCTCCCAAAGTTTCAAGTCAATCCGAGTAAAAGTCTAGTAAAAAGAGCCTTTGGGAATTCCCCCCGTTGGGAAAGACCGGCCGGGAGCGACGCAGGTAATCGCATTTTTCTCAAAACACTATTTTTGACGTTGGTGGACACGATTTCTCAAAAACCAATCTTATTGAAATTTTGCACCCTTCTTTAAAACAGCATTGACTAGTGATTGAACGAAGGTTTTTTTTCGATTACAACTAATTTTACAAGGCTATACGTAGTGTAAATTGTACCAAAAAATTGAACTATTTTGCATACAACTCTGCCAAAAATTCAAATTGCAATTTTTAAACAAAACCCTTCGTTTAATCACGAGCTATACTTATCTACTAACAGAAAAAATGTTTTTTTTAAATAATTTTTTAGGGCTCTCCGGAAACCAGGTACCACCGGCTGAATTTCCGAAATTATTGGATGAATTTTTTTGAAAATATTGTTCAAATTTTTTTTTTTTATGTGCTTAAGATTTTGAATAAAATATTTTATATATTGTATTTTTTTTTTAATAGAGAAAATGCACTTTTTTGGCTGTGAAACCCACGTAACCTCTTAAAGTTTATAACGACGCTCCGAGCGTTCGGACGGACCTCAAACATAACAGCCTAGAAATATTTCAATTTTGATCCGATTACCTGGAAATTTTGGGGGAACATTTGTAGTATTTACATACTGTCAAAATATGTTGATTTTGAAAAAGGGGATTTAGCCATGCCACAAATCAATTTTTTTTCGATTTTCGCAATCTTCACGCGCCCTCGAATCTAGAAATCTCGTTATAAGTGAACTTCGAACAAATTTTGATCCACCTAACGCCATCTAGTTTGCGTGAATTGCACTGCAAAACCATAGAACAATTTGTAGCCGTCGTGTGGCATTGTTGTAGAAAAGAATTAAAGGTCACTATGGGATTTTGTGTGGACTTGGATGGTTTGTTACAGAACTGGCACGTGGGAATATCAAGGTTTAAAATAATCCCATGTATATGAGCCTCGTTGTTTATGCGTAATGTAACGTTTTTTTATAGGATAGGGTAGGAAAATAATTTGTTATATTTCTTTCTATTGGATCATGTATCACAATATTGTATAATATTATTATATTATAAAGTTATTATATATCGATAATTTAAAAAATCGTTAATTCTTTTGAACATAATTTATGGAATTTTTAATATAATTTATCGATTTATTTATGAAATTTTTTATTTTTAATATTAAATTATCAATCAATAATAACTTAATTGATAATCAATAATCAATCATTAACCTGCCGTTGATACAATTATCTCTACCCTCGATTTTGATACACCAGGTCAATTTGTGCAGGGTGGTACTTCATTTACCTTCATCGGTTTTTATTGAAGAAAATCCGCAATAGAATTTGAACACGTCATTAAAATACTTTACTTGAAATTTGTTCGGTTCAATATGACTCAGAGTGTCAACGGAAGGGTAATTATTAATTGTTAATTAATGATGAAGTTAATATAATTAAAAATTATAAATAATCAAATCATTACATCATTTATATAATTTAGCGGATTAAAAAAAGATTTTAACTTTCTTCTATAATTTGATAACTTTGTGTAATTCACAGCAGGAGCCGAGTAGCACAATAATTACTATAAAAAAAAAGAAATTCTTCCTGTTTCTGCATGATCTGATCCTTGATTAATCATTGCCCATTATAGATAATAAAATAATTACATTATTTATAAAATTATGCGTTTTTCATATACTATATCAATTTATAAAAAAAATAGTTAATTTGCTTTTATAATTCGATGACTTCATGTCATTTACAGTCGGAAACAAACAGCGTCATAAATTCGGTTAAAAAATGTTTCCTGGTTCTGCAAGATGAATCAATGATTCATAATTAACAATTATAAATAATCAAATAATTACATTATTCATAAAATTACGATTTCTTCTATACAATAAATCGAATTATAAAAAAAACTAGTCAATTTTCTTCTACAATCCGATAATTTTATGTCATTCACAGTCGGAACCGACCGGCATAATAATTACTGTAAAAAAAAAAAAGAAATTCTTCCTGTTTCTGCAGGAAATATCGCTCATTATTTCCCTCGTGTAAATACGAGTCGCACTTTCATCCACGCTTCACGGACTTTCGCGCGAGTCTCTTCAATATTCAGCCAGTTTCGCATAACGAACCAGTTATATTGTACATTAAGATTGTTAACATTTAATCCTCGCGTGTCGTTTCTGTCCATCCGATGATCGAATTTCCGCGACGCAGCCGAGTCTCGAAATTTTCGACCGGATCGTTGTCCGGACCGAGATAAAAAATGGTTCCGGGGGTTGACAGTAAGAAGGGTGTAGGATGCTCGAGTGGGCGAAGGCGTTGGGCCGTTTCGTGCGTGCGTGAAAATTTTCAAGCCCCGTACGATGCGGTAGTAGTTGCATGTATTTCTCACCGAGTCAGACGGACTTTCACTGACTACTGGCCTGGCGAGCGGTAGCTCGAGAACAGCCCGTGCACGCTGCCTCGAATCATTCGCAGTCATTCCACGACTCGGACGACGGTAACAACACTCGGCTTTATCGAGGTTTATTTTTTTTATTTTTTTTTTATTTCAACAACGTTGCATACGTTTTTTTCATCGACAAAAAAAAAGGAGGAAAGACCCTTTGGTGACGCGGCGAATTATTGTCGAAAAATCGGTTTATCGGTGGCGTGAGGAAGGGCAGAAAATCGAGTGTCGAAGGGACCGGAAGTACAGCGATTTGTCATAAAGTGCTGGAGTGACGAAAGTGTCGATGACGATCGAATGGACTGTTCGTTAGTGCTGGCGATTTGCCGAAAAATCGCCCAATCGATTGCTCGAAATTAACGCATCGATGAACCGGTTTTACGATAAAAATTCATTACCGATCGCGAATCATTGGAGTGCCGTCTCACGGGGTTTCGCTTTTTTTTTAGCATATATTGCACGTGACCGTGGATGTTGGTGGAGTCTTTGAATTGAAGGAGACTGCGGACCAAAGGGAGAAAAAGTTCTTCATCATGGTCGTGGACACGGGGACTGTTCGTCTCGTTATATTTGTCGGTATGTTTCTCGTGTTCGCCACTGATTACAGCAGCCTTTGGGCGGGGATATTCGGCGGCGAACAGGAAATCGCCGGCAAAAATTCTTCCGTTGAGAGACCGGAAGGTCCGTCGACGAACGGAGCCAGCTCGCAAATCGCGGACGACGAGGAGGAGGAAGTGGAAAATCGTAAGAAAAATTAAGAACAAATTGGGAGAAAAATGTTGCTTGGGGTTGAAGCTTTTTTTCATTTTTATCGTTGCAGACGCCAAGAGGAAAGCAAAAATGATGGCTACGATTAAAAACGCCTGTCTCCCTAAACTCATATGCGAGCTGACCTCGACACCGTATCGGGATCATCTCAGCGAGATGGAAAAATCACTCCTTGATCTTATCAGGTATTTTTCAAATTATTTTTCTCGCACAAAAAAATAATTCATTTTTTTTTGAAAATATTTTTGTAATTTAAAATAAATAATAAATTGAGGTCTCGTTATATTTTATTTGATAAGAAATCGAAATTCTGTCGAAAATTGACAAGAATGCTATTAACGCTTCCTTGACACACTGGGTCATTTTGACCCGGACGAATTTGAAATAAAATGCTCACTTTTCTAAAACTGAATGTTTTCAATTATTTTTCACAACAATGTAGTTTTATACTTTTCGAATTTTAATTATGCCGATATATTAAGAAATGTTTAAAGTGCATCCCGGAATTTTTTCCATAAAAACCGACCGAACGGTTGTTGAAGACAGGTGGATGAAGTTCCATCTGGGTCAAATTGACCCAGTGTGTCAAAACGGTGGCAAAATACAAGTGTGTCGAGGAAGGGTTAAGGGAGGACACCACTGTGATGAACTGAAAAAAGGTCGTTTTTCCGATTTTTTTGTCTACTAGATTATTTATTTGGGACTTGGAAAAGGATATGTCATTAAGCGTACATTGAACTTATTTCGCGTAAATATTTATCGAGAAAAATTAAAAATTAACAAAGTTATTGAGGCATAATAGAGCCTCTGTATAAAAAACGTGGTTCAACGACCGGCTCGATGACTTGACAATAGTTGGTCTGAAAAATAGGTAATTTTTTTGTTGCTATTTTCTCATTTATTGGGTTAAAAATGATGATATTCAGTCGGGGGAAGCTGAAATGTTCCGTCAACAAATTTTTTTACGAGCAAAAAATCGTTAAAAATAATTTCGAATTTTTCAAAAAACCCAAAAAACCCAAAATAGGCGTCAAAATTCTCAGAAATGTCCTATTTTATCATGTGTATCCGCGAACTTAAGAACCCCGTAACTTTTCATGGGGGGGGGGGGGGGGGGTGAACTTCAGCGTCCCCCGACTGAATATCATCATTTAAAACCCAATGAATGAGAAAAAGCAAAAAAAATGTTAGGCTCATTTTTCGGAAAAGTCACATATATAAAGAATTGCCAAAAAATAAAAATGAAAGATTTTATAATCTATATAAATGTAGTTTTCGAAAAAAAGCTTACTGAATGGCGGGTTTTTTTTAAATCCAAAATGAAAACAAACGGCTACGCACAACGATAGCTAATGCAAATGCGGAAATTTTTGTTTTTCTTCAAATTAAAAATCATACAGTTATAGTGATAGTTATTACTCCGGCCAGGTTGAAAAAAGTCGTTTAAAAAGAAACGCGATTGAAAACGCGATTGAAAGTAAATCGTTGCGCTCCATGCCCTTACTAAATTGTCTCTGACTTGGTCAATTTTCGATATTTCGACTTGAACATTCTTTCACATATTCCTGAATATGTATACTTGGAAAAAATGCAAAAAAAAACAATTTTTCTACCCGTCAAAGTGGTGTCGCACCTTAATGTGTGTGTGTGTGTATATTTTTAATTGATAATGATTATATATATATATATATATATATATATATATATATTCGATAATATTTATTATTATGACAATAATCTGGAAATAAAATAGCTTACGTAATATTTAATCCGTAAAAAGTACAAGGAGATTTTATGCCCAATTACTTTTTAAATTTAAAGTTAAAAAAAAACATATATCGTTTTTTATACAGATCATATGATTATGATAATATTTATGATCATGGCAATGATCTCAAAAACAAAACAACTTACGTAATATTTAATTCGTAAAAAAAAACAAGAGGCTTCTACCACCAATTTTTTGTTGACGTTCGTCAAGTGCAAAAGAATTTGTGCTGTCATTTTTTGATACAGTTTTTATCAATAAATTACCACAAATTCGTGACAAATTTGGTAGCAAAAGTCGGGAGAAGAAATGCCGTTGAATTCGCAACTGGCGTGGATCGGTGTAAACAGGACTCCCGCTTTCGGTGCTTTGAGGAAATTAATCCCGAATGCCCGAGTGGGCGCTCTTGCGAGCCCCAGAGGGATCGTAGATCGGATACAGTGGTGTCTCCACAATGTGCTAGAATCGTCAATTTAAGCGGTAATGTGTCAAATCAAGCACGTGTTAGCTAGCTCATAGACTATGTAACGTGGTGTAACGTGCCAGTGGAATTTGCGTATTGGTCTGTGCCAACCGCATCCACTACACACGTCAATATTCAACTCCACATGTCAATACTCGTAGTCACTTCCATCTACTCCGTGTTAATTCCCCCCTCCACCTCTCACGGCTGATCTCATTGCTAACAGGTATTTAAATATTCCTTCCTATTTCAATATGCACGAGGAAAATATATGTTGACCCCTTCTATCTACGTAATGGTGGCTATAAGGACATCTGGCTGCTTTGACGATGGCCCTCACAATTCAAGGCTGATCGTTGATTTTGGGGACGGGACACTTATGGAAATTACTTTTTTTATTTTAGGTATTCATTTTCTTTATATATATATATATATATATATATATATATATATATATATATATATATATACTTTTATTTTATGATTTTATACGATAGTAAAATGATTGCATTCACCTATAAGTGATTTTGAAGACATTCGGGTTCACGTTACGTTGAACGTAGGAACTCCAAGCCGAATGCCTTCGGAATGACCTGTCTGCAGCCCACATTTTCATAATTACCTTTTTTATTTTATGTATTTATTATTTTATATATGGGTAATTCCACCAATTCTGTGTCAAAGTTGTACCGGGTGGTCTGAATTTAGCAAAACCAAGAAGTCCATCTGAAACGTCATATTAAAACAAGCATCCATGGTTTTTTTTCGAATTTTTTTATCCACTAGTTTTTGAGTAATAGCGGCTCACTGTTTTGAAATTTTGTACGACACCAAATTTTCAAATGCCCATAACTTCTTTCATAAGCAAATTCTTGAAACTTCTAACATAAGCAAATAAAAAAAAAATTATCATTTAATTTGAATCGCTACTGTTGGTTTTGAGGTTATAAAATCTCTCACTTACAAATTTATAAAATAAAACTAATAATAACAATACTTTTTATTATCAAATAAAATATTTAAAAAATTGGGAAATTTTTTTTTTATTTTTCTGAGGCTGATGTTTTAGAGATCCCATCTCGTTCAAAATCTATTTCGATGTAAAAAATTCTTAATTTTCCGAAAAATATACTTTCAAAACCGGAAAAAATGGGGCAAGGCCCGAAAAATCGATTTTTATACTTTGAACGTGATTTGTGTAATTTTTAAAAAACCCAGAATTTCAGCATATTTTTTTTAAAGTTCATGTTTTGCTCTAAAAAATCGTTTTTCAAAATTTTTTTTAGCTACAATTGGAAAGAAGTTATGGGCATTTGAAAATTTGGTGTTTTACAACATTTATAAATTGTGTGGCGCAATTACTCAAAAACTATTGAATAAAAAAATTCGAAAAAATCGTGAATGCTTGTTTTGAAATGACTTTTCAGATGACCGTCTTAGTTTTCCTAAATTGAGACCACCCGGTACAACTTTAACACAGAATTAGTGGAATTATCCATATATATTCTTTTATTTTATGTTTTAATATGATATTAAAATAATTACATTCATCAATACGCGAGTTTTAAGACATCGTGGTTCACGTGATGTGTGTGTGTGTGTGTGTATATATATATATATATATATATATATATATATATATATATATATATATATATATACACACACATATATCTTTATAAATCGTCAAAAATAATGTTGGTAATGAAGTACACTTGGAAATAGAAAATTTCCAAAAATTTCGCCAATCCAATATTATATAAGACACATATACACACACACACACACACACACACACACACACACACTAAAGGAAGTAATACTCGACACTGTCAAATTTGTTGGAAATTTAGGATTTATTGATCATTTTTACGTTACAATCACTTATATTTTATATTCTTGTCAATGTAGGCTTATTAAGGTAAATATTAAGTGGAAACATTATAGATTAAAATAAAAAATGTTCACTATCATTTTGGCGTAGCAGAATATATATTTTTGCGCCAAATATTTTAAAAAAGCTAATTTCTATCGAAATTGTCGAGAATTAATCCCACTAGTGTACATCAAGTGGTCCCGAATGTATCCAAAATCACCTATGGGTAAATGCAATTATTTCAGTATTACATAAAAAATGTGAAATTGGCTGAACGAATATGAATATGTATTTGTTAGGCCAAACTTTTATTCCAAATTTCAATCTTCCTGCTGCCACGAAATTTCCAATTTCCCGACTCACGAGCACGTAGCAATGGTTTTATTACTTCCGCATTCTAGTCAACCGAACCTTTCACACTAAAATCTAAAAAAGTGGAACAAAAAAGAAATCCTCGTTTGGGCTAAAAAAATAGTTGGTCATTTTCCTAAATTTGACAATCTACCTCAATGCGGAAAATCTTTTTTCGAAATTATGACTCGTTTGAGTAGCGGGGAATACTTTTCTAATTCCAGTGGCTATAACGTGAGTTATTTTGTTTGTCAGATTATTGTCACAATTATGAATATTAGCATAATCACATCATTATTATGAAAAAAATATATATGCTTGAAAAAAAGTTTTAACTAAAAAAAATTGGGGATGGAAGAGTCTTGTATTTTTGACCGATTAAATATTACGTAAGTTTTCCAGAACATTGTGATGATTATAAATATTATCGAAACCTTATAGATATTATATATATATATACACACACACACGTCAATACAATTTCTGTCAATCTTTCGATAGAAGTTTGATTTCTTATCGAATAAAAATATATAACAAGACCATGTGCGATTTGCGAGCGAAAATATTAAAAAAAAAAAGAAAACTATTAACTTTTTTTTCCACTGGAATTTCCTGGATTTCCTGGAAATTTCGAAAAGGTAACCTGGAACTCAAAAAAATAAAACTATAATTTTTTATTTCACATTCGCAATGATCTGCTGGACATTCCTGGAAAATATCCGATAGATTGTCGTAAAGATTGTCAATTCAAGGAGATTATCGCAAGATTGTAATTTCGCCATAGTCATCGTTGCGAATGTAAAAACAATGCAAATTTAATTGTAGTCAAGATATATTTAATTACGTCAGTGTAAATTTTAAATGTAACGTTAGTATGCGCGACCGTGCAATGGGATCAAGCCCTTCACCGTATCGACACTTTCACCGAGTATATCCGGTCATCGAATTTCTCTAACTTTATTGCGTTCGATGAAAATTTACACTTGCGCCTCGTCGACGCCGAATTAATTGATGGAATTCTTTCCAAAGCTGGTTGTAAAAAAAAAACGTTTGTTCTACTTTTTTTGTTCGCTTTTGTTTCCGTTCCACTTTTTCAATAGCACACAAATATGTCAAAATATCGAGAGACCTCGTGCGTTATGCGCCGTATTTGGATCCGGTCGCCCGAATTACTTTCGACTACTACAATTTCCGCGACTTTCTGTACTCGCTCTCGGCTTACTCGCGCGCACATAAATATGCTGGCGTAACAGCACTTTCACGCGACTTTCATTCAACGGTCAGTCCTCTCGCGATGTCGACCGCAACGAACCTGGTGTACCGACCATATACCTATGTACCTTTCATTGCACGCATAAAACACATGGGTCATTTAGGGTCAAATCGTCTCGATCTTGCACTCCAACTTTGGGGCCGTCCATTAATCACGTGAGGCTCAAATAGCGGGGGGAGGGGGTTTGGATAACATCACGATTGATCACGCTAGGGGGAGGGGTGTTGTGACATATCACGTGTATTTTTTTGTGTAACTGCGTGAACCGGAGAGCATCCACTGTGAGCTATTGAACCGGCAAGTTGTGCCCAGGGGGCTGGCACCTTTTGGAATTTTTGCTACGCAAAATGACCGCATTTTTAGTGTCGTACTCTGCCACTCGCAGCGCTAGTTATACTCTTACAGCGTGATGCGTGCGCAGGGGCTATGTATATAATACGGTCGCTATGTACGCCGTGCGGGCCTCGCGCCTACGCAATAAGAATATTGTAAGATAGCTGCTAGCGCCATAGGGAGAGGTAGAACTTAAAAAACGGTCGAAAATAGCAGCATTTGCATACCGGTAGGTAATAGAAGGTTTCAACCCCCTGGTTGTGCCTAAAAAGTAACCTAAACAACAGTTTTTAGTTCTATTTAATTTCGACTGGCCACCTACTTAAAGTGAAGTGCCTACATCTGATTCACAAAAGGCTTGTCCACTTGTTACTGTAGAAAACACGCAAATGAGCCCCTGGTCCTAGGACAATGCCATTTAAATATATTGACAATATAAATTATTTTGCTTTTGACAATCAAATACCGTACTCCCTATTGGTTGTGTCTGACATTTCTTAACACAATAAAATACACGTGATGTAGGCGGGGGGGGGGGGGGGGGGGGGTTGGCTGGAAACCTCACCACATATCACCACGGGGGAGGGGGGCTCAGAAAGTGGCATAAAAAACCTCACGTGATTAATGGACGACCCCTTTTCGACATTCATCCGCTGTTCATTGATTTCGATGTTTCAACCCCCGACAATGCGCCGTCTTGCAAATCTACGTTTCGGATTAGAAAACAAAAACCTCGTGAACCGATACGACAAAAAAAAAATTGGTAAAGTTAGAGTTAGTCAATATTTGTTTGGTTAATAATTCGTTGACGTGTCTCGTAGATTTTATTGCCAACAATCCAGTCTGCCCCGGAGACTGCAATATGTACTTCCAATTGGATAAAAATGGAATTATGTTCTAGAAGGTTAAAAATAACAAAAGCCATCAAAAAGCTGACAGAAGATAAAGGTTATGTGCATGTAAAAATACAGAGCTTAAGTCATGTACCTGAGCTCTGCATTTTTCCAGCAAAAGTGTAAAAGTTAATTTTTTCGTTTTTTTTAAGTTAAAAATTAATTTATAAATATGCAAGAATGATTTCAATCAATCAAATAGCTCTCATCATTTTCAGTGGACTTTAAAAATTTAATTTGTAAAAGAGTCGATTTTTTAAAACGAATTTTGAAATTTGCAATAGAAGTACACCATTAATTTGTGTAAAGTGTACATATGTGTGTGTGTGTGCGCGCGTGTGGGCATGTGTGTGTGTGTGTGTGTGTGTGCGTGTGTGTGTATGTGTGTGTGTGTGTACGTGTGTGTGTGTGGGGAGAGAAATAGTTATTTATTCCTTGCTCCGGGGCAAGGCTCGTTGAAATCCTAGTAGATTCCGGGCAATATGCCGAACGACAATTTTTTTTTAATTCTCAGCCGGAAGTTGTTGGAACTTAAAAAGAAAACAGCCTTTCGTGATCCCGTGCACAAATTTCTTGGGGAGTCCCGAGATGCACCCACAGCTCTATAGGGATTTGTTAAGGGCACTGCACATAGGGAATTCTCATCGGGATCCAATTGGATTCTGCACTGTACCTCGATAAACGCCGTTTGATACTTCTTACCACGTTCAAACAAAAATATGTGAAAAGTCACCAATTTTTTTTTTATTCGTTGTTTACTTTTTTACGATCCATTAATTTTGGATATCTAAATGTTCTGTTCACAAAATGCAAGGTACAGAATACGTTGGGATCCATCAAGAATCGTGTCGTATGCTATTCGATAATGTGGGAATCCATTGGGATTCAAATTAGATTCGTACATTGGAATCCCGATTACAATCCAATCTACGAGGCTTTAGCATAGGAATCGAATGCGATGATCCATTGGATTCCTACCAGGATGTGGGGACAAGTATGAGAATCCAATTGGATCCCTATGACAATTTCTGCACGGGGTAGCTTACTTGGCAAATGCCGATCCTTTTTATGTTGATTTTAATATACATGATGCATACTGATGGAAATCTCAAAAACAGCACGGAAAAAAGCGAGTCATGCAAAACAATATATATACATACAGGGCGTCCTGTTATGAATGGATAATCCTGCAACTGTCGATAGGCCAGATCATGTCCTACTTAATGCTGGAATTTCAATTTAGTAAAAGTCCCACGGTTTTCGAGATAAAAATCATCCGCTTTTGGTTTTTCGCATGCCATTTCTACAAATGATAACATTTTTTACCCGGTTCTTTCAAAAATACTTTTGGTTGTTTGTTTTATCTAGAAAAGTCTTCTCTTTAACCTCACATGTTAAGGAAACTTTATTAGCAAATATCTAAGGCAGATTTTCCATACAAGCCAATTCGTACATCTGACTTGAATAGCCTGCTGTGTAAAAAAAAAGTACTACGCACATAGTCCCAATTACTTCAAAAAGTTGCTTAGTCATTGTCGATTCATATCATTTGTGGAAATAGCATGCGAAAAACCAAAAGCAGATAATTTTTTTTTTAATAATATAAAGTCTAAAATCTCGAACACCGCAGGACTTTTACTAATCTGAAATTCCAGCATATAGTTAGACATGATCTGACCTATTGGAAGTTGCAGGATTATCTATTCATAACCGGTCACCCGGCATAAATATGGATGTACAGGGTGTTCCAGAACTGATGGTAGTCCCTGAAATATGGGGTTGGGGGTAAAATTCTGAGTAGATTGATATAAGTATGTATGGGTCTCAGATGAACCCCTGAATTATTATTAAATTTTAAAGGCGGGCCAATCAGATGTGCCCGATGAGCCAGCGTACGCGGCGTGTAGTGGCGGCTGGCGGGGGTACGGCACCTACCGGCACCACTACACGCCGCGCATCGCTCACCGACGTACGCTAGCTCATCGGGCGCACCTGATTGGCCCGCCTTTAAAAATTAATAACAATTCAGGGGCTGATCTGAGACCCATACATACTTATATCAACTGACTCAGAATTTCACCCCCAACCCCCCATTTCAGTGACTACCGTCAGTTCTGGGACATCCTATATATATATATATATATATATATATATATATATATATATATATATATATATATATATATATATATATATATATATATATATATAGGGTGTACACACGCCCACCCACCCCCCCACACACACACACACACACACACACGAAACTATTCCAACGTACTGTACAAAGTGCATACCGGAAAATAGAGGAGTGACGTGAAACGAGGAAATCGTGCGTAAACCGTAGAGCAGAGTTCGTGCGTTATCGCGAATGAAACCGCGCCCTATCCAGGATAGTCGCCGCTATACGATCGTTTGCCGAAAATCGCGCAGGGGTTGAAATTTCGCTATACGCGAGCGGTTCGAAAACGGATACACACGCATTGACAACACGGCTGGTATATAATGCGAAGCCACGATATAGGTAACGTTAACGTGAATTCGATACAGCCGCGGCACTGCTGGGTATAACGAACGGTTTCCTCATCGAACTTGCCAATATCGGTTTCATACGACGAACCGTATTTAATGACTATCGTGGGATTATTCACGATGACGATTTTCCCTTCGGCCAAGCGCTGACGAAGGCAAATGTACTCTAACGGACTTGATCGTGATCTACGTAAAATTCTATGTGCCCAGTGTCATTTGTTTCTTCCTGTGGAAGTGCTCTTGTAGGTGTGTGGGAGTGTTGAGCCAATGCACGAACGAACTCGAACGCGATTTGCTTTCAACCGATTTTCATAAAAGTTAGCCTATCGCGACTCGGGCGCCTCTGTAATTTTCCCCGATTTTCCTCATTTTGTTGGTTTCTTTTTTTTTTGAAGAAATTGACCGATCAAATTGTACGAGGCACAGAAACAAATATTTTTTTCCCGATTGGCTTTATCTCCGGGACGTGAGTGTGTGTGTGTGCTGGTGAGAGGGCTGACATTGAGCTCGCGATATAAGGATATAATGCGAAAAATTTAGGTGAGATGCTATATTCAAAGTATGTATTGGAAATTAAAAATGGTTCGATGATTAATCAAATATATCTCCAATTAGGATTTTTAGGATTTTTTAAAGAAAATCATGATGATATATTCCTACAAAAATTGGGTATTTGAAAAAGTATTATCTGAAAAATACTCTGTAAGATTTTTGTGTAAAAATATTTTATTATAATTGATTTACAACCGATTTCCGATGTTACAACCGATTTCGTTAGCATACTAGTTTATCCTATGATTAATCAAAGGAATTTCCGAAATATTAAATTTAAAAAAGATCGCGTGGTCAAAGTCAGTCTTGATTTCTGTGAAAAAAAAACCGGCAATTTTGCGTCATCAAATCAAAAGTATACATCGAAAAAAAGTCCTTCAATAAAATACTATATTGTTACATCTAGGAAAAACCCTGAAAATTTCAGAAGCATCCATGTAATAGTTTTTGAGATATTCTGCTCACCGACTTTGAAAACGCACTTTCGAGAAAAAAACATTCAAAGTTTCGAACGACGCTCCGAGCGTTCCGACGGGCGTCAACATAACAGCCTATAAATTTATCAATTTTCATCGGAGATCTAGAAATTTTCAGGAAACATTTATAAGATCATATACTATCAAAACATATTAGATTTGGAACAGGTGATTTTTTTTTACTTTTATTTACAACCAGGAATAACCTCTTAAATTCGTAGAATTGCAATAAACGTTAAATTGTTATGTAAACTTTTATTATTTTTACAAGAGAATAAAAGAAACATATTTTTGAAGATTTCATGATTTCAAGAATGTGTACATTTCCCTGTGAAATAACTTATAAAATAACCAAGAATAATCTTTCTATGACGTTTCAAAAGTGAATTAAATACGTGGATCGTCGATTTAAAATATAAACAACACGAGAATAACATGCACACATGGACCAACATTTGTATTTTTATCTTTTTGGAAACAGCCCTTATTTTTTTACCGAATAAATTTGTCGTAACATTTTGCTCTCGAGGAAGAAATTCAGAGAAAAATGTGACTATTCCTACATGCAATGAAGAGGTTAAAGTTTGCATCGTTGGATTGCAACGAAAATTAATACTTCTGTGTACCTTTAATTTTCTTTGGCAAACTTCGTCTACAAAAATCCTTTAACCATTTTTTAAAATATTTATTTAACGATTTATGATATAAATCTATCAAAAAAAGATGTATGATAATAAAAATATGAAAAATAAAATGTAAAAAGGAACTTTCGTTGCGTTCCAACGATGCACACATCAACACGATCGTCCGATGAGAGTTCGTCGCAAAACGGACACGATGTGATAATTTAAAAGCTGCATAATAGCAGAGTCGCGTATCCGTGTAGAACCGATCAATTTCACCTGGCCAGGTACACGATCGTGAAAGTATTTACACAAAAATAGCTCGAGGTTGTATTACGGAGAGGCTCTCTTGCCCAAATGTAATGTCTGGGCGCCTCGTGACGGTCCTCTCGTATTACGTGACACCTTCCCACCTATTTTTCCTCCCATCTCTTATTTCCGTCAATCTCCTTCGTAACTTTCGTTCTCTCGTGTAACATACGAGACACGAAGAACGCTAGCGCCCGAGGCTCGCGAGCACTTTCCTTTTCCTTCGAAAGCATTATCCAACAGCAGCGCGAACTTTCTCCCAGAAACGATCGCGGAGCGTGTCGCGATCGTGAAAGAAAACAAGCACGTATCCTCGACTTTGCACCGCCAGGATATACGAGAAAAAAAAAACAAATTTATTTACGACCTGGATCAATTATATGCCCAAACGACGATAAAATATGACGACATATCTCGTTCGCACAGTCATGCCGATCAGCGATTATCTAACGGCAAAATAATAGTAATTTAATTCACAAGAGAAAACTTGAGGAATATATTTGGTGACGTTTTTTGCGAGTAATTGTTTTTTTTCATCGTACCGATCAATCAATTTGAGGAAGAGTTTGAGTGTAATGATTGCTATAAGGATAGTTCAATCGAATTGAAAATATTTTATTTATCTGTTGCAATATATGACGTCGAAGTTTGCACTTGCGGAATGCGAGCAAATTATTTTGGTTCAATTACTGACATGTTTTGGCTGATTTAGACTACCAAAAAAACATCGACATCGATATAAACACTCAAACATTTTTTAAAGATCAACTTGAGTTTACTCACGGATTGACTTGAGTTCTTTCGAGGATCAAGTTAATGTTCATTTCACGATCAACTTAAGTTCACTTAAGGATCACGTTGAGTTCACTTAAGGCTCAATTTAAGTTTACTTAAGGTTTTACTTCACTTATAGGTGAACATAAGTTCACTCAAGGATCAACTTAAGTTGACTTAAGATTCAAATTCTTTCGAGGATCAAGTTAATGTTCACTTGAAGATCAACTTAAGTTCACTCAAGGATCAAGTTAATCCAAGATCCTATCAAGTTATCCATTCAATCCAATCAAGCCAATCAAGTTAATCCAATACATTTGAGGAAGAGGTTAAGTGCAATCATTGCTGTAATGACAGTTCAATCGAATTGAAAATGTTTCATTCATCTGTTGCAATATATGACGTCGAAGTCTGCACTTGCGGAATTCGAGAAAAATTATTTTGCTTCAATTACTGCCATTTTTAAACTGATTTAGCCTACCGAAATAACATCGATATCAATATCAACACTCAAACGTTTTGCAAAGATCATCTTGAATTCACTCAAGGATTGACTTAAGTTCTTTCGAGAATGATGTTAATGTTCACTCGAAGATCATCTCCACCTTCAAGTTCACTTAAGGATCACGTTGAGTTCACTTAAGGCTCAATTTAAATTTTCTTGAGGCTTTACATCACTTATAGATGAACATAAGTTTACTGAAGGATCAACTTAGATTCACTCAAGGATCAACTTAAGTTGACTCAAGATTCAACTTAATATCATTTAAGGATCAACTCAAGTCCATTCTAGGATCGAGTTGATGTTTACATAAAGGTCATTTTATAATCACTTAAGGAACAATTTAAATGTACTTAAGGCTCAACCCGAGTTCATTTAAGAATCAGCTTAAGTCTACTCAAGTATAAACTTTAATTCACTTCAGGATCAACTTAAGTTTACTCAAGTGAACTTATAATGATACTTGAGTAAACTTAAGTCGATCCTTAACTTAACTCGAGTGTCTTAACTTGAGTTTAACTCAAGTGTCAACTTGAGTTTAACTCAAGTGTCAACTTGACTTCATTTGAGAATAAAAAAAACGTTCAAGTGATTTTCGTGGTCTGAATCAGTCTGACAAATTTGTGGATGTAAATCCGCAACAAAAAAATCTCTCGGCCAGCTAAAAAAATTAAAGTAAAAGTAAATTGCTGCACTCCAAGGACCCAAACTTCACAGAACAGCACAACGATTTTTCGAAACTGGTGCAAATAATACGAATTCATTAATCGCAGAACAATGAAATTTATTTATTTAACAATTGAATATATCTTTACATTTATTCCGAATTCTTATCGCGGAAAATAATTCGAGGTAAAATACCGTTGATTATGTAAATTTATACATCGCCTTGTGTGCTCTATCTCCGTTATTTCCGTTTCGGAAGCATCTTTGCGCGGTGAAGACAGAATACGAGTTGAACTATATAGAGCCCGTAGAAAGAAAGAGAGAGAGAGAGAGAGAGAGAGAGAGGCTGAGTACAAGGTATCCTGAAAATGGTTACTCTCCTTACGGCCCGGGACTTAACGTTCCGGAAACATCCAGCATGCTTTATATTTACTTTTATGCGAGCGTAAACGCAAATGTGAAGCCCAAATCCCACCTATAGGTATAGATAGATACAATGCAGTATGTAGTTTAGTATGTAGTCATCGCACGGCGGATTGTCGATTTTATTGGTCACGAAATCGCATCGAGTTAAAGCGATCAAGATGGAGAAGCTAAAAAGCCGTTTTCGTTTATTCGTTATCCCTCCTCGTTACACGTACACACGCACAAGATGTATGTGCACAGTGGTATTATTTAGCCCCTGAGGCCACGCGGGTTAGAACTGCCAGTTTCGATCGTAAAGGATTTTTCCCCTCGAGTCGTAAGGAGCTGAAGAATAAAGACCTTCTGCTTCGTCTTGTATCTCTGCTTCTCTCTCTCTCTCTCTCTCTCTCTCTCTCTCTCTCTCGCTCTCTCTCTCACTCTCTGGATAAAGGAAACACCTGTGCCGATTATGCGTTACCGATCCACCGATCTAATCTAGCACACAAAAAAAACGAGCCACGTTTCGTACCGCAAAAATTGCAAACGACCACGAAAAATCGACTTGCCTTTTGGTTCCCACGTTCTTAATGCAAATTCGATTGATTATTTTTCTAGAGACATTTTTTTTGCGGATTTACATCCGCAAATTTTTCTGACTGATTCAGACCACTGGAATCACTTGAACGTTTTTTAAATTTTCAAGTAAACTTAAGTTATCACTTGAGTAAATTGAAGTTGATCCTTAAGTAAACTTACGTTGATCCTAAAATGAAAAGTTGATCCGTAAGTAAACTTACGTTGATCCTAAAATGAAAAGTTGATCCGTAAGTAAACTTACGTTGATCCTAAAATGAAAAGTTGATCCGTAAGTAAACTTACGTTGATCCTAAAATGAAAAGTTGATCCGTAAGTAAACTTACGTTGATCCTGAAGAGCGTTGGAGTTTATCCTTCGGTAATCTTGAGTTACTTCTTAAGCGAACGGAAGTTTATCCTTCGGTAAACTTGAGTTATTTCTTAAGTGAACTCAAGTTGATGTTTAAGTGAACATTAACTTGATCCTTGAGTGAACTTGAGTCGATCCTTATGTGAACTTAAATTGGCCCTTAAGTTCACCCTTGAGTGAACCTTAATTGATCCTTGATTGCAAACGACCACGAAAAATCGACCAGCTTTTTGGCTCCCACGTTCTTGATGCAAATTTGCCGTCAATTATGAGAACCCCGTTTAATAATTTCCACGACAGAGGAACTTGCTTCCTGGAGAAGCGATTAACAATGCTAATAGCGATAATGATAATAAGAAATTAACGTAAAAATGAACAGCGTAAAAATAAACGAACATATCTGAAACTCCGCTCATTGCTTGCTCATATAATGAGCCCGCATTCACAACTTTTACTCCTCGAACGAATGAGTTTTGACTCGCCACTCACAGATGAGACTTTGACTCCGCGCTAATGATATTTTAATCGCAACGATTCTATTGTTGCGAATGTGAAATTCAAGTTCTTTTTTGCCGTCCATTCTGAACACGCTTCACGGACAAGGAATGCTTCAATGTGCTGTAGATGCGGAGATAGCGTGTGTGTAGACAAAACGTGTTTAGTTGGGGAACGAGTTCTGCAGGCCACGATCGACTTCGAAAGTAAAAGTCAGAGCGACTCGCCTTGTCCCTGTTCTCGAGGCTTGCCTCCAGCGTGATATATATTACTGTACTTTTATCGCGATTGAGTGTCGCGGTAGGTGCGGTGCACGTCCTTACGAGGACCTATGCCAACACTACGAGCCTAGATACATTTCGAAGGATTAATCTATTTTTCATAGGCTATGTTTATTAGGTCTTGAGCTTGAAAGTTCGCATTGTAAACTCTGGGGAAATTCAATAGTAGGCTTTTGAATTTATTAATTATTCGAAACTGAACTATTATTATTGTCATTTTTATTAAATTACTATAATTTATAGAAGAAAAGCGTTGAATTAGGACATGACTAATTACTGAACTCTTGAGGACTAAATTAAATTATGAATGACTAAACTAAACTAAATTACGCCTCTTGCGTCTTTTATTTCCATTATTTTATTTCATTGTCATTAAATAGTGATTAGTAATAATTGTTGTATAAAATTATTAATATAATCATTATTGTTTAATTATTTAGTACATTGTCATATCAATATTGTTTATTATTTAATCATTTTATTATTTATTTATTTATTATGCAATGTAAATTACTATATTAATATTTAATAAGGATAATAATCATCATCATCATCATTATTATGATTACTATTTTAAAAAATGTATACTTATAAAATAATTATAAAAAAGGCGAAACGCGTAATTTAGTTTAAGGGGTTAGGTCACTCTAGAGGCCGAAAAAATAGGCTTTTTGGGGATTTTTTTTTTCAGAAAAACTACAAAATAAATCGAGATTACAAAAATGGGTGTTTATCATACGTATCGGTGACAGTATACAATAATTTTTTTGAAGCGATTAATTTCAAAATGGCGGATGTGCAGGGTTTACCTCAAAATTGCATTTTTTAAGTTGGCCAGAAACATACCCCAGACAATTTTCAACCGATTTACCTAAAATGTTGAATATATCTTGAAAAACACATTGTCTATGGAAGTACGTAGGACTTTTTTTTATGTTGCATAGTTCATTTGTTATTAACAATTATATGACGATTTTTTAGACAAATTTTTCACTTTCTAAAAATTTACCTGAAAAATCGTTAATAACAAATGAACTATGCAATATAAAAAAAAATCCTACGTACTTCCATGGACAATGTATTTTTCAAGATATATTCAACATTTCAAGTGAATAGGTTTAAAATTGTCCGAGTTATGTTTCCGGCCAACTTAAAAATGCAGTTTGCGATAAACGCTGCACAGCCGCCATTTTGAAATTAATCGCTTCAAAAAAATTATTGTATACAGTCACTGATGTGTATGAAAAACACCCTTTTTGTAATCTCGATTTATTTTGTAGTTTTTCTTTAAAAAAGGAAGAAAAAGCCGATTTTTTCGGCCTCTACAGTGGTCTAAGGCCTTAACTGAGCAATTCATAAATCAATAAAATAAGAAAATATGAGAATATATAATTATTATATATTAATATAGTAATTTATATTAAATCATAAATAAATAATAAATTGATTGAATAATAATTTCATTACAATAAAGAAATCGTTATTATTATTAAATTACTAGTGGTTGCCCTTAAGGATGCTCTGAATAAATAGGAAATGGCAAACATGTGCTTCGGATGAAAGGAAAACTAATTACCAAACTATTATCATTACTATTATCGTTATTTAAATTATTATCCTTTTTTTAACTTTATTCACCTTTGAGAGTCGTACTGCTAGGAACAAACCTAACCTTTTTGGAACATGAACAACTTCGAAATTGAATGCAATTTTTTATTACGTTAATTCAGCCTCAAGGTTCGTCGATTCGAACACTTGAAGATACAATGCTTTTGTAATGAATTACATGCATTTGTTCTACTTTTCTCGTTATATAATATTTTGTTAGAGCGAGAGACTATTTGACAACGATCGTTTGTTTTACAGAGACACGAGCTTGACAACAATGGCGGAAGTAGCTTCGAGATATCACTTCGCTGCTCATATGGGTCAACTGATCGCTGGGGTCGAGGGCCAAGGATGCCACAATTTTTATCCCACGTGTCCTTTACCTCGTTCCAGCGTTCTGAATATGATGAAAAAAATCAGGCAACGCTAGAATCGATCTAGACACTCGTGACAACGTCATCAGGTCGTTGGAAAATTCTAGAAAGTCTCAAAAACATGCACTAGAGAAATCTACTGAGTGTTTAAAAAAAAAGGGAAAAAAAGTTGATGGATTTGTTTGAGAAAAAAATTGTTCGTCGCTATCTCACAATTGTATCGACGAATATGTGATGTAGCCAAATTTTTCCAACGTGTGACTGAAAGCTTGTAGTCGTGGTCACTTTTTTCAGATTTTTGGATTTGAATTTATTGAACGAATATTGTAAATATGTGAGGCACACCTCGTAGCTTTTATTTGTAAATAATCGTCGTTAATAATAAGTCTTGTATATTTTGAAGCTATCATTTTATCGATTAATCTTTCCCCCTAGTGCACGCAACGATGGTCCTCGTTAAATTCGAAATTCCATTCCGCTCGTTCGCCATTCGTTGCAAAACATGAGCATATAGTTTTCGCCCGGTGTACACGTTCGTCTCATTCCACCCTGTTAAATTGTAAAACTTATCGCTGCTATAAACTCAAAAGTCGACGTAGGCGAGAATACCAACGAGTTTACATCCTTTTCATGTATATTTATGCGTATATTGTAAATAAATTAAATGGACAAATGAAAAATGTTAAAATGCGTCTCTTACACGATGCGATCGCACTGTTTTTTTGTAGACCTGGTATTACGCAATAAATCCGACTGCAGTCACTAAATTACCACCGATTGATTCTTTGTTGACTCATAATAATGATTTTTTTATTGAATAATAATAATTGAAATTTATTCAAAAATAATAATTGAAGTTTATTGAACAATAACAACTGACATTTATTGAAAAATAATAATTGAACTTTATTGAATAATATTAGTGAATTTTATTGAACAATAATAATTGAAATTTATTGAATAGTGATAATTGAAATTTATTGTATAATAATCATTGAATCTTGTTGGCTAATAATGGTTGCAAACTATTGAATAATAATAATTGAAATTTAGGATCTTGTAAAAATAATGTTTGCTCTGTTCGCCTATTACCAATATTATGAAATGTTAATGTCTGCCTTGTTCTTTTAGACTGAAATTGAACTGGTAGAGATTCGATGTTGAGACGATGTCTTTAGTTTTTGACTTTTTTTTTCAAGCGAAGCTAGCGGGACACCGGCTAGAGCATTTTCATTGAACGTTTGGTATGTGGACATAAAGGCTTTTAGAATCTTCGTGCACTTTGATTCATCTGGATCCATCAAGCAGAATCTGGGAAAATACTGTTTTTCTTATAGAAGGACAGTGGCACCATTTTCCCTTCAGAATTTGTTAAACCCTTCAGTAAATACTCAAAGTCAAACAGCTTCATTAACTTCAATCCTTACCTGTCTCAATTTTTTTTCTAGTGATGTGATTATGAAAATATATGGTAGAACGTAGAAAACCTTCTTTTTAAAATATATTTATATCGGAAAAATATAAATATATATATAGAAAGCTTTAGAAATTAGATAGAAACAATTTAGAAAACTGAAAAATATCTATAGAATACTATATATATATATATATATATATAAACGTATTTTACAATTATTTTAATATATTTTCCTTAAAGGGAAACTTTGTTTGTCTAATGTGAAAGTGACAAACAGTCGGTCACCGCTTGAGGTAACTCTAATTGAATAGGAAGGTCCAACATATGGTGCAGGGACTGCAGATTAAAGGTAAACTTATGATTAAAACGATAGAACTGCTAGGAAAACGCGTAACGCATTTTTCCCAAAACTATGTTTTTCAAAATGGAGTACACGATTTCTCGACATCTACGTTATTCGTCATAAAACATTTTTTCATTAGTTATTAACAATAATGATGTTTCTCCTAGAAAAAAACGAAAAAAAATCAAACTTTTTTTTAACGATTGAAACACGGTAATAATAAAAAGCTTGGTCAAGTCTTAGCCAATATGATTCTTTTCAAGGGAAAAAACTAATTGTTTCGTTTCAGATTAACCGGGTGGCTTAAATCAAGTACACCGATGAACCCCTCACGTTCAAAGGTCCTTCACGAGATTGTTTATAACATCTATAATTATTCATATTTTTTATGATATTTGGTACATAACTTTTTTCAATGTGCATACAAATAAATGTCTAAATGATTTTTCAACCATCTTACTTGTTCCTTCAAAATTCATTTTTTTTCAACAACCCTAATTTTCAAATCATCACAGTAGCCTAGCCCCTTAATACGATACTACCCTAAAATTCATTCCCGGCATGCACACTTCCAGCCACACACGAGCGAAGCGGCGGCCGAGAGCTACTTTGCTAATAGCAATCATCATCATATTACAGACGTTGTCAAGCATGTCAATTATTTCTGACAAAGTATAACAATTTTACCGGAAACTAATGTTGCAGCCAATTTGCCATAATAATTAGAAAGTTCCTAAATTAATGTAAACTTCACTAGAAATTCAACTTTCATCCAATCTAAGAAATGTTTCTTTCTATCTGCTGATCCGCATATGGCATACTTCGATGATGAGGAGATCGACTCCCCACAATGAATGGAAATGCTTCCATGGTTAGCCGCGAAGTAAATTGGTTTGCCGTGAAAAAATGGACCCGCAGCGTCCATCGGTCTACAGCCCTATAATTTTCCTGCCACCATTTAGGTCCATTTCAAGGAATCATCACAATGTGACCGCCCGAAAAATAGCCGATTTTTTTTTTAGATGAACGGGATAAGCTAATCGGTCTAATTTTTTACAAATTGAGGCACCGATAAAGAATACAAAATGATTTTTTTTGAATTTCTTGATTTATTGTTTAACATTGTTTTTATTTGCGGAAAATTGCGTGGAAAAAAATGGTGTCCCATGGTCGCCAGGACTGCGGGCGCAAATTTTATCTGAAACAAAAATTCTAAAATGATTATTGATCTGTAGGAAAGCCGCTATACTCCTCTGGAGGTTTTTTTTAGTGAAATTTGAAAAAATGGCGGCGGTTTGAACAAAAAGTATCAAATTTAGCATTTTTTCGACAGTTTTTCGTAAAAAAATAGGAAGATTAAAAAAAGCTTCCATAGCAACATAAGGAATGACGTGAAGAATATTCTGTTAACATTTCAAACGGATAGCTTGAAAACTCTTCCTTTGAGAGTGGCCACCGTTTTGAACAACGCGTCCAAAGTCCTATGAAAGGCTCAACTTTTTCTAAGAAAGGCCGTACCGGCCGAAATAATTCGAATTTCGATCTGAAAATTGGACAGAACGTTTATAACTGTGTATACTATCGGTTAATGCAAAAGAAAAAATTTTGGAAATTTTTTTTCGAGAAATCGATTTATGGAAAATTTTACACTTTGATGATTCCTTAACAAGTGGTCGATAAAAAATGCTACAATCAGAGATCTTATTATATTTCGCTAGACCGAGCGCCAATGTCGAGTTGTCTCGAATCATGATTGCCAGGATGGCCACACGTATACACGGATGCCCAATCACAATTGTCTTGGAATCACGAGAGGTTGTCTCTCTATTAGTAGTTATGAATGTTATGAGCAACCGGCTCGTTTCCCTTGCGATGTCCTCAAGACACACACGGAGCGTATCAAACTGCAACTGCTGTACGTTCTACTGTCCATTCACTCGATCCTCCAAGTATATAATACCCGAGACTGCAATCTCCGGGCTCGAAATAAGAAAGAACGTTGCTTCCATCAGGCTTTATAGTTTATGTACGGGAGACGAGAGAACGAGGCGGAGATGATGACAGTACATTTCGGGGCGAATTCTCGTAACGAGTTAACCGAGAAATTCGCCGTTGGTATCCCTTGTAATTGGGAAAGTTTGATGGAGAAGCTTCTCAAGAAGAATCGTGAAGTGACTTTTCCTGGAGAGACACTTTTCGGAAAACCAAGATAAAAAAATCCTCTCATGATGTTGGTAAGATGAATTGAGGAAAAAATCTTTTTTGGAATGGACATGATTGGGAACGTCTTGAAAAATCTTTGTACAAATGGACAGGTTTGGAAACGTCCTAAGAAATCTTTTCCCAAATGGACAGGATTGGAGACGTCTTAAGAAATCTTTTTCCAAATGGACAGGATTGGAAACGTCCTAAGAAATCTTTTCTTAAATGGACAGGATTGGAGACGTCCTAAAAAAATCTTTTCCCACATGGACAGGATTGGAAACATCCTAAGAAATCTTTTTCCAAATGGACAGGCTTGGGAACGTCACGAAATATCTTCTCCTAGATGGACATAATTGGAAACGTCTTAAACATCTTTTTTCAAATGGACACGATTAGAAACGTCGTAAAAAATCTTTTTTCATATGGACACGATTGGAAATGTCCTAAAAAATCCTTTTCCAAATAGATACGATTTGGAACGTCCTGATAAATCTTTATCCAAGTCGACACGATTGGAAACGTTCCAAAGAATCTTTACGGAATAGGCAAGATTGGAAACGTCCTAAAAAAACTTTTCCCAAATGGAAAGGATTGGAAACGTCCTAAGAAATCTTTTCCCAAATCGGCAGGATTGGAAACGTCCTAAGAAATCTTTTTCCAAATGGACAGGCTTGGGTACCTCGCGAAATATCTTCTTCCAGATGGACACAATTGGAAACGTCGTGAAAAATCTTTTTCCAACTCAACATGATTGGAAACGTCCTAAAAAATCTTTTTCCAAATAGATACGATTTGAAACGTCTTGAAAAATCTTTATCCATATGGACACAATTGGAAACGTTCCAAAGAATCTTTACGGAATAGGCAAGATTGGAAACGTCCTAAAAAACTTTTTCTAAATGGAAGGGATCGGAAACATCCAAAAAATGCTTTTTCGAAATGGACACGATTGGAAACGTCCTAAAAAATATGTTTCCAAACGGACACGATTGGAAACGTCCTACAGAAGTTTTTTCGAAATGGATAATATTGGAAACGTCCGAGAAAGATTTTTCTACATGGACACGATTGGAAATGTCCTAAAAATCCTTTTTTGAAATGGAGACGATTGGACATGTCCTAAAACATCTTTTTCAAAATGGTTCGGATTGGAAAGATACTAAAAGATCTTTTTTTCAACACACACAATTGGAAACGTCCAGAGAAATCTTTTTCCAAATGGATAAGATTTACAACGTCGCAAAAAATCTGTTTCACAATGGCCACGATTGGAAACACCCTAATAAATCTTTTTTTCGGATGGACGAGATTGGAAACGTGCTAAATTTTTTTTCCCAAATGGACACAACTCCAATCGTCCTAAGAACGTCTTCTTTCCGACTAGACAGGATTGGAAACGTGTAAAAAATATTTTCACAAATGGACACGATTAGTAACATTCTTAAAAAATCTTTTTCCAAACAGACGCGATTGAAAGTCTCCTAAGAAATCTTTTTCCAAATAAACACTATTGGAAACGTCCTTAAAAATCATTTTCCAAATTAACAGGGTTGAAAACGATCCCAATAACTAAAAAATTCTTTTCCAAATGGACAAGATTGAAAATGCCCTCAAATTTTTTTTCCAAAAGGGCACGATTGGAAACGTCCCAAACAATCTTTTTCCAAATGGACCCGATTTGAAACGTCCGTAAAAATCATTTTCTAAATGAACAGGGTTGAAAATGATCCCAATAACTAAAAAATTCGTTTCCAAATGGACAAGATTGAACATTCCCTAAAAATTTTTTGTCAAAATGGACACTATTGGAAAAATTCTAAAAAATATTTTCCCCAATGCACACGAAATGTAAACGTCCTGTAACTATCGAACTATTGGGCTACAAATGTGCATCGATTCGCTGTGAACCAGAGTCCGATATTCTCACTTGCCATCGCATCGATCATTATCCTCATTGTACCTATCGAGTACCGCGTCAACGCCGTGAAATGGTGTACGTGACGGCACGCCTCAAAAGTAAAAGTGTTGACAAACGATTGCGGAACTACCTGCATTTGCTATACGGAGTATGTAAAATATTCGATAAATATCATTCCAACGGCAGATTTACTTTCGTTTATGGTGTAAGACGAAACCCAACGTCCGAGTAAGTGGTTTCTGGTGTGACTCAATGCCAAGATTTCCAATTCCCCGAATCCTTGGAAGTTCCATGAACACGATATTGAACCTGCGATCTATTGTCAACTATCCATTTGTTTAGGTATCACTGTTTCTCGATTAAGGGAGCGTGAATTAGCAGGTCCGAAAACGTAAAAATGGTTTAAAAATACTTTTTCAACGACTTTTTCAATTCACTTAGAAGTGATTTACATACTGAAGAAAATAAACGTTGGTTTGATTGAATGGGTCGTTTAGTTTTCTTTGCTATCACGCACACCAATTTCGAAAAATCGTGAAAATGAAAACTGCAGAGAACGCGCTCCAAAGTTTTCAATAGGAGGAAATATCAATCGCTTCTCTGCTTTTGGCCTTGTATGTTCGAAAATATTTACAATTGGCGGCTATAACTTTGTACATATATTCTTGGATAGTTTATCTATCGATTTAACTGGTTAGACCACAGTAACGGGCATAAAATCATGTGCGGATTTAACAATTTTTTTTCGTATGAAAAATTGATTCACTCATAAAATTGATTACAAATCTATTTAGTATGAATTTCAAGCTGTTAAATATTTTTTTTTCGATATACAAAATGGCCGACTACTCGAAACTTCTCGAAACAGCTTTTTCCAATTGGCGTGACAAATAACTTTAACAATTTTCACTCGATTCACTTCAAATTTAAAAGTTATGCTCCTAATTGCATTTCGCAGAGAAGTACGTACGGAATTTCTGATTAATCGAAACCTTTTCATTTTATGAGCAGTTTATGAGCAGTTATAACGAAATTTTTCACTGAAAATTCATTTCTTAAGTTCAAATACCTACAACTTATGAATAAAACAATATTTTTTAATTCCGTACGTACTTTTCTAGGTATTCTAATGTAGATTGACGAGAATTTTTGTTTTTTTGTTCTAGGTAAAAAATTGTGGATGCTAAATGTCACGCCGCGGAGCCCCTAAAAAAAGATAACAAAAGAAAGATTTTGTACATCGAAAAAAAAAATTTATATTTTTTCTAACAGCTTGATATTCATACTAAATAGATGTGTAATCAACTTTATAAGTAAATCACTTTTTCATACGAAAAAAATTGTTAAATTCACACTTGATTTTATACTCGTTATTGAGGCCTAACCGCTTAAGCAATTAAAAAAAAAAACATTTTTTCGGGCCTTATAATTCACGCTTCCGCCTTAAGGGCCGTGTAAACTAAGCGAAAAAAGGTGTCAAGGTCTGGAATCAGTGAAGTCTCCGTCTCGTCATCTTGGGACGTGGCAAAGGACTTGGACATGATCCAAGTGCGTTTGATTGGTAATTACAATTTATATATATATATATATATATATATATATATATATATATATATATATATATATATATATATATATATACGCACTATACGGCTCCCCGTTAAGTTTTATTTCTCTATGTATATATGAGTGGGGCGCAGGTCTCAGCAAAGACTTTCTCTCCTCCCGGACCGTGCAACGTGCTTTCCGGGGCTCCGAGGCCGCGATCGAACCCTAGCCACACATTCGACAACGAGTTTTTACCAAAGAAGCACAACACCGCGGTCAGTTCCTTCATCTTTGATTTCTCATCCGGGGCTTGTGCCAAAACGTTGTGAAGTACGTACGATCATTTTTCATTCGATCCCATCGATGGGTGCGCGATTACGAAATCGCGCGTCCATTCGTTCCCAAGGCCAATCATCGATAAAAATCAATATCCAAGTGTCATCAAGCGATTGGGCGAACCAAGGAAATATCACTTCCGATCGTTTGCCTCCATGGAAGCTAATTTTTCGCTTATCCGTTGATATTTGATTTCGTCGAATTTTGATGCATCATCGATTACAATCAATATCCCAAGTGACATCAGGCGTGAACGAGGCGAATCTCATTCTCCATTTCGCGTGTTCAAGAATTCCTCAATCTACGAATTGATCTGAAAGTGTGACAGGCAGGAAAGGATGAGGCTGTCGAGAGTGTGGGGACTTCTGGTGACCTGTCTTCTGGCACTGGGCTATGCCGAGTCAGCGCCGAGCCCCCAAGAGCCGGCGTTCGAGCTGCCGGTTCAATTGGTTGGATTTCCCGTCATCATAGCTGCCGTCAGGATAACGAATTTCATAAAGAAGCTCGCTTACTCGTTGAATCCGCGTGAGTAAACGTGTCTCGTTCGATCGGAACAACTCTCGTCACTTCCGCAATCATAATCAAACGCGTGCAATTAACGTAACGACGATCGTGGCATATTCGTGTTTACCGATCCACGATCTAGATGCTTCCGTTGTCGTTTTATAACGCGAGTCGGGAGTGGCCGAGAATTGCGTGTGCGTGTAGTCAAGATCGTCGATTTACCTGTTGCGCCTTACGGAGCCCATTCGTAGACTGAAACACGCGAGCAGGTAAGGCGAAAGCGAAAGTCTTCTCGAGATATCCGTCGGTACATCCGCTGATGGCTCCTTTCGTACGCCACTCGTG
Source organism: Ophion ellenae (assembly GCA_963210295.1). Taxonomy (NCBI): domain Eukaryota; kingdom Metazoa; phylum Arthropoda; class Insecta; order Hymenoptera; family Ichneumonidae; genus Ophion; species Ophion ellenae. The sequence continues at coordinate 59,716,015 of OY723386.1, read as the reverse complement.
AAATTCCACGTCCAATCACGTAACGACTTTATCATTGATACGGACACGTATACATGAATATACTTAGATATGTATGGGTGATGTTTTTTTCGGAGCCATATAGAAAAATCTGATTGTGGTAAAAATGAAATGCTCGTGAAAAATATTGGGTGGGTCCCATTTTTCGGATTTTTATTTCAGTTCTAAACAGGGGATTTTTTCATCTTGAATTTAAAAGAAATGCACAATGAGTTTGAAAGTCAATTGAGATAATGATGTAAATATATGAGTTTATGGATTTTTCGGATTGGATTGGAGCGCTTAGGATCGCAGCGCGGCGATTCGGCAGCTCGTGGCCCTGCCAAATGGATCCTACTCCCTAGTGCAGGGAAAAAAAATGTTTTTGGCGTTGCTAAGGAGACGTGCCACGTGGTAATATTTGTCGATACGTTTTCCAACTATCCACTTCATTTAAGGAGGTTGGAGCGATTCGGTTGAGTGAAATGACGGTTTATTCATTTTTTTTTCAATGAACCTCAAAAAAATGCATACGAGGTACAGATTTATTCTGTATATGCTGATTTTTTTTCAAGTATATAATTAAAGAGAAAAATTATGCATTTTAATATTTTTATTACGTAAATTAGAAAAACTTTTGTGTCACTACCAACTTGAAAAAGTGTGACATTAACGATGATTGTTATAAAAAAAAACTACGGTAACGAATGTTTTATACAATGTAGAATGAAATTTTGAGTAATTTATAATTATGCCCATTCATATTCACCTCACGAGATTATTGGCCCATGGTTTAGGACGGGCAAGATGAGGATTTTTTTTTCTAAATGTTTACAAAGGTTTAGTTTGCGTTAATCCGTTGTTATAAATGGTTTATCTTGGTGCTAAATACGAAAAAAAAACACATAACCTTTAGTCTGAAAGTCTTGCCCATCTAACCGCACGTTAAATTACACACATTAAACTATTTTTCATCTCTGGTGTTTGGTGGTGAACAAATTTAAAAAAATTCGTAAATACTCAGTATAGTCTAAACAATAACATGTGTTTTTTTAATTAAATTTAACCATGGATTGTGGCTACCGCTCCAACCTCCTTAACGTGCTACGAATGATAATTTCATCCCGAAATTATGAAACTGCCTATAAAAATGACGTGTGTGAGGGATTTTTAAAACTAAGATATAATTATTCTACAATTATCAAACTTTAGGTATACTTTAATGGTATATTTAACTATACAAAACAATTTTTTTCAATTAATTCATCATCAAAATGGCGGAGCTGTGGCAGAGTGTTACAGCAAGGTCGCCGCGGAGTTGCGAATCGGCGTGCAGTCTAGCTTCCCGTAGACTTTGATTTCCAAAAAAGTTCAAACATTTTTTTCAGTTGGTACATGTATAGTTTCTATGTGACGGTAACTAAAATGAAGAAAATGCAAATTTGAGAAAATGGCACGCTTTTCCAAAAAAAAATCAACATTTCACCCAACATTTCTGTAAAATGTGGATTAAAGAAGTAGTTCTTGTCCAATTTTTCAAAAACAATTCCCGTCACGTAGGAGATACCAATGTTATGATTATTTCTACCAAGCTTCAACTCAATCGGCTTAATAGTTTTTGAGTAATCCTGCACGCCAATTTCGGTAATGCAATTTTGAGAAAAACGCGTTTGAAGTTCACGCCCGCTCCGAATCCCAGCGGTGAGGTACAGCGTTGACGGGCTGTAACGTTTAAAGTTTTTCGAATTTCGCTTTGAAACTTTGGGATAATATTCTACACATATAGTTCTATCGTTTAAAGAAAAGAAAAAAATCGATTTTTTTAACGTTGTAAATTGTATATTCCGCCTTAATATAGAGGATGAATCTGCACAAGATTTTTTTCCTTGTCACATACATTTCTTTTTGGGGTAACGAAATAAAATGACAATTTTTTCGATTACTCAAGTACATGTATATATCTATCTTTACGGAATACTTGTCATTTTTTATGCCTCTTATTCCATCTTAAGGGGTTACGTGGATTTCGAAGACAAAAAAAGCATATTTTCTCTATTAAAAAAAATATAATATATAAATTATTTTATTCAGAATGTTAAGTACATAACAGAGCAAAATTTCAACAATATTTAAAACAAATTTCATAAAAAAATTTAGGAAATTCCGCCGGTGGGACCTGGTTTCCGGAGACCCCTAAAAAAGTGTCCTCGTGGTGGTCAGGATAACTCATCATAGCTTTATTGGAGATTGAAAAACCAATTTTTTTCTGTTAGTAGATAAGTATAGCTCGTGATTGAACGAAGGATTTGACAAAAATAGAGATTTGAATTTTTGGCCGAGTTGTAATGTAAAGTTGAGTAAAATTAGTTGTAATCGAAAAAAAACCTTCGTTCAATCACCAGTCAATGCTTTTTTGAAGAAGTGTGCAAAATTTCAATAAGATCGGTGCTTTAGTTTTTGAGAAATCGTGTCCACCGACTTCAAAAATAGTGTTTTGAGAAAAATGTGATATACCTGCGTCGCTCCCGTCCGGTTTTTCCCAACGGGGAGAATTCCCAAAGGCTCTCTCTCCTAGATTTTTACTCCGATTGACTTAAAACTTTGGGAGAATATTCTAGACATGTTGTACTATTAGATAATAAAATTAAAAGAAAAATGGATTTTTAAAATTTTTAAACCCACGTAACCCCTTAAATTCCCACTATATGTGCATTTTTTCTCACTGCACATATGCATTCGAACTAAGGGCTTCGCAGGACAGACGATAAGGTTTCACACCAATTTAAATTTAAATTAAAATTCGAACATTGTCGATCTTCTTCCAACGTTAATATATTTGTTTTATTACCGATCATCAATGCTTGAATACAACTGTCAAATTAAGATAACAATAATCATAAATATCGTTGCAGAAACGTACACAAATCGTGTGACGCGGTCTCTGGAGCCAACCAAACGGCGCATGGAAGAGCTCGACGTGGCCGAAGTGGAGAAAAGATTGATCGCCGAACTTGGAAAAAATGTGTGCGTGTATGAAAGGATTTGTGCCAAATACGCGGGGATAACGTTGCGAAGCAAAGGAATACCAGCTGTCCTCGACTGGAACGTCATATTCAGGTAATTCATTTTTCCGTCGTAACGTGTCGTAATAACTTTTTGTCTGCTCATTGTAGTCGCGACGTTCCTTGAGCATGCGGTTCATTGTGCGTTTTACCATTTGTCATTAAAGTTATAACAAAACTGGGAACGATTGGAGCGGGTAACGAAACCGGTTTTTCGATGATCTTGGATCAAAGATCTCCGAAGCAATCGTGATTGCGGCAAATAACACGCATGAAACATAACCTGTCACGCGATATTGCAAAATTGCATTGCGTCAGCGACGCAGCAATCGTTCGCAGTCGTGTGCAATGGGCACAGAAAGAAGCTCGAGTTCACGTTTCGTGGAGGAAGAAAAAAAATTGTGATTCGATTAGAATATTTGCTGGCGTTTTGCTGCCGAGATTGACGAATCAATGAAGAAAAAAGATTGGCTTTCGATCGAAGAATTTGCTGGTCTTTTGGTGCCGAGACTGACAAATCAAAGAAAAAAAAAATTGGATTTGATAAAAAAAAAATGGCTGGCGTTTTGGTGCTGATAATCACGAGTCAAGGGAGGGAAAAATGGTGACGGAATTACAACATTTGTGCGCGTTTTGGTGCAGAGATTGACAAATCAATGAAAGAAAAGATTGAGATTCGATAAAAAAATGTGCTTGTCTTTCGGTGTCAATCATTGTGTCATCATTGACAAGTAAATGATGAAAAAAATTGGCATTCGATGACAAAAATTGCCGGCGTTTTCGTGCAGATATTGACAAATTAAAGTAGAAAAAAATTGGAATTTGATTTATCAAATTGGTGGACTTTTGCTGCCTAGATTCCCAAATCAATGAAAAGAAAAATTATGATTGGATGGAAAAATTTGCTGGCCTTTCGTTGCCGGGATCGCAAAGTCATTGAAGGAAAAAATGTGCTTTCGATCAAAAAACTATGCTGGCTTTACGGTGCTGAGATTGACAATTCAAAGAAGGAAAAAAATAGGATTTGATAAAAAAAAAATTGCTGGCATTTTGGTGCTGATAATCACACATCAAGGGAGGAGAAAGTGGTAACGGAATTTAAAAAATTGCGGGCCTTTCGGCGCATAGATTTACATATCAACAAAAGAAAAGATTGAGATTCGATAAAAAAATTTGCTTGTGTTTTGGTGTCAATGATTGTGCCACCATTGACAAGTCAATGATGAAAGAATGCCATTTGATAAAAAAAAAATTGCTGGCGTTTTAGTGCAAAATAAACAAATTAATGAAAAAAATTGTGATTCGATCAAAAAAATTGTTGGCCTCTTGGTGCCGAAATTGACAAATCAAAGAAGAAATAAATGGTGATGGAATAAAAAAAATGTCCTGGCTGTTGGTGTCGAGATTGGAAAATCAATAAAGAAAATACCAAAGTGAGAAAAGAGAATTAATCCAACAGGAACGGGGCATTTTACTTCGCGCTTTCACTTGTTGAAGTCGTCGAACGTCAAAGATGTTGGTGAACCGGCTAACGACGAGGTTTCCTTCGCATCAGCGAAGCCAGTCTGCATCTCGTATTTTTCGATTAACGACGTTATTTGCTTCTTTCCAGCCGGTACGAGGCATCACCGAGCACAATGAAGGACAATTACTTGGTAAGCGTATTCCTCGGGGACATTGTGGGCAGTCCCAGGCTCTGTCATCAACTGGCAAAACGTGGGCGAGGTTGCGACGAGTCGTCATTGTCGGATTAAAAGATCCCCCAAAAAAAATCTTTGCGCAAATCACCATGTCTGTGTTCTCACTGATCTAAGCTAATTGTTTGTACATATGTAGATTTTTTTGACAGCCTCGATATGGCCGTTTGCTCGTTGATCTGTACGTTTTTATCTAGCCAGAATAAACTGAAACGGTTAAAAGCGTTGAATGTGGAACGAGAAGCTTCTCATGTAAAGTTGGATAGATGTTGACGACGGGAAAAATGACTGCCGTGCAATGAGTTACGCCACACACGTGAGTAAAAGTTGTTTTGCAATTGCTGATGATTCGCGCGGATTTTGGCCCGCGGAGAAATGTAGGTCCCGGCGTCAAAGAGAGAGTGGACCAGCGTTGATGACGCTGTTAGGTCTCGACCCACGCCTACCTGGCTTCGCATTCAAAGCCACGGAGGTGCTCGCGACCGGATCAGTCACTTACCGACTTTCGCGTCGCGCTCTCTCAATAAAGAATATCATTATTCCATCCTAATTCCGTGAAGCCAAAAAAACCCTTGAATAAAGGGGTAAAAAAATGATTTGTTTCGTCAACGTTTCGACGTAGTCACAAATTATACGAGACTTCAATGCGTTCGATAAAAAGATCGTAAAGAAGCGTGCAATGGCGATTGGTCGGTTCGTAGAAACGTCGACCTGTTACGGAATCGTTTCAACGCGATCTTAGAATTCTTTTCACGACCGACATTCATTGCCGATCGGCGGCCGTAATGACCGTGGATCGACCGTTGGAGTCATTAATCGTTGTGGAATACGCTGTTCGATACTCGCGAGTTCGCGGCCAGAAATATTCCGCCCATTTTCAACCCAGATCGCCGATGGTGCGAGCGAATATGAAGTGAAAAAGAAGAAGAAAAAAACCTATCTAAGAAAGACTCGGAATATATCATCGTAGGGTGAAAATCATCGAGATGGATGAACCCGAAAGATCGTGTCAGCGGAAGAGACAATGGCAGGTGAGGTTTTTCGATCGCGCCAATATCGTACTCGCATTCGTTTTATTCGTGGAGAACCACGCAGCTGAGGCCGTGACGCGACCTCGCGAGTTTTCGAACTCCAGGGCGGAAGTCATTGGATCGCGGTACTGCGATTTTTCCACCTCGGAGAGAATCTACAACATAACTGACTTGCTGCTGTGAGTAAAACATCCAAACAGCAAATTCGAGTGATGCATTGAAGTCAACATCTTGAAATGTTGCTCTAGCCAATCGGACTTATTGATGATGTTGATCAAACAGGTGCATGGACGAGCTGGCTTCCACCGCAGTTGCTCATTCTAGAATCAGCCGATCTTCGGAGGATCGAGACTATTTCGTTCCCAGTTACAGACGAGTGCAGCCTTATGCTTCATCGAACCATCAATATCCGCGGAGGCAGTCCAGCGATTATCAGAGCTACCACGAAAGAAGACCCGTCAGAGTACGTTATCATTAGAGTCCTTGATTGAAGTAACGTTGATCCGATTAAGCAGAATGAGAACGTGCATGTCTCTCGTTGCAGTTTTATTCAGGTCCAGGCCCTTATCAGTCAGGTCAGTCGCCATATTACGATGGTGGATTTAAATACCCATATCCAACCGAGCAACCCAATGGTTATCCTGGAGGCACGGGGCTCTTCGATGCGCTGGCTTCGATCTCCCAATACGATGATCTGAAGTGCGTGTCGAGAATCCTATGTGAAGTTGCCACTGGTGTGTCACCTGGGAATCCTGGCTACAAGCAGAATTACGAAGGAGGCAACTCATTGATCAGGTACAAGGATTTTGTCCATTTTGCCTGGTCTGTGCTTCAAGCAAATATCATTGAGCCAACAAGACTTGTTATTTTCCAGCTTGTTGACGGCTCTCGACATTGGCGAGCCGTCGCCCCTGTTGACGTTCGGCAAATCAGCTCTGACAGGCTACACGAATCGTGGCAATCCAAACGTCTGTTATCGGGAGTATCCAAAGTGTCCGAGAAGCAACGGCGAACTCATTAATTACCTGAACAATCACAACGGCGGGTTCTTCCGCTTCTTCGGCAATGTTCGTGGTTCAGGCTCCCAAGGGAATTATTATCGCGGCGTTCCGAGGAGAGAGCCAGCGTCACCGATGGAAGTCTCCGGACCTGAGTCCGATCGCACTGGTACCGGAGAACTCAAGTTCGACAGTGGGACCGGATTGATCAGCCGTGAATTCATGAAGAGTTTCTTTCCCGAGAGGCGAGAAGTCAACGATTCCGATAAGGTCACATTTCCTCAGGAGCCACTTCAAGGAGCACAGTCTCTGAACCGCGTTTCCAAATCCTTGCTAGGCTACCAAGATACCCAAAACGAGTATCAGAACCCTTCGTTCTTTCCGCAGGTACGATAGTTGATCCGTCCAATTTTCATCTCGTAGTGAATTAGGTGAACTCCTCCGCTAAGCATGCTACGCTACGCTCCGCTGCACCCACTGTAGCGATAGTCCAATTGTCATTGGTCGTATTTATCGATTCGGCGAAGGTAGCGCAGCGAAATCTTAGCCACGGATCGCACCTCGGCTGATCGTCGACTGGCAGAACGCGACACTTGCCTGAACACGCTCGTTTCATTTTACCCAGGATAGAAAGGATTCCGAGACAAACATTCTATACTCATCCAGTCCATTAATGCAGCCTGATAGTAGACCGCGATTGTCACGAATGATGGGATCGAGAAGAGCAAAGTTATATCTACCCGACGATCCCACCAACGAGACGATATCAACATTCACTTTTCCTGACGGGCAAAAAGTTCAGATAAACGTCGCTTTTTCCAAGCTCTTCTCCGCAAGTTACAAGCAAGCATTGAGACGAAGTTTCGCCAACGATCACGAACCCGAGCCGGTTAACTTCGAAGGCTTTAGCATGATCAATCTTGCGGAACTTTATCCTAATGATGGGACTATGATGGAACTGCAAGTAGTCCATCCGTGTGACATGATCTGTCACGATTCGAAAGGAACTCCTGTCCAATTTGCTCAGATACTACTGCACTCCGGAAGTCTCAGCACCCTCATGTCACCCGATGAACCGATTCTCGATCTATCAGTTGCCGTGCCGTGCGAAGTAATCTGCATCGATCGCAGAGGTGAACGAAGGCAACTCTCAACGACGCTGAATCAGGCCCTGAGAACCAGTTACGATCGACAGCCAGCTCTCGACATGATGGCGTTCCAAGGTTTAAAGTTTTAACCTTCAAGATCCGTTGTTATCATTGAAGTTTCTGGTGGTCTCTAGCCTCGTTTGTAGATCGTGCTATCTCCAATCCCCCACTGTCAACTAATCTTGGAACTTAGTACAATGCTTCGCTGTTTATTCTTTAGCTTACTTCATCCCTACACTTTGATCCACACAATCAAACATGTGGGAATTATCTCCACTGTTCAGGTCTGATGGGATTATGTATGTTTGTACCATAGCTTTAGAACGATGGGTCGCGATGTTTGTCCGTGGACTCTGAGAATAAAAAAAAAAAACGGTTGAAACAAATCTGCAACATGCGTAATTCCATTATCCCGACCCATGTAGTATACTCATGCTGGTAACCTGGATTGATATGTCGTTCGTTTGTCGAGTGGTATCGATCGGTGACTTTTTCCAAGAGCGACGATTATTTCAGATGACTGGCAGAATCGAAACCACCGATCGTTGAGTCCAAGGCGTCACGTAGAGAACTGGAAAAAGCATAAAGATCGTGAAAGCGTCAAACCGCAGCGGCGATCCAAACATAGCGAAAAACAAGAAACTCGTATCGGGTCTCGCGGCGTTCGTCAATCCGAGAACAAGCAAAGTATTGTCAACGGCGGTGACAATGCTGCCTCTGTCGCTCAAAGATCTGTAGTCTTTGGCAATGGTCCAGTATGCAGTTCATAATACGTTACGCCACATATCGAAGCTCAATTCTGTGTTGAATCTACATTCGATTGCTTTTCCTTGACAGATGTCCTTTTTCGGTTCTTCGATCCCACTCATGGGGCTAGCGGAATTTCCGCATGGGCCTTCACCGTTTTTTCCTCGAGAATCAACAGGCCAGCTTGGCCTGGCAATTCAGCCCATGCCTATTCCAATGCAGCCGAACCCCGGAATGATGCAATCCTTCGGAATGATGCCTATATTCCCTGGCCTCATACCAATAATGGACCCCATGGCAGGCGGGATTCGCCCAATGACACCAGTTTCGCCACCACCAACTATAATATGTATGAATCCCGGATGTCCAGCAGAACAACAAACGCCTAGAAGAATTCTCAAGCTGTGCGGTGGAGTTCTGTATTTAATTCCTCATCGATTGTTTTTGCCCTTCTGCGCGATTAATCTGGGCAACTCGACCACAACGAAACCTGAATTCAATCAAGAATCTGAACGGGAGCCTTCGGAGTCTCCCGTTCCGGCACAAACTTCTTCAACCATGTTACCTTCCGTTGGACCTCTTCAACAATTCAGCACGGCGCCCAATCTTCAACAATTCAGCACGGCGGAAGTCAAAGTCCCTCCAGACTTCACCCGCGAAACATCGATGGCGACAACCCACAAATTTAGGCCACCCGGTCAGTTGTCCCTGTAACATTTATACAGTATTGTCCATCACCCATAACGGTGAATTGACTATTAAGTGTCTCAACAACGATATACTCTTTGCAACTCAAGAGGGCGAGGATTATCCCCAAGAATCTTGCTTGGAAGGTGAATCATGGAATCTGGACAAGCACGAATGCGTGCCGATAAAGTACGATCCAGAAATCGAGGCGGACTACGTGCACTTGCCGGGATCTCCTTGGTCAGGCGTCACGAAGAAGCCAGCCCACTCTCGCAAGTTCAAGAAGAAGAAGAAACTGGTGATCATCACTGACAAAGGCAACATTACGTACATCAAAGCTGCTTGATTAAACCCTCCCTCGCCAGTCCATTGTCGTCTTCCGGTGACGATTTTTCGCCACTGTTCTCTCCGATTCTTTTGTAACGTTAATACATTCGTGACGGGAAGAGAACCACTAGAATATTATGTACCGAGCATAGTCTATCGACAGACCTCCGAACTGGCCGATACGATTTCGTGGTAAACGTGACAAGCGATAGCCCGCGTTTATGTATCAGAAAGCTAATTGTCTTCCGCTGTCAGTTGCACCCCACTTGGCGCTGTCCATGCCAAACGCCCCTCCGGGGCTCTCTGTCCCTGCCTTTTCTGCTGTCTGTTCTGTGCCCCTCGGAAGCCGGTACTGCTCGATGCCTCCTGTAGTCGTCACCGAGGGACGGTGACGGAGAGATCCTCCCCTTTTCCACCAAAGTCTACACCCTAAATTATACGCCAGAGAGGAGAAAATAATTACATGCTGCCTTTCACCTATCGACGGAGCTCGGCCGCGCTCTGCTCTCAAGCGCGATACTTGTTTGAACAGTGTCGCTGGTGCTCCACGTCAGAGTCGAGACATAGCATGAAAATGTTATGTACATAGCTGGTACTTGAGTGGCATCGCGGTGGCAATGGTGTCATCGAAACTCTATTCCAGCCATTGCATACTTATGACATCATCGAATTTGGACCAATCCATTGATTTCATAACAGCAATCAAATGGAACATCAAGACCGTAATCCCAACAATTCATGCAAACCTGCTGTCCAACAGGTCCAGAATTCTGGCATTCCAGTCGCTAGATTCTTTCCAAAAACGGCAAACACCGCAAAACTTGATATCATAGTCGGAACATGCGTCAGGAAAAAGCCGCGTAGCGTAGAATCGTATGTAATCATATTCCATTAGGGACGGTAGTATTCTCGACGGCGCGACATCAAAGAGGATCACATGGCATTGTATCACGAGCGATAATTCCTCGTTATTAGGACAACGAGGATGGAAACACAGAGCCCCAAGAAAGTTGTAAGGTAGACGGGCTTTTAAACGTCACGCAACAGTGCAAGAGCGACGAGTTACAGCTCCGGGACGACAAATGGTGTGGGTTGCCTCGAATGTCGGCTTACCACACCCCAAGTGCCGAAACAAATCCGCCGAAATTGGGAGCGATGCAAAGGAGCCTTAATGCTGGAGATACGCTGCGGTATATTATAAGTATATATATGTACGCTGATGTATATCTGTATATACGCGCAAGTTGTGAGGGAACCGGGAGCTCCTGCGGTGTTCCAGGCCTTGAGAACACCCTGACAAAAGACCACCCCCCAAATGACTGCCGTTGCGACTAATCCGGCATGACAAAAAAAAAGGAAAAGGAAAGTATCGCGCAGGTGAACGACCTCTGTGAATCTAGGCATCCCCAGCAGCAGGTGTGTGTTAGTGCGGTAGGTGTACGTGAAGCAGAGAAAGACAGCAAAGAGCTGGCGAAGCCTGGTGAGTGTATGCAGCGTTGGCGGATAAAGGAAGAGCGAGGTGGGAAAGCCTCGATGGATCTGCCGGGGATTGAATGAAATTTGGAAGTTGCCAGGGACCGAGGGTGGTCGCGCATCCCTTCTGGATTACGAGTTACGAAAAAAAAGATTAATACCCAATATTAAATTAATATAAAACGGTCGGAAGGGTGGATGAAAAACTTATCTCAACTGACCGTCCGCGTATGAGTGAAGTAATTTTGCATAATTCCGTGAGCGATCGTAGTGATTTGAAAAAAAATGGCGGTATTAGTGTGTAAATCCAACTGCTGAAATATATCAGCGTCCCAACGTTGGATCACACGAGCACCATGTGCTCGGATTACCGGAGTGTCCGAATCCAGATGGGAATGGAAAATGGACCGAACTTTCTGGAGTTGGTGGTGGATCTCAAGTTTCTCTGGGGTGCTGTGCTGGACAGGATAATTTGATAGGCATAAAAATTCATTTCGCACCCTCGAAAAAAAAAAACGGAATAGCACCATTCGAAATAGGATATCTCTTTCCCTCTCTCAATATGTTGGGGTAGCTTTCCTTTCAATATTTTGGGATGGTGGAATCCTGTCTCGCCGGTCAGGGGATGTTCGATAAGTGGCTCAAGCAACTGGACAAAAGGATCCTCGATCTCCACCATTCGTCTATTTTTTTTATTCCTTATCTCATTTCCTTGATGCTCTTTGACGCCGTCCTCGTGAAGGAAATAGTACGACAAGAGAGAGAGAGAGAGAGAGAGAGAGAGAGAGAGAGAGAGTGAAGTGGCCAAGGAGTGGAAGGGAGTTGCTAGCTCTAGGAAACGGCAATACGAGTGACCGCTTTTTTCGAATCGTTCATAAATAAAGCATTAGGCCCGAAGCTGTATATACGAAACCGGGTAACATCGAAAGCGGAGAATGGGGTGGTACGGTGCACGACCGCGCCGTCACTCAGACCCGTTGATTGCTGCATTGACGACACGTGGCGCGGATCAATCCCCGTGATGGGCAGAGATGAGAGGCCGCGTGCCAGTATTTTCGCATCATCGACGCAACCAGGGATTCGCATCTTTTTTTTCCTCTTCTTTCCTCGCTTCATCCCTAGGCCCATCGTGCGCGATTTCGATTGTGTCCTCGGTACGATGCGGTATAATAGTGCCGAATACCCGCGATACACCGCACACCCCCAAAGCCGATGAATTTGAGAAGAAAACCAAACACGTGACCGCCCCCACCCCCGCTCGAGCCCAGCCAAAGAGGTGGCTAGACGCGACGTTTTTAAAACACGTTGACACACACTGAGAGCGTTTGCGGGGTGTATGATGCTCGCAGGATTAGTGGAGACACCACTCTCGCGGGGATGAACTTTGATACGGGTTTTGTGTTCAGTGCCGACCAATCAATGGTACGATTTAAGAGGGAAAAAACCAAGACAGACACCAAAAAAGCTTGGTGGTGGAACAAAAGTGGATACGAATTTTGGAGGAAGTAACGTTATTTCGTAACGACAACAGCAAGTGCTCTCAGTCTACGCTTTCAACGAAAATAATTAACTTTGCGCAAGAATAAGGCGGAGTGAAATAGCGAAAGGATTATTTCAGGACTGCGCCTTCTACCTGCTCTCGCTTGGGCATTGCACACACACACACACACACCCACGCGCACGTATATTTCTCAGCTGCGCCTGTCGGTACATCCTAAACGAATTGCCTGCTGGTTAGGCTAACGAAGTGAGTAGGCTCCATTCTGTTCCTGTTGATCGTTCCGTGCTCCCGCTCGTAACGGTAATTACCCTTGGGCAACGTGAAACTCTCATGGCCGAATTAAAACCAGCAGGCAAAGTATATCCCAAGTTAAAATGGATGAGTGAGAACAGGAGGTAAGTTTATCACGAGAGACAGTCGGATGTTAAAGGGTGTATATTTTAGTAACAAGGTGGAAGAACAAGACAAATGCGGATGAGAGAGACACGATACAGTGGCAAAGATGGGGGCGGGGGGAGTTGAAAGCCGAGGCTCTTGAGATAATTGAAACGCTTTGAGCAGGGGGGAGGAAGGAGATATATGCGAAAGTGAGCTGACGGCAAAATTTCTACGGTGGAAATATATAATGCGCCCGTCGAACGACTGCCCTGTTGGAGGACAAACACGACAGCAGGATGGGCCGCAGACTGTGCAGAAAGTGCCGTAGGGATTCAATTGGATTCCCATACTTGTCCCTACGTCTTGATAGGGAACCGATGGGTCATCGCATTGGATCCCGATAGTAAAACGTCACGCTCGTACGGTGGATTCTAATCGGGATTCCCCATTGGAATCCAATTTATGAATTCACTGTGAATCCTAAAGGGTTTCCACACTATCGAACAGAATCCGATGACATTCTTGTTGGAATCGAAACATATAGATATGATAAATGAGTAGATCTTGAAAAAGTACAAATCTTATCTTAAGGAGCTATACCAGTGTGACACTTTCAAAAAATACATTTTTTTGCCTTTTCCGACAGTTTATACTTTCAAGAATGTCATTATAATTTATATCATTTTATCTTGCAAAAATCGATAGTTAAATCTTTAAACGCGTTTTTCTCAAAATGAGATTTTTCAAATTTGCTGACATCATAACTGAAAGAGCAATTATCCGATTAACTTGAAATTTGAACTAAGTACTCTTGAATATATTTACTCTACAATGACGTAGGATATTTTTGATTGGATGAAAATTGACGATTTGCCATTGAAAAAAACGACCATTTTATAGGCAAGAAAACAGACTTTTCGGCCGGAATCATGTCAGCAGTGGAGGAACTTTTTTTTTTGCGCCTCCGAAGGCAGCGCATAAGTCGTTTGGATGTCAATATTTTTCTATGAAAAAAATATGTAATATAGGTCAAATATAGACAAATATATTGTTAATTTTCCGAAACATTTAATGGAGTACTATTCTTCCAAGAAATCTCTGAAAATCACTAGTCCCTTTCAAAAGTATATATTGAAGATCGATTAGCATCGCATCACTGAAAATCCACTTAAATTATCGTTTGTTATTTATTTTACTGCACTTTGACATAATATGACCACACACGTACACGCGAGTTTTTTCTGGTAACTTGACATATTTTCGATTCGAATGTGGTAAGGATTCACAATAGACGTGTATCGAGGAACAGTGCAGAATTCAATTGGATTTCTAATTAGGATTTCCTATGTGCCCTAACAAATGTGTCCCTAACAAATCCCTATAGAGATGCGGGTGCATGTTGGGACTCCCCAACAAATTTGTGCACGCCATAATCACAGGATATTTTGTTTTTTGAAGACCTATCAAGTCTGTTCTCAAATTCTATTTGAAATTCTCAAATTCGAAATCAAACATTTTCCATCGACGTCAATCGGGAAAAGCGCGGAATTGATTTTGACTCCAATGTGGTAGGATCTGGGGACCCCAACATATTTTTGCACAGTTACCGAGTACACGTGTGGATATTTATATATTTATGGATGAACAATTACTGGGGGACGCTGCGTAAAATGAACCACTCTACTCTCCATTATGGGCTTACATACACCTGAGACGGCTAAAAGTAAGGTTATGTTTGAGAATTTTGTTTGTGTATAAAACTGAATTTTATTGATTAACCATGATATGCATTTTAAAGTATGACATTTTGTCTACATTGTGTGCAAAATTTGGTTTGAAAATTTCAAACGGTGAAAAAGTTACAGTCTTTTTCCTGGGACAGGTTTTGTTGACAGCCTTTGCGGTACCAGACGAGCCTCTACCATTTTTTATCTAAAAAATCATATTTGTTTCTTAAAGTAGATAGATAAAACTAGTACTTATCGAGCCGGAATGTAAAAATTTAATTTTTTCGGGTCATGGCAGTCACTGGAATAGAACAGACGATATTTTGCCTTAAAATTGTTCAGTACTTACGATGAAAAAAGAAACTATGCCAGGTATCGAAAAAACGGCTCAAAAGTGCTAGATTATTGTGTGAGGTATAACTGTACAAAACTTGATCCCGATCGGTCCAGTAGTTGCGGAGATATTTCTGGTATCGATTTCGAAAACACTGTTTCGAGTAAAACGTGTTTAAAGCTTTGAGTACACTTTGCACTGAAATAACTGGTTTATTTTAAACTTACATGAAATCGTCGATTTCTGGTCCATAGGACCCCACTCACTTTTCGAAACATGACCTTGCTATACAAAAGGTCACAAATACCCGAAATTCAACAGGAGCGAAAACACCCAGCTCATGGTCAAACAGATGACAAAGGCCGTGTCTACCTACGCCCCAACCGTTAGTCGTTGTTCACTCGGTCAATTACAAAACGCTATAACTACGTCATTACTGCGAATTTCCTTATGAAATTTTCAGGATCAACACTCAAAGAATAGTACTTTCGAATGAGCACCTTTTTGAAAAGTCGATATTTTTTACCTACCCAGGTGTATATAAACCCTCAACCCTTTGAAGCATACGTTTTTCTTTCGTGCACGTTTTTTGTGCACTTTCTTTATTGCCGACACCCGCCACGTGAAAAATAAAAATTTAATAGGTATGTTTTAGTAGTTATTGAAGTTCTGGGAACCTTGAAACGCATTTACAAGCGCCATATTTAATTAAAAAACACTTTTGAATCGTCTAAATCTGAATTGAATTAGGTGTAACACCAGTGTTACACTATGCCGCAAAGGGTTAAGATGAAACAGCTTCAGTAGTTACGTTAGACATATGCAATGTCCTTAATGTTTCATTCGTCACACAAGCAGGATATTTTATGTTGAATTTGACGATCACCATACCTTCGGAAGTCTGCGTAAGCTGAACATTTTCAAAACACAATTGATTTTTCATATTTTTCTATCCCAGGTCAACTTTAATTTGCAACGAAGATTTTGTAAAAGTTCCAAAAATACACCGAGTTGTCAGGATTTTTGTGAAGGATCAGATCGCTCACTGCGCAACGGCGAATCACCTGGCTGGGATTAAGGCTTTTTTGGGTTTTTTCTCGAAACTTGATTTACGAAACGATGTAAGTCGTATATCGAAACCTGTTCGTCCGATTCACTTCAAATTCGAACAGAGCATAGTTTGTAACATTCTCTATCGTATGGCCGGATGATTTTTTGATCTGTTTATCTATTTGTTAATAACAAATGACTAAAGTTGTTTTTTTACTCGAAAATCGATTTTTTTTTCTAGAATTGGCATTTTTGTATTTTTTTTTATTTCCAAAAAGCACCGCGTCATACGAAAGTCTCATTACTATACTAAAAGTACATTATGTATTTTCCATTTCAGATCACCCTAGTTGCCAGAACCACTTACACCGATTGGACATGCAGGAACGTCGGCCCATTCTTTAAATAATAATCGCTCGATTGTTTATCAATATTCACCAATAAAAAAAACTACAGCTTGGCAAGACTACGTATCAAATTTATGTAAAATCCCAACCTCCCCATCCCGATACTCTCATCAGAAAAATATTGTAAATCGACCTGTGGGCCTCAACCTTGTGCAGATGTTAAGGGGTTATATACAGTTAATTTTTTTGAAAAATCTTTCTTTTCAATTTCATTTTCGTAATGTACACACACAGAAAATTTCTTGTTCCAGGTAGAAAATTGTGGATGCTGAATGTCACGCCACGAAGCGCCTAAAAAAAAGATAACAAAAGAAAATATTAGTAGTCAGCCATTTTGTACATCGAAAAAAAAGATATATATATTTTCTAACAGCTTGATATTCATACTAAATAGATGCGTAATTAATTTTATGAGTGAATGACTTTGTCATACAAAAAAAAATTGTTAAATTCGCACATGATTTTATATCCGTTACTGTGGCCTAAGGCCTTGAATGAGCCAGGAAGAGAACTACAGAGAAATCCATAAATACATATTGATAAAATTCCTACTGCATCAAGAGTTGCCAAAGACGTTTTTCCTCCAACTTAGCATTCCAATAGTAATACAACGACGTAACCACCAACCCGGCTGGAATTTCCCAATAGTTTTCCCTCTGCCGTGTTCGGGTTTGTTTGGATTTGTCAGTATGCAGACAGACTGGCAAATGACGGGAAACGATCGAGCATTTTGTCTATAATAAAATAGGCCAGTTTCCTGGAGAAGCCTTCATCCATACATATATCCACAAATGGCTTGTGCGGATGGAGTAGCGCATAGTTCGCGATGTCTGGAGTGGTCTGTTTTCCTCCGGTAATCCTCACAGGCCGCATAAAATCCGTCTCGATTAGAGACTCTCGTTCTGCTCGGGTGACCACAGGATTGTCCCTAACTTGTTGAGAGAGCTCTCCTCAAATATACACGTTCTTCCTCCATCGTATATTTCCGAAACGTTTCCCGCGAATCCATAGGCATCTTCCAACAGGTTACCCCGAGCTTGGAGTACCGGGTCTCGATCGTTCCCGTATAAAAATTCCGAACGATCGCTAAACTCGGCGATCACCAGAGAGATCGCTCGCCACGAGAAATCCTTTATGATCGAGCTCTGCGTAGCTCGTACTCCACTGCATGGAGGCTGTTACGCGAGACCTCGATGTATATCCCTCGGGCTTCGTACTTTCGCACGCTTGGATATTCGAAATCTTTGCATATAATAGGATCCTAGGAGTAGCCTGCATACGGAGGCCCTCGAGACGTTTGAAGCAAGAATAAACCCGCGGGAATATGGGGTAAAGATCGATAAAAGCTTCAGCAACGAAATGGACATTGGACAGGCCTCTGAAGGTATGAGAAAAACCGAATTCGCACGCTCGCGCAAAAGCCACGCGAAATGTTGAACATTTTTGCATAATATTTTCTCGAATTGTCCCCCGTAACGGTGGGAACGTTTGAAGAAGCTGGAGCCCTCAAAAATGCGCAAAAACGTACACTTGTCCAGTTTTGTGCTTGATGAACGATCGTGTGTCGTTTCTTCGGGATGTTTGAGTTTTGTTGGTATTTTTGTGCTTGATGAACGATCGTGTGTCGTTTGTTTGGGTTTTGTTCGTATTCGTGTGCTTGATGAACGACCGTGTGTCGTTTGTTTGAGGTGTTTGGGTTTGTGTGAGTTTTGTTTGCATTTTTGTGCTTGATGAACGATCGTGTCTCGTTTGTTTGCGGTGTTTGGGTTTGTTTGAGTTTTGTTGGCATTTTTATTCTTGATGAACAACCATGTGTCATTTATTTGGGGTATTGCTGCTTTTTTTGGGTTTCGTTGGCCTTTTTGTGCTTGATGAACGACCGTGTGTCGTTTCTTTGGGATGTTTGAGTTTGTTTGGGTTTTGTTGGTATCTTTGTGCTTGATGAACGATCGTGTGTCGTTTCTTTGGGGCGTTAACGTTCGTTTAGGCTTTGTTGACATTTTTGTGCTTGATCGTATGTCGTTTCTTTGGATGTTTGGGTTTGTTGGCATTTTTGTGCTTGATGAACGATCGTGAGTCGTTTGGAAAATCGAACATTGGGTTGTTGATTGATACGTTTGATTTTTTGCGTGCTTCCTGCGCACAAAATCCCACGAAACAATACAAAGTGCACGAGAAAAAGCAGCTATATGTCATTGGAAGTTTTTTTTTGTTGCCCTCGTCGAGCCTTTTATCCGCAGTATTGAATATTGGTAATACGCATGAATCATG
Organism: Ophion ellenae; assembly: GCA_963210295.1. Classification (NCBI taxonomy): domain Eukaryota; kingdom Metazoa; phylum Arthropoda; class Insecta; order Hymenoptera; family Ichneumonidae; genus Ophion; species Ophion ellenae. The sequence goes on along the minus strand of OY723386.1, from coordinate 59,697,180 downwards.
TAGGAGACTTTGGCATGTATGGTGATTATATGGTGTCAGTGGCGTATATACACAGGGTTGCCCCCGCACTTTGCTGACGGTGGGGTATTATTAAGCCGACAAAACACACGGTCGACGGTGTAACGGAGGAGAGAAAGACGGAAGGTCGGCGGTGAGGGGCAAGAGAGAGAGAGAGAGAGAGAGAGAGAGCGAGTTTGGTGGAGTAGGAGAGCAAAAGTGAACTGGTGGCTATGTGGCTAGTCCATGGGGTTGAAATTCGACTCCCATGCATCATAATAGCGACGCGTGCAAGCTTGGGTCTGCCATTTAAGCGTCCTGTAATTATATGCCTCTCTTATAACCATCCCAAAGCGGCTCCCCACCTCCCGAGGGCTCTCTATAACTCTCCTATTTTCGTCTCTCTCTCTCTCCCTCTCTCTGCTCGCTCACCGTCGATACCCTCCGCTCCATCGAACCCTGCGCTGGGTTAACCGCCCTTTATCCCTACTACGAGTAATTTTCGTTAATTCCCCTTCGAGAGTGCCCGTATACCTGAATTATCCGCAGTATTATCCGTGTGACTTTTCGCGGTTCTTCCCATACCGTGGCCTCTTTCGAATTAAGCGCGGAATGATAAACGCGATTAAAATAATTGGGAGGAATGCCGCTTTACTATGTTTGCTTCTCTTGCAATAAAATCGTTTTTAACGAGCTTTTTAAAATAAGATTACCAAATTTTCAATATTGGATTAAGCACTTCTTTGATGTTCAATTATTCTTAGTGGGACTGTACGATTGTTATCATATTTTATATATTTTTTGTTCCATTAAGGGGAGATATACACCTAGGAGCCGGAAGAAAGGTCATTTTTGTGAATTTTTGCAAGGAAAACGATTCGAAATTTCGGATTGGGGTTTTAATTATCTGAAAGTATATACATTCAAAAATATGTTTAATTTTCTTTGTTTAAAAATATACAAGGATATTGTATGATCCTTGGAGCGTCGTAAAAAAATTGCGTATACGGTGCTCAATGGCGTTTTTTCAAAAATCATCTGAAAAAAAAAACCAAAAAGATTATTGAATAAGATACTAAAATCTAGTACTTGTCATAGTCGATTTTGAAAATATCGATTTATGACAAAGGGGCGGACGTTTGAACATAAATAGTGATTTTTGGGCCAAAAATTAGTTATTATTTTGCCTATAAAACAAAAACTAAGTAACGGGGAAAAAAAATCCCATGACAAGTACTAGATAATGGTGTATAGAATAACCACAAAAAACCTCAAGGCAATCGGTTCATTGGTTTTCGAGAAATTTTGGGCACCGATTTGAAAAACGTGGTTTTGAGAAAAACGCGTTTGAAAATTTGGGAATGAATGAATCATGAAATTTGTCAACTTACATGGAATCATCGATACCAAGCCCATAGTGGAGGTCTTCTACGGTCGACGGAATGTTCATAGCTTCTAAATCCTCGACCTCGACCATCTAGGTATATATCTCTCCTCAATAATACAAACATACAATCATTTTTCAATATAACGTGTCCAAAAAATCATGTCAGGAATACACATAAGTATTTTTTTATTTTCCTTAGTTTCAACGTATAACCCAATTGAACCCCTTCCTATCACTCCCCACCCGCCCTTCGCTAATCTAGCTCAACTTGCGTCCACAGACGTTCTAAAGGGGGTGGTACCTTAAGGGGAGGAAAAAATGGCTGATTTTCATGATTTTTTTAAGGAAAGAATTCTTCACCATTTTGTAGAGTTATTTATTTTATTTTGTATTCATCTTCAAACATGGCGGATGTTTGACACGATCTTCTAAACGGGTTGCGTTGGATTTTGTCAGACGGCGTGATTCGAAGCGTCAGCGGGATTAAACCAAAAACAACCAAGGAAGGTTTTTCTATCCTTAACACTTATAGACAGACTATGAAACAAGAAAAAGTGAGAAATGTTGAAAACTGATTAAATGGTACCCTTTGAAACAAAAACATTAAATTTTTCGAAAAGAATTGCTACATTTTGCAATGAAAGAATACTATCTTTTTATTTTCAAAAATATTTAGGGTCATGTTTTAGACAATAAGGTTAGAAAGATTTATAGCAAATTTCATCAGAACCGGTCAATTCGTTTTTTAGCTATACGTCACGCCAGTTTTGGAAATGCAGTCCAGAAGACCGTGCCATACCTCCGTCATTCTTAAAGATTAAGAAAAAAAATACCATGTAATAGACAAAAGTAGTAATAAAACATACCGTAAGTCTCGAAATGGTGAAAAATCTTTCCTTAAAAATAAAATCATGAAAATCAGCAATTTTTTCCTCACTTATCTCCCACAATTATCTTCTCCCTTGAGCTACACTATACCGTCGGTTATGGCGTTCCATCTATCTGGCTCACTGGGAAACAGGACTTTTTTGGGCTGTTTTTAAAAATACTGAAAAAGCAATCAAAATGAGGTATGGTGGGTTTATTTTATGTGTTGACGTATGTATACAAAAAAAAATTTGTTTTAAGAAAAAAAAAATACAAATTACGGCTGAGTCGTAGCTACACTGAAAGCATTTTTTAACGCGCTCCGCGAGAGGACGCAAATCTTTTATGGATCAGAATCTAGTACAAGAAGAAATATTTTTCGTCATTTACATTAGTTGTGCTTAAGAAGTACACAATATTCTAAAAAAATATGGTTTTTTCGCAAAACAGCAGCTTTTTAAATACAATTTTTGGCAAAAAATCACCCTCCTTTAGTTTATAAAAATGAGAATTATTGATAAATCGTAAGAATCGTGTGTACTTCTTTGGAGCATCTTGCTAAGAACCAACAGGTCAAATTTGAAGTCAGTCGGACGAAAACTGATCGGATGAATTGTGCGTTCTCCTGCTTTCAAAAACGTGTTTTCGAGAAAAACGCGTTCATAGTTTCAAAACTGATTTAGAAGCTATCGTCCACGTGACGGGAAGCTCTCATTTAAATACAGCGTCTACCTGCCGAGGCATTTTGATAGTGGGTCTTCAGTCGTTAGGTCGTTGTATATTTCTTGTACAACGACTGGCCTAAACGACTCCAAATTGCTACTTTCACCGTCTATGCGGTTTCATGCGTTTCGGAGCGAGCGGTGGTGCTTCGAAAAATTAAAAATAAACATTTTCGCGTATAATCCTTCTTGTCTATCATTCTTGTCATGTTTTCACATCATTTACTTCAATGAAAAAAAAACCGACATTTTTTTCTCCTCAGATGTAACGCCTTAAGGTCTTCCTTTCACGAACCCAAATATTCAAAAATTGGCTGATTTTCGTCTATAATCGAGTAAAAATACATCCCAGTATCGTGGTAACTTTTTAAGCCAAGTTGTCGAAACTGTGACGAAAAATTACGACTCTGAAAATCGCCTTATTTATACGGCACTTTATTGAGATGACACGCTGGCCATATTTCTATCTAATAGCCTTTCTATTCAATAACGACGATAAAAAACCGGGGATCACCGACTGTTAAAAAAAATATTAATGATAAAACTTAGAAAAATGTTACTAACAGAAGAATTTTCGTTAGACACGAGTTTCCAGAGAAAATGTTGAAATGTCTAATTCTACTAAATTTGCGCGATTTCTTTTTATTCCAGTTTATCGTTGGGTGCAATAGTTAACCACTTTAATTTACCAATAATTCGGGAGGGTACTGCTTAAAAATCACCAACAAATAAATTTAAAAAAACACTAACAACATGGCCGCTGGCAGATGATGACATTCTTTTTGCGTCGTTTGGCGGTGGACACTCGCCAGCGTAAACGGTCCATCTGAAATCTGAAAACAAAACGGATTATTCGAGTTGACAATAAATACAAGTCGATGACGATCGTTGTTTTTTAAAATCATTTTTTTCAACAACGTGGCAACGAATTGAATCTCGAGCATCCAAAATCTATGAAAGAAGTCGTCATTTTCACGTAACTGTAAAAAAATGAAGATCGATTTTAAATAAGTGAGATCGTCAACGATCTTTGAAGGTATCTCCTCGTATCTCCTGTAAATTTGGAAACAATCCTTCAAGTGGTTCTCGAGATATCATGTCCACCAACTTTGAAAGCAGCGATTCGATAAAAACGCGTGTAAAGTTTAAAGTATGATGCTGCCACCGCTCGCCAAAACGACTGTTAGAAACTGCAGCTCATTCAATTTTACGAATTTTTCAACGAAAATTTCAGGGAATATAGCTAAAAAATGATACTATAGAATAAAAACATTTTTGGAAAATGCAATTTTTACCCACCTAGGTAGATATAGCCCGTTAAATACACATAAGTATTGATCTATTGATAGCAGCCGAAGATCTTCGCTATCCTGAACTGAATTTGATCCTTATTACTTCTTACCGCGCATTAATGAAGAATAACGAAAGGTTTAACTTGAACACAAATGTGTCAATGGATTGTATGCCTCAACGCACTCATCAAGAATAATACAATGTTGATCATTACCACAAAGTACAACCGAAACATACTTTTGGGTGCTTCCATTCGGCATGGACGCAAGAACTCCCTCGTTATCGAGTATTCGAGTCGGGCCACACCGGAAGGGAATCCCAGAGAGGTTGTTCCGAACCTACGAAGATTTCCTTCCTATCCACCGTGTAAATGTATACCGGAGGTACAGTGAGCAATCAACATACCGTAATTAGTCAGTGGCTTGATGGTCGGCTATGCAAACCTTGAGAATCCCCCGCCCC